>OX371223.1:20332288-20932288 GCA_947310385.1 Nephrotoma appendiculata
AAAGCTAGATAAAACAGCTGCATTATGTTATATAACGAAGCAAATCACCACCGGAATTTAATTATATGCAAGAAAACGAATAAAATTTATTTTTAAGAAAACAAAGAATAAATTTATGAATTTTTAATTAATAACGTCTTGTTGAAAAATATTTCGTTTTGTCAGTGTGTAAGATGCAATAAAACGGTATCAACACCCAACTACTACAACTTAATAGTGATGATGATGTATTTTATTTATGACTCGTACATTCTGACGCATCTACTATGATCTAATGACGAGGCACAATGCTGATGATGTTATCAAAACTTTGTAAAACCGTATATAAGGTGATAATTAAGCCAAATAAATCTTTTCGCATTTTTTTCAATTCTTATTTTGTTTCGTTGTGTGTTGGTGGGTTTTGTCTGGTTTCGGTTTTTATTTGGACGCGCATATGTATGTCAGTATACAATTCAGTGTGTGACTGATTCATTTATATGCTGATATGAAATAATAAAGTAAATTAATCAAAATGCGAAGAAAATACAATTTTTTAACACTACTGCGCGCGGGTTATTTATAGTGCGATGGCGTAAGTGTTTAACAACCATAGATCGTGAGACGATTGGTTTCGGTTTATGATAATGGTAATTAAATTTTAATGATTTCTGGTTCTGGTATACTGGTAAATTCTATAGATAAATCCATTTTATATATTGTTGCTGCTTGTGACGTACCTTAATTTACACTTGTTTTGGAACTCCCAATTGTCGTAGTATATAAATTTTAGTTCGATTTTCGAGCACTACAAAATCTCACTTGAATTGAGCAAGTTGCTTGTATTCGGCTTGTGTGAACCATAACTTATTATATGTTGATTTAGTTATCAAACAGCAAATATCCGCTTGCTGCATATTAGTGCGGGCGTTCTATTTACTTGCGACACTCTATTTACAAATATTATCTAGTTAAGAAAGATTCTTGTTTGCTTAGATCTATGCGTACACCGGAAATATTTACCAATTTTCAACATAAATCGATTTCCAGACATAATAACTTAATAAGTGTTGGAAGTTTTTCTTCTATTTTCTAAAATAGAATTGAAATGTAATTTATTTATTTATAAAACAGTTTTTAACCGTGAAACAAAGCAGCATAAAATGTAACAACAATCGAAACATAACCTACATTACACTTATTATGATTATGTATTTATATGTACGTACGAACATAGAAGGGAATAAATTACTTGTAACAGCATTATTGTACTCGTATATAAATTATTTATAAGAAAATTGCATTTATGGCTGTACTCGTATTATAAACTAAGAAGTATTTAACGTGTAGAGTGAGTGTAACGAATTGATTCGTGTTAATTGTTACTGTCTTACAGAAAAACAGAATGTAGTAGAGTGTGTGTATGTTTAGGATATGGCCACAAACTAGTGTAGTAACAAGTACTTTGTGGTATGACGATAGTTTTATTAAACGGTGCCAGTTGTGTTGAAATTGTGCGAATTATATTCAATTTAAAGTTTCGCTATTAAGGTACATTATAATGAAAATGATGATTAATATTAATAAGCTAAGTTAACACGAGGAAATAAAAAACATTTCCATTTTTCGTGTTTTTTTTTGGTTTTGTGACCTTGTGAATATGTATAAAACTAAATGTTACAACATCTATCAGCGACGAATACCAACATTCATCATTGAAGTACATATATGTATTAGCATACGTTATTGACATTATAGCTTTCAATTGCCATCCGTGTGTTCTTTGGTCAATTGTAATGAGTTGTTAATTTTAGTTAATAAGATAACCACAAGATTAACCACTTAGTAATAATATTTCGTGTCGCCCAGAGATGAAATTTAAGTTTACTTGATCTTTTGGTCTATCATCTCAAATAAATTATGATTCAGTACGCGAAATGCATAAAATAAATTATGATTTCGCGCTCGGAAATTAACTCGTGGAAATAAATGGTGGGACAGAGATTTTGTATGAGGACTTTTGGTTCGGATTAGAAAAATATAAATGCCGTCTTAGATTAGGTTAGGTTGGGTTAGAGTGGCTTCTATCGCACCCATTGTAATACCACAGGATCCTATCTCTTAAACCATCCAGAGCTACTTATGTAGCGTAAAATATCTCGTACTCCACATTCCGCGAGTTCCGAAAGGCTGTCCATACCGTACACACCTAAGTACTTATGCCTTGTGTATGATAATCCCGGACACGAGGATAGGAAGTGATCTAGTCACTTCCTCCTCTTCGTCCATACAACTTCTACAAAAGTCATTCGTCTGTAGACCCAGCGTTCTCGCATGTTCCTCAAAAAGGCAGTGTCCTGTCAGTATCCCTACGACCAATCCTACCTATCATTTTCCCAGTGTTACTAGGGCCTTGAAGCGCCGCAAATCCAGTTTTGACCAAACCTGATTTGCTACCCTGCACGTGAGAGTGTTGGTCCATCTCTCATTTGTCAAGGCGATTGCCTCTTTACTGAGCGTCAATTTGAGCACTACTATAGGTCTTCCCAGACCTGCCTCTTCCGGCTGCATCTGGAGGGTCGTACCTTACCTAGCTAGTTCGTCTTCCCTGCAGTTTCCCGTGATGTCCGAGTGACCAGGGACCAAGATTATCTGGATGGTGAAATACTCGCTCATTTCATTAAGATATTATCGGCAATCCAGCCACCCGTGACTTCAATCAAACCGCCTCTAGTGACCTGACCGCCGCCTGACTGTCCACATAAATTGCCATATTCCTCACGGATACCACGTTATGCTTCAACCATGTCACGACTTCCCCTATAGCCACCACTTCAGCCTGGTACACGCTGCAGTAGTCAGAGAGACGAACAGATATATTAACATTAAGCTTCTCACAGAAGACCCGGCTCCTACCTTGCTGTCTAGCTTAGAGCCGTTCGTAAAAAATTGCGTTGCCTGGTTTTCCAGTATTGATCCATTCCTCCAGGATTCCTTCGAAGGACATATGGTCCGGAAACCTTTATCGAAGCGCAACGTTGGTTTAATATAATCTAGATTCGCCAGTTCTTCCCTTAGCGATCTAACTATCGTCGAGTATCCCGCCTGAAACACTTCCACTTAGAAACAGCCGAGTCTCGTAGCCACATTGGTTGCCATCTGTTTACCAAAAAATTCGATTGGAATAAGGTGGAACATAACCTCCCATAACAAAGCGTGTGTAGGTGTCGTCCTAAGCGCCCCGCTTATAAGCATAGAGGCCGTTCTTTGACCGTTGACCTTCTCCGTCATCCTTATACACTTATGGACAATAAAAACGCATTTTTGAAATTACGAGCTTAATAATTGTTTTTGTAATTATTATAATAAAATCTATATAGTATTTAGTTCTCACTGAAATACACATGCATTAAAAAAATACTACCATTAGTATACGTTTCGACCAAAGAATTCGTAGCTATTTTAGCAAAGGGAAATTTGTGTTGCTATGTTTGTGTGAGTACGTTGATTTGATATCCCTCTGCAAGTATTAGAATCAGTTTGACGTTTCATACATTTTTTTGTGGTTCACAAATATTCAAAAATTCCATACAATATTTGTATATATTATTTAATTATTTAAAAAAAAAATCCGTCTATTTCAAAACAAGGAAGTTACAATTCAACTTTAACAGCTATTAAAGTGCGAAGTGAGCTAGCTGAATATTTTATGACTGATGGGTCGATACCGGTGGCAATGGGGAGCTGTCTAAAATTTTATATAAATAAAAATAAAACACAGAAATCACAAAATTATTTTTGAAATATTTATTTGGAATCACTTCATTTATATAACTCATAAAATATATGAAGTTGGGCTTGGCACTTCTTTTTTTCATGTCTGTTACCTATACCTTATCCATTAATTTTTTAAGGGGTTCTAAGAAATCTAATTAATTTAAAATTATTAATTATTGTATTAATATATATGTATTCTATATTAATATTTTTTATTAACAAACGATTTTTGTGTGCAAAATTATGTACACAACACGAGAGCTGTCATTCATGAGTGAAGGGATGTACAAATATTAAATTTCCCATAGGAAATTCTATATTTTAGTACTAATGTAAAAATAGCAACCAAAAAACATCTCGGCATTAGTACTTTTTGGTTGCTATTCTCTTTGTTTTTTTAATATGTGTGTATAAAAAATTTGTGTTTGAACACAACTTTTTTGGTATGTATACTATCCGTGTGAGCTGCTTTGCTAAAATAGCTACGAATTCTTTGGTCGAAACGTACCCTTAGTTTTGTTCAATTCGAGTTTAGCACAAATTTGAGCCTTTTGGCTGTTCAGTCTAAAAGTTTATTTACAGTGAATTGTTATTTAAATTATACAATTAAGTGTAAGAGTAAGATTTTCATTAAAAACAAATAAAAATTAATAACTTGTCGGCCGAAAGAATTCATTTGAGTGTTGAGGATTGCGTGAGGGCCATTACATTAGTTGAATAAGGAAGAACTCAGTCTTACGTTGCACAACTGTTAAGAGTGGACCAATCCACAATGTCAAGAGTGATCAAACGATTCCAGGATAATGGACAGTATCATCGTCGTGCTGGTAGTGGGAGAAATTGATGTACAACACTCGCTGAGGATAGGTATATTAAATTAATTTGCTTGAAAAAACGGTTCGTAACTGGACGTAGCATCAAATCAGACCTAATCGGATCCCGAGATGCACCCATTAGTGAAAGGACCGTGCGTCGACGAATCAAGGAATCCAATTTGACTGCAAGAAGGACAGCCTTATGTCCAGAGTTATCTACAGCACACCTTTGATGGAGCTCGTTTAATTTTTGCTCTGGAACATGAAAACTGGACAATGGGCCAATGTTTTGTTCTCCGACGAGTCTAGATTTTCCCTTGGATCATCGGACCGTCAGATTAGAGTTTATCGTCGGCCTTCATTTTCGATTAAATTGTATTTAATAATAGATATTTCGTTAAGAATTCCTCTTATAAATGAAGCAAAAAGAATTATATGCGTTTTTTTTGTCCATAAGTATATATGTTATCTTATCCAGAGCGGGCACCACACGCCCACCCCATACATCAGCACAGGTCGTACCACTGCCGTATAAGGCCAGTGTACCAGCTCTGGTTTCAAAGGCCATCTCTTACCTATGACGTTCCTACACGAGTAAATGGCTACATTAGCCTTATTCACCTTTTCCACAATGTTACAACAGAGCTTACTGTCCAAGATTATGCCCAAAAATCTCGCTCTGTCAGCAATAGCCAGTCTAATGCCTTTCACGGTAGGGAGGCTAACCACCGAAATTTTATATTTCTTAGTAAATAGTACCAGCTCTGTCTTGGAAGGGTTGATCCCTAATCCACATTTGCTGGCCCATTACGTAATGATCAGGAGTGCATTCTGTATAACATCCTTAATCGTGTCAAGATGTTTGCCTGAGACAGCTATCGCTACATCATCTGCATACGCTACAACCTCTGTCCCCTTTCCAGTTCCATCAGTAATCCATTCATCACTACACTCCAAAGAAAGAGGAACATTACACCTCCCTGCTGGGTTCCTCTAACACCCGTTTTCTAATGGTGGACTCCCCATCTGGATTAACAACCTACTTATAGGGTAGTCCACCTTCAAAAATGTCAATCCTTCCATGATCGCCTCGTTTTTTTACATTATTAAAGGCACCCTCAATGTCAAGAAATGCCACCATATAAAACTTGCGAGTAAATTGACTTCTCAATCATGCATACTAGATCGTGCAGAGCTGTGTCCAGCAACTTCCCTTACAGTACGCATGCTGCGAGATTGCCCAATCTCCTGGGCTCAATTTTTGTTCGAATAACTACATCTATCAACCTTTCCAAGGTTTTGAACAGAAAGGATGATAGAGTTAAAGGCCTCAGGACATTTGGATAAGCATGTGAGCTCTTTCTCGATTTCGGGATAAAGACCACTCTGACCTCCGTCCATTTCCTAGGAATATAGCCCATTTTCAGACATCCCCTGAAGATAACCTCCAGCCAGGGGAGGATGACTGCCGAGTTCCTTTTGATCTTTGCTGGTATAATCCGATCCGAGCCCGCCAATTTATAATACTTAAAACCGTTCAGCACCCACCGGATACGTTCCCTGTCCACGATGCCTCCCATATCTATGAAAAGAAAAATGCAATCTCTTGAAATGCAATTACAAAATTTGAAATTCTGCTTTATTATTGGAATTTATTTTAGCTACAATAAACTCACTTTTTCACCGCGGGACCTGAAATTCTTTTTCGTAAATTAATTGTATGGAGTGTGATGAATATTGTTCATTTTCATGTAGGAAGTATTTCGTACAAAAAACTTACACGTTCACTAACAAATTATTTTCATTTAGAACACAAAATCTATAATAAAAAAATTACAATAAAACACCTCCACACTCATTAAATGCACTTTCGAATGATTTTATTAGGCAGAAAACCATCGAAATTAACGTGTTGAAAAAAATGTATACTCGGTCTTAGATTCCAACAATTTAATTACATCCAATAAAAATTACATAAATTTAAGTTATTATATAATTACTTTAATTTTTGTGTATTTTTTGTCTCGTTTCAGAATTATAGCTGCTACTTTGGTTTAATAGTTATTAGTTTTTTAAATTAATTAAAATTTTTGTGATTACAATGAATTCCGTGTAAGGCAAATCAAATAATGGCAATTAAAATTTATAAACTCCAAACGTGGTTTATCAATAAAAAATTTAATTATTTTATCAATCGATGATTTTTTTTTTTTTAATTAATTTAATTTATTTATTTACTATCGAAATAAGTTTAAATAAAATATTCGTTGTATTGTTAGTAAGAAAATCTTCATTTATTTAAACATATCAATTGTGATAACCAAAATAAAACGAAAACAAAACAAATTTAAGATTATTTTTATATTTTATAAGAAAATGTAGTAACAATTAATATTGAATAATTACTTAAAAGTAAAATAATTTTTATAAAGTTTATAAAAAAATAGAGGGAAAACTGCAACTGTGAACATGTCGTTTTTAAATAATTTGAAAAAAGTTTTCCACCTCGGTGGCGGTGAAGCGAAAAAGAAACGTGTGTTCAATAACATAAAAATGGATACGGATGTTAGCGAATATTGGGATATGGTTGGAGAATTAGGTGACGGAGCATTTGGAAAAGTATATAAAGCTCAACATAAAGAGACTGCGCGATATGCAGCCGCTAAAATGTGTACGCTAGAAGATGAAGAAAATTTGAGTGACCATATGGTGGAAATAGATATATTATCGGAAATTAAACATGGAAATATTGTTGAATTGTATGAATCATTTTCATTGGAGGATAAGTTATGGGTAAGTCTTAAACATTTATTTATTTGTTATTAATAACTATGATTATCTATCTACTATCCAGTACCTAGAATGTGAGTGATTTGTGTTTACCGGAAAAAGTTGTGGAATTGATGTAACTTGGTATGACAACTTAAGTTTTTTTTTACTACAAATTGCGTATTTTTTGCAATTAGTTTAAAAACGAAAGCGCACGCTAGTTTGCAAATATGTATGATTCCGTTGATTTTTACATATAAATTGCAGATCAAAACTCTTATGATATTTATCATCAACTTGTTTACCATTGGAGGCTTTGGTTTGAGAATTGATTCGCAGTAATTGAAGAAGCATGACGAATAGGAATAAATCTCAGACCGAGGCCATAGATGTTTTGATGAGCGCACATGGCAGGATCTTATATTTTTTTTCATTTTGCCGTAATTAAAATCGGGAATCTTGTATAAATCGACGGAAATCTTAATTAAAAACCTTAATCTTCTTAAGTAAGTTCGCATTCTAACGAAGGCAGAATGCAACGCAAATATTTGTCACTTAATTAAAATACTCTGTTGATGCGGCATCTTAGTGTCATATTTTTCATGTCAATTTGCTAAAGGCTCGAGAGAAGTTATTCAATGTACATCTGTAGCTGTGTGCATGGATGGATAGAGGATGGTGAGAAAGATGAAGCCCAAAACTACAACGTACTCAATTCTTAACACACTTAACTTTGAAGGGACCGCAAAGTTGTTTTAAAACCTCTACAAATTTCTTTAAGCGATTGTATTGGAGCTTCCAATTGAATAGGCTGAGGCAGTTTCCTGTAATAGCACCCATAACCACGCTATTATGACGCTTTCGAAGAGCTATCAGCTGTCTAGATAGCAGGTCTAATCGTGGACATGTCTGCCTAGTTCTTAAACATGAGGCCCTATTGTTCATTTGTCTAATTAGCTTCTTAGGCTTGCTCGCATCGAGTGGCATTTCAACATCATCTCTGCCAGGTGAGATGAGGTTCAGATTGTACCATGACGAACGATCTCATCTACCCTTAAATTCCCCCCAATATTGGATTGCCCTAACATCCATGTCAGTCAAGTGGATGTTGAACTGATCTGCTATCTCGCTAATACATGAAGTAAATTCTGAGCTACTTTCGGCGTAAAGAAGATTGATTTTAACGCTTTAATCGAAAAGCCTGTTTCGGATATTGCATTACTAGTCTTCGGCTCCTCTTATCACAATTAATTCAGTTTGGAACACAGTGGCCAGAGATCGGTAAAAGAAGTTTAAGTTCATGTATCACAGAACACCTTAACATCCGTTTTTAAACCATCCGTGAAGAACAGGGGGCCTACTATGGAAATCAATCGTCGACGTTTTTTGTTCGTTGCTTATATTCAACAATAGTAATTATTATTGCTGAATATAAACAACGGCCCCCAAGACAATAGGCCCCCAGCTTCCCTCACGCATTCCGCTCTGATGGCAATATCAGTTCTCTACCTCTCTTCAGGTGATGCACAAGGTAGCTGTTCGCAGCACTTCTCTTTAAAACCGGCCATCAGACTAATCCCATAAAACAAAATAGGACCAATATTTCAAGTGTAAAGCCAGTATACGATGTAGGTCTTCAAACCCCATCTTTGCGAATGGCACTTTTGCTTATTAGTTTCTTTATTTACCTTTTCTAATATATTAGGTTTCCAGCTTAGTTTGTTGTCCATTTGTCATTGTAGCCAACGATTCTTTGGTTAGCACAATAGTGGTAAGTATAGCCAGCTTTTGGTTCGTCCTACTTGATATTCTTCGATTTTATGTTCTGGATTCCTGATCTGCACCATATTCAGCACCTACCTTTGATCGCTACTTATCTCTGAGATCCAAGCTCGAGCCCTTGATCGGCGGAGTATATCCACCCTAGCAACAACATAGAATCAAGGCCCCGACCAAACCTCACCTAGACTTTATACTGCCTTCTTGTAGACGGACAGCGACCAATGATCGGGGGGCTGAGTCTGTTAAATTAACATATTTTCGATACCATAGTGTTTCGTGGCAGTTTCATGCCTGCTACCTAGTCTATTTCGTAGCTGTAAGCCATTCCTCTTCAGATATCTGCCTCTTGAATAGAGAACTACTAGACGAACCGCCCGACACACGTTCTGTAATACTTTTAGTCCATTCGAGCATTTCCTTATCCTTTGCTGTTCTTTCCGTCACCGGAAACTTGTTGAGCTTTCTCCGGGCCTTACTTCTCTTATTTGAGTTTTTGACTTATAGATAGCTAATGCGCAAGAATCACACCAATCAGTTTCGAACAGATGAGACTATTGATTTTAAAAAATCAGTCTTCTCATGAGGTCGCGAGGACTGACGTTGTAATATTACCTTGAAATATTGTCTATATATATAGAACAATACCATGTAGTTGTACTACTAGCGAATTACTGCGTAGCGTACGAAATTTGATTCTTTCAATTTCCATCTATGTACCTATATTCTATTTTAACAATTAACTTTTCGTATTCACGGATTTTTATATTTTACTTTGGGTTTTTCAATTGTAATGGTGTTATTGTGATGATTGTTCCGTATATTGGTCTATTTCAGCACTCTCGAATTAGATACACAATCGTAGGAAATTCTTCCATTTAGCGTCAATCTGTGTGACAACAATTATGATAATCGACACTTATATACAATCATCAATTATTTATACAATTAATTGTGATTCTTACTCATTAGCCATCTATAAGTCAAAAATTCAAATTTACTCGCGATCCAGAGTTAAAGAAAAGAAAAAGTATGGGGTGGTTGGGAAGTCGATTGTGTATAAGTAAGTGTCGATTATCATAATTGTTGTCACACAGATTGACGCTAAATGGAAGAATTGTCTACGATTGTATATTTAATTCGAGAGTGCTGAAATAGACCAATATAAGGACAATCACAATAACACCATTACAATTGAAAAAAACAAAGTAAAACTTACTTTTCTTACTTTAGTAGTTATGGGCATATGGGGCCGGCTTAAACGCCCTATCCTCCGATATAGATGTTTTTGAAAAACCAGCGTTCATCCTACCTATTTTCCCATAAAGCTTTCATGCCCTGGATTTGTTAGAGCTAACCGCTTCATTTTTTTAGATTAATATTATGTCCCACGAGTAGCAGAGAAAACTCTTGTCCATATGTGTAGAGATCAGCTATGCATAAAGCTATTCTTAAGCCGAAAGTATCCATCCGTATACTCTGTTAGGTACTGAGTTAGTTTTTATACTCCCGCCTGGCTGATTGTTTGCGCGGTACGATTAACACCTTAACCCAGCTCAGTACCCGATTCACTTTACCGTTACCCAGTGAGCACCAGCTTTGACCAATGAATTTCGGACCTCGCGCCTCATAAAATGCCTTACACTATGAAAAAATTATCGTCAAATCAATGGACTGATCCCCATCAGATTCAAATCGCTATCGAAAGCTAGTAAATTGTTGAGGATTAATCATCCAGGAGATAAAATTTTAGATAATAAATAATAATATGTAATAACGTGGTTAATAATGACACATACAAAAACTAACTTTTCTGCCGCTAGTTCATTAGCATGAAAAAAAAATCTAGAATTGCCTGAAACCCATGTAGGTACTCGCGATACCACTAAGAATATTAAATACATTTAAGATATTATCAAATTTAGAACAAAATGTGACTAGAATGCATGCTGATGAATCTGCGTAGCTGATAGTTGTATCATACATCCATCATTTCGGCAGCCTTGCCTCTTTTTCATTTTATTCACATCTTATAGGGAGATGAAAGTGGTCGGTAAATTTTTGACCGGAATTTTTGACCGGAAAATTTCCTTAGTCAACGAACTCAAGAAAGGCGATTGCGATGTTCTTACATAATCAGTTCATGGAAGAGCGCTTAAACCAATAAGAATATTTTTATTCGGACTAGCTGTGTCTGAAGACAAAAGAATCAACCGAATTAAACGAAATCGATTTAGGTTTCTAAAATTTAGACTAAAAATTGCTCTAAAGTAAGTGGCAGATTTCATTTTTTCAATTGAATTCTTGTTTTAGCATAAGCATGTACAATATGCTGCTGATACGATAAGTGGCCACAAAATAAACAAACTTCTATCAACCGATAAGATGAAATGTGTATTGTTTGTATCATTGATTTATTTAATTTACGACTTTGATTAGATTTTTAAACAGAGTGTTTTCCCGATAAATTCACTATAAGCTGATTAAACCGAATTTCTTTTTCTCAAGTTCTACACATTTGATTTATATAATACACCAGCCCGAAGTACTTTAAAAATTAAACATAATATTTTTTTTGTTTATTTGCAGATGTTAATAGAATATTGTGACGGCGGTGCCTTAGATAGTATAATGGTCGAATTAGAGAAACCTTTAAACGAACCACAAATAGCCTATATATGTAAACACATGATTGAAGGTTTAAATTTTTTACATAAAAATAAAGTTATTCATCGTGATTTAAAAGCGGGCAATGTACTACTAACTATGGAGGGTGGCGTAAAGTTGGCTGATTTTGGTGTATCCGCCAAAAATAAGAACACGCTACAAAAACATGATACATTTATTGGCACCCCGTATTGGATGGCGCCTGAATTAGTATTATGTGAAACATTTCGTGATAATCCTTATGATTTTAAAGTAGATATATGGTCATTAGGTATAACCCTTATTGAATTTGCTCAAATGGAACCGCCCAATAGTGAAATGTCACCGATGCGCGTGCTGCTTAAAATTCAAAAGAGTGAACCACCAAAATTAGACCAACCATCGAAATGGTCTAAGGAATTTAATGATTTTCTTGCTAAATCACTTGTGAAGGATCCACAACAGCGACCTACAACCGATGTATTGAAAGCATTACCGTTTATTAGTGGTAAATTGGATTCAAAACCTGTTAAAGATTTGTTACTGGAATATAAGGCTGACGTTGTCGAAGAGGAAGTGGACGAAGAAACTGAGGTTCGTATTATATTTATCATGAGCTATATTAGTACATAAGTTCTATCCTTAACTTAATGTATTCTAATTGAAACGCTGCTTAGAAGGCAAAACGACAAGCTAAACGGCGATCACTTTATCAGAGGGTTGGTAAGTCGTCAGACTAGACACTTGATGTATAAAAATCTAAACCAAAATTTAATTTCGTTATGTATTCCATTTTTCTACTTCTATTTAAAAGTTATATTATTCAAATGGTGTCTAATCTGGCCTTTTACATAGTTTTAGTTTTGTTTTCGGTTAATTTTAGTTTGTTGAGTTTTAGTGTCGTTTTCATTTTTTTTTTTCAATTTGTGAGACATAAAACTGTTAAATCGATGACGCTAAATCATAAAATTTCGAATCGATAGCAAACTAATCGAACTTTTATTCAGATTTTACGTTATCCGACAAAATTTATGGTAAGGTATTTATTAACCGAATTTTTATTGTACTTTTGTACAGGAACCCCGCAGTTCGGTTTCTCCTCTCGATTTGGACGATGACTCATCTTCATTACAGAGCCAAGATACCGATAAATTACCAGATACACCTACATCCTTATCAAAATCATCCAAAGAAGCGAAGGATCAAATTACACCAAATGATGTTCTAAAACCAACTTTAACGATTACACCAACATCAAAAGATGACTCAAATAATGAATCGGATGTTTCGAACGAGAGTGGTGATAAAAAAGTTATTAAAAAGGATAAAGGTAAAGCTCCACCACCTCCACTTTCCACCCAAACTTCAACTTCGTCCACTTCATCGGTTATTGCATCACCTACAGTGGCCCAATATAAACCGAGTCCTCCAGTTACTCCAACTACTGAGGCTGATAAACAATTAGTCCCGCTTCAACCGACGGTCGTTGTAGCAGCCGCGGAATTACCAGCAACTACACCAATGTCTGAAGTAATTGAATCCAAACCTAAAAAGGAGCAAGCGCCTCCAATTCCCATTCCTCCTCCTCCTCCTCCGCCGGTCTTACCGGCCCCTGTGACCGTTACAACATCATCCCTCAAAGAAAGAACCGAAGAAGCTAAACAGCTGCTTGAACAACAAGAGCAATATGACAACGAAGTTAACGTTGTGGTATCTGCATCAAACAGTAATATAATTCCAATCAACGAAATTCCACCCCCTCCCGCATCATTTGCATCCACGCCAAATAAATCATTTAATACATCAACCATAACTATAAATTCATCGACCCCATCAAATACAACAACAACCACGTCATCTTCATCATCAGCCGTAAATCAAGTCACTGTGGTTACATCACACCCGCCCGTAATAATCGACAATTCCGTTCGAATTTCTGAATCTAGCGGTAACGAAGTTGTTATCGTATCAAACGAGTTAAATAAGACACATGTCAATGAATCATCCACCGACGATGATTACACTTCACTAGACAGCCTGGAGAATTCCCTAAATTCAACAAAATTAATAACCACCGGCACAATTATAATTACGGATAGTAAATCGGATGTTGTAAAAGGGCGTAAACTAGATGAAAGCGAAGTACTTATTGTAAGTCCCGGTTTTGTTGATGACATGATCGAAGAAGAGGATGAGCATTTAAATTCCGACGAAGAAGATATGAATTCGTCAAAACTGCTCGATACGTCTCATGTATCCGTGGTGACCGTTGGCGATGAAAATGTGAAGGTGAAAGATTCATCAAATATTGTAAATCATAATAATCAATCATTAGGAGATTTAACCAAAATTCCCGAGACACCCGAACTCGAAGAAACCGACTACAAATCCGACGATGTTAGCTTAATTGTAAATAATAAGAAATTAACCAAACCACATCATCATCGTATTTCACCCGATAGTTCGGTCGGTTCGATGGATTCTAAATCACAAACCGAATCTGGCGGATCGATCCGATCAGATGAACATAAGAAAAATAATAAATTAGATCGTTCTGATGTTGAAAGTATAGCAACGACCGCTAGTCATGATAGTCGTGGTGAAAGCCAACCCGTTGACGATGATGTTATAATACGAAGGAAAGTCGTTGAGCAGACAATTCGAACAAAAGAAGAGATACAATTAAGGAACATGCGTAAAAAAACTCGTAAACGCACGCGTAAATTTGAAATTGATGGGGTGCAAGTGACGACAACTACAAGTAAAGTTATTTACGGCGACGATGAGAATGGCAAAATGTACGAGGATCATATACTCCGAAAACAAGAGCTGCGCGAATTGAAAATGCTACAAAAGCAAGAGAAAAAACAATTCGATGAGCTACAGTTCAAAGAACAAATTGCTCGTGAACAGCAAGAAAAGCGATTTGAACAAGAACGTATTGCTTTAGAACGTACTTATGAGGCGGATATGGATACGCTAGCAAGGCAACATAGGCAACTCGTTGAAAAGACAGAACAGCAACAAGAGTCTGATTTACGTTCTGCCTCGAAACGTATCCGAGGCGAACAGGAACGTGATTTAAAACATTTCCGTGATAATTTGAAGCAAGAGCTGCGGCTACTGAAACAGGAAATTGATTTACTACCAAAAGACAAGCGGAAAGATGAGTTCCGTAAAAGAAAAACTGCTATGGAAATTGAGCACGAGGAAAAAGAGCGGGCTTTTCTACAGCAATTGTCTGAAAGTCATGAGGTTGCACTGCGACGCTTAAGCGAAAAGCATCGTGATCGTTTGGCTACGATCGATAAAAATTTCCTACAGCAAAAGCAAACCGCAATGAGAACACGCGAGGCTATGCTGTGGGAACTAGAAGAGAAACAGATTCATGAAAAACATCAACTATCGAAACGACATGTTAAGGAGTTATGCTTTATGCAGCGCCATCAAATGATAGTGCGGCATGATAAGGAGCTTGAACAAGTGAAACGGTAAGTTAATTTTTTATTTCGTTAAAATTTGTAGTGTTACATGAATTATTTAAATTTCAGGATGCTTCAACGGAAAGAGGAGGAAGTAGTAAAAAGACAAACCATTGAAAAGCGGGCATTACCAAAACGAATCCGAAATGAACGTAAAGCTAGAGATATGATGTTCCGGGAATCGTTACGGATTTCAACGAACCTAGATCCAGAAGCAGAGCGAGAAAAGTTGAAAAAAGTAATAAAATATATGAGTTCATCCGAAATTTTTCTAAATTCGTGTTTGTTTCTTTACAGTTCCAAGAACAAGAAAAAAAACGTTATATGCAAGAACAGCTAAGATTTGAAACTAAACATGTAAAACAATTAGAAGAAATTCGGGCAACTGCTGAAGGTACAATACGGTAAGTTTTGCTAAATTTTGTTCCGTAACCGAAACAAGATACAATTGGGTTGCAATCTATTTAGGGAATTGGAGCAGCTTCAAAATGAAAAACGCAAAGCGCTGCTAGAACACGAAACAGCTAAATTACGTGAATGTGATGAGGCACTGCAACGTGAGATCAGGGATTGGAAAGCGAAATTATTACCTAGAAAACAGGTTCGTACAAAATTATCCTATTTCGATTTAATCATGTTAGGAATAAACTTTGTAATTCATTACATAAATTAACTATGTTCTGCGAGATCGCTATGCAGCTAGGCTCTGCGCATATGCATCTTGTTGAATCACATTAAACTTCATAATATAATAGAAAAGTACAGTTATGCATGGGTATTTTACTAATAAATAAATATATTTCTTTCTACTTTTATCTAATCAAAATCACAATTTACAAAAATACAATTTTAAAATGCTCGTCAAAATAAACTCAATTAGAAACTGGAATCCGAACTAAAAAGGCAGGTTGATGAGTACGAATTGAAATATGGTCCAGTTGAAGATCGTAGAATATTTGATGGAGAGATTGTTGTACCACCACATCTCAAAAACATTAGCTCACGTCCAATAAAAATGCATGGTGGCTTACTTGGTAGTTTGACCCGTTCCCGTACCTTCCTTAACCTTCCCATGAACAATGCTAACGGCAGCAGCAATACTATTCATGGTTCCGTGCCTGATTTAAGCCGTAGTTTACCAACAACACCGAACATATCGCATAAAATGACAGCGGGTATGTCAGTCGATAATATCGAGAATAATGGAAAAATTGTGTTGCAAAAGAAAATTACACCAGGCGATAAAACTCCATCGGCCGATGGATCACCCATCGAAATGCGTCGCATGTCTGAAGACGGATTAATCGAAGTGAATAATCGATTTGGTAAATCAAGTCGAGTTCTCTTGTCGCACCAACCATCGAACGCATCCTCCGTAAAATCTTTACATCACAGTCGAAACAGCTCCGAACCAAAAATAAACCTCAACTATTCCAACTCAAATGCTAAGAACTCTAAAATTATTGAATTAAATTCTGATCATCGTTCATCAATTAGTTCAATTGGTTCATCAACATCGTCGCTTGCAGCTGAACCGAATAAAACAGTTACATTTGCATCGTCGCATAATTCGTACAGTCGTTGGGGTGATGTACGCGGTTCGAATAGTTATGCAAACAGTTTAAATGTTGGCACTCTATCGACATTTACGTTACCAAGAGTATCGCTTGATCAGAAAATCATGCTGAAGGATACAACAGCGACATCGAAAGATGATGATTCGTCGGCGGCTTGAGAATCTTTACTACTCGTCGTTATGTGTGTGTCTATCCTGAATCCCACTTTATATGTATATATATTTTCTTGGCTTAATTCCTAATTATTATCCTTTGTTATAAACCATAATATTTTTGTGTATGTTATTTTTGTTTGAGCTTAATCCCTTTTTTACGTTTATATTTTGTTATTGTTTTTTGTAATTGTGATTCCTATTTATGTTACTTTTTTTTGTTTTTCTAAAAAAAAAACGCAAATATGCCACAATATTAATATTCTTTGAATGATAAAGGTTTGTGTATTTTATAATAATTATTAATAATGTAGTTTTTAATTCATAAATATTTTATTAATTTGAATTTATGAGTTGTCAATAAATCGCGTATTACTTACTAGTAAAGCAGTTAATCGGGACATATTGAATAATTAAACTCTTTCAGTATTAGTTATACAAGACGATCATGTTTTATTAAATCATTTATCATAATTGTTAGGGCACGGCACTACAGAACGAATTTGGTAGGCTATTATTTGACTTGTCAAAATCGGACGAATCATTAGCAAGGTAAGTGGTTAGTCTGATTTTTCTCGCTCTTACTTACAAGGATCTTTCAGTAGAAAATTGAACTTTATTTAGAAGAACATAATTATCCTGACTTCTAAAATTGTGCCAACAAATACACCGACGTCTTGAAAAGTAAAAAATCACTATACATTAAAAAATAGCTTCAGTATGTCAGTTTTAATCAACCCGAATCAACAGTAATTCCAGAATATTTCCAAACAATACAGCATTGACATACTCCAAGTGAACCAACAAAATCTGCTTAATCCTTAAAAAGTTCGAAAATACTTAGAGCAGTATCTTAAGTTAATTTTTATGAGCTGAACTTTTGAACGCTACATCCGTCAAAAACATAGAAACGAATTTCACATTTAATATCCAGATTGACAAGTATAAATTTACAAATTTAAATTTTGAGTTATTCTGGATGATAACCAGTTATTGTTTTACATTGAAGTGAAGTTACCAAGGCCTTTGGTAGTTTGGTTTCGAACTAATAGATCATTGAATTATTTAAATTGAAAAAATTGATTTTCTAATGTTTCGTTAGTTAGTGGTCTCCATCACTCGATAGAATTGCAGCTGTTATTAACGTAATTTAATGTTCTTTCTATAGTCACTTTCAGCACAACCAATAGTGAAAATAGAGAGTGATTAGATCCTATTTTCTTTAAATAAATCGTTCATCGAAAAGTGCAATGAAAAATTTCATTCTCATAGATATTAAAACTGATGTCAAGGACGAGAGCTTTCTTTAAATTGATTATTTTACATCATGCCAAAACGATTCCACAAGAAATCAATCGGTTTTTTCATCGCTAGCATCGATTTTTATGATTTTTTGCTACTTTCTGTAACTACAACTTTCAGTTTTTTTCTTCCCATTTTAAAGATATGATTTTTTGCAAATTTGATTTTTTCGAGTATATGCAAAATTATCCTTTCATAAAAAAAACAACAAATAACCGAAATTTTTATAAAACTTAGTTAGCCGATAATTACAAGAAATTAGTAACAGAAAAAGATGTAGGGGAATCCAAAAATTTAACAAGAAATGAAATGGATTTAATTTTTTTATTAATCTTGATTTATTTATTATTCTTATTATAAATTGTTATACTAGGGGCGGAATCATGAACGCCGTGCAGAAATTTTAATCAGTACATGTTCAAATTTTATATCTGAAAGCAGCAACAATTCTATCGGATTTATTCTGTTGTTTTAAAAAACCTTACAAATTCGTTCGAAGGCCGTATAAATCATATTTACGGCTTGTTATTCGTGTATTTTTCTGAAACAATGGAACAAAACCGGTAGGGAATTCATTTGTGATTCTTCCCCCCTTAACACTTATAATAGTAAATTAATTGGTGATCAAGACTAGCTCTGAAATACAAACGATTGACTCGAATATGGAAAGTTTGAATGAGGTTCTATCCACTTTACATTGTATATTTTATTAGAATATGACCACATTCATTTATTTAAGGCCTGATTAATTTTATGAAAGTAAAACTATGTCACGATGAAAAGTTTAGGTTCATTTTTGATAGGACTGGAACACAATATTATAAAGAGAACGATTTTACAATTTGTATAGTTTTAAAGATAACTTGCATATCATTACAAAATGACACTTCTGCAGCATGTCCTGGAAAAGGATCGTACAATACTCTGGAACGTGTCCTTACCATAAATCCCGGTAGAGCAAGTTAACATATAATTTTCCTCATAAAATAGTTTTAAAATGTGTCATTTGATGATAACAACATAGAAAATTAAAGCAAATCCTTGAATAGTACTAAAGTCACAAAATTCCTTTTAATAAAATATTTTTATTTATTTATGGATCATCCCATGTTTTGTAGAGCATCAAAAATAAATTGATCTACTGTTATGTATTTTATTTTTTATCCAAATTAAAAAAATCTTGAAATTGTTTGTGTCGAAAGTAGTGAAAATTGAATTTATTTTTTTTTTTAAATCAGTGAAATAGTTTTTGAAACTTTAAACTATGAATTTTTACGAAAACGGTGTGCGCTCCTGTTAAAAGTACAATACCAAAAAAACATTTTTCGTAACTCTACGTCCAAAATTTGTGAGTTTTAAAATCCCTTAGTCTTCGATAGGACTAATGCCCGTCCCCGTGTGCATAATAAATACTGTTCTTGAACCACCAACGTATTTTTTAGCATAACAACAAATACAAAGCGAAAACACAACCGATAGAACCACTCCAAAATACGTGAGTGGAGAATTCAACAAAACAACCAACAAAGCCATACAAAAAACCTTCAATAGACTCGGATATAAAAAAGCGTTTAGTAATAGCAACAAAATACAACAAAAACTGAAAAACAAACCACATAGACAATTGATAGACAATTCATAGATATAGGCGTGTTCAAAGAAGTATCATGTAATGATTGCAACAAATTGTATATAGGACAAATAGGAAGATCATTTCTAACACAATATAAAGAACATACCAAAGACATAAACACAATAGATCCAAAATCGAACTACACACAACACGTCAAAACAGAAAAACATCAATTCACAGACTTTGACCTAACAATATTGCATAAAGCCAGAAAAGGACACATACTCAACAGTCTTGAAGTATGCGTCCTTTTCTGGCTTTATGCAATAGGCTTTATAGAAGGCTAAAAAATGGATTTCAACCATTATAATACAAATACAGTGTTGGAGCTCGAGTGATATCTTAATCCGTAAATCCGGGACTCCGAAATAAGCAAATTTAAGTTCCTACAACTTTAACGAATAGAATTGTAGTTATTACGTTGTTTGCTATGTTAGGTAAGTTTTCTTTAATGATAGATTAAATGATAGAAAGTTGATGATAGATTTAATGATAGAAAGTTTTCTTTAATGATGATTACTTGCACTTGCGTTGAGAGTAAATGTTTCGATCAAATAGCCAGCAATGTTTCAATCAAATAAGATGGATTTACAGAGTGACAGAAGTCTCTGACTTGGAGAGTACTTAAATTTTACTTTACTGTCGCTAGTGGAAACCCATCTGTCAAGTTATAAGCGTCTAAAATAGGCCTTCCACCGAAGTACCCGCAGTTGGAAGGAACTAGTATACCACTGCTAATAAATCACTACTATTTTTCCTTTGTTTTATGTTACGCACCATTCCAAAGTTACCTGTAGCATTATCTGAGGTAGTCTATTATGATTACGATTGGGCCCTGCACTATACGTAGCGAAAAAATCCAAGTCGAAGCCTAATTAGATAAAAATAATAATTAGAAAAAATAGTATGTCAAAAGTTGTTCATGAATTCTGACGAATTTAGAAAATGTGTGCTAAAATAAAAATTACTATCTAAAATCACATAAAAACGTTTTTTTGTATAATTGTATTTCGACATTTTTCTTTATTATTTATACAAAGATTAAAATAACTGGCAAAAATGTGTTTTGCAAGTTGCATCAGAAATGGCTAAATGCGAAAAACTCTATCATGGCATCCAAAATAATTTTTAGTTAACCTTTGAGCTGTTGCCGAAATTTTTATTTTAGGCTGCAGGCCAATAGTCGGGTAAATCGTTTACTATGGTAAAAATCGAATTTAGAACAGATTTTTCGATCAGTTTGCCATAGAGTTTTTGAAAAATAAATGAATTTACCGAAAAATTTACTAAAACGTGACTTTTACCCGACTATTGGCCCGCAGCCTTAAGCTGTGTGCCAAACTTAAGGTAAATCGTAGTTTTAGGACAGATTTTTCGATCAGTTTGCCATAGAGTTTTTGAAAAATAATTGAATTTACCGAAAAATTTACTTAAAATTGACTTTTACCTTAAGTTTAGCACACAGCCTTAGATGCAAATTAATCAATTTACTTTTAAATTTCTAAGAATGGCTGCGGGCCAATTGTCGGGTAAAAGTCAATTTTAAGTAAATTTTTCGGTAAATTCATTTATTTTTCAAAAAATCTATGGCAAACTGATCGAATAATCTGTTATAAATCCGATTTTTACCATAGTAAATGATTTACCCGAGTATTGGTTCGCAGCCTATATTTGTAATCTCTAGGACGTAAAATTTTAGCAATCCAAGGGTTTCGTTGTTCGAATTCTAAACGGCTTTGAAGGGTTCATATTATTATTAGCTAGATTATAAAGAATACCATATTGCTTTGCTTAAAAAATCCTTAATTTTATTTGTGGAAGTCATTAAGTTGGTTTTCTGTTATCGTCAACTTAAATCGGATATTTTTCACTCTTGAAAAAGACATACCGACCATTTCATCAGTAATATACAACCACGGTAAATCGCGAATTCAAAGGATTCTGAGAATGGCTTCTTGCCAAAGGAATGTAAGATCGTTACTTTTGTGTTGTAAACGACGAAATATAAATGTTCCTCAAATATTAAAATAACATCGAATTTGTTGGAAAGGCTAGTTATAATCATCACTCCTTATTAACCCGGTTAATATTTTTTGCGCGAATTTTATTTAGGTTAAATTTAGCGCGTGCTGTTTTTGGCATATGTTATCAGAAATTACAAAAAAATTGCGTCTTTACCGTCGTCTGCTCTTAAACTTTCCAAGAGTGGATTTTGCTAAAATCAAATCTCGGTGAATCGTTACGACTTTATACAAAGCGAAGAAAGTAATGTCGTTTTATTGAAGAATAAAAAAAATTGGCCAAATCTCTATTCTAAATTAGACATATTTATTGATCAATACTTATAAATTCAAATTAATAACCAACCATTAATATTTTAATTTACAAAAAATAACAAATTATATTTGCCTTATTTTATTTGTATAATTTTATATTTATTTTCTAAACAAATTTTAGCGTCTTGAAGAGACATTTGCATCGCAATTAGAAGAAATGGAAACACTATACGGTGGTAATCTAATAGTGCCAATGCCACCCGATATGTCACCAAACGATTTGACTGGTTCAACTCGTAGCAGTTTATCATCCTACTCGGAAGGATAAAACGTGTGTGTGTGTGTGTGTTACATAAAACAAATATTATAAATTAAGTTATCTAATTATTATAATTTAAAATTATTAAATAAATTAAATTAAGCAAACAAAAAATAATAATTATAAATTTAAATATAAAACATAAAAAACAAATTTACTTAACCAAACTTAAATAATATTTTTTATTTTATTATTATTTTAATTTGTAGTCAAATATTATTGTTTGTAAATAGTTTCATAAATCATCTCCAATTAAACCTTTTTGGGGTTTGATTTATTTCTTCTAAAGTATATCCTAGAAAACTATTGAAATATTATAAAACAAAACTTAACGGCAATTTTATAATGTGCCTTTGCGAAAACTAATAAAAAGCGCGAACTAGAAAAACAAAAATTACATAGTAACATTAAGGCTGTTATAAATAAATGCGATAAAAGAAACGAAATGTCAAAAGATTTCTATAATTTATTTTTATTAAACTTCCATTTAAAAATTTTGCCAATCCAATTTTATTACAAATACAAACGACTGAAATAATTTGTTCTAGCTAAATAAAAGGCACATAGTTTTTATATAATTTGCGATTTTTATTCGGCCATTTATTGAGATTCCTTTTGAACAAAAAAAAACATTAAATCGAAAATCACGTGGCTTCTTAGGATATTACACGCTAAATCAACTAAAAAAAACGATAAATTAATATTATTTTTTATTTTCTAAATAAAAATACAATATAAACATATATTTTTTTATTAAGTTTATTTATGTAAATTAAACAAATATAATAAATAGATGATTAATTATCAAAATACATAATAATAACCTAAACAGTATAATATATATAGATATATGCTTATTAAATAATTATAAATAGGAAGTTACATAATAAAACAATAATAATTTTTATGTAAATAACTAATAATAAACTATAAATCTTCCAAAATATAAATAAAAAAATAAATTCTTAGTATTCACAAGAAAATAATAAGCAAAATATAATATGTTAAAATAATAGTTACAATAAATTGAAATATGAACTACAAAATTAACAAGGAAATTTTGAAATACACAAAAAACGCTTTTTTGCTGCTTTTGTATATGCATACGCCATTTATATAAATATTTTAAAAATTCTAAAAAACAAAATTTTTTTGAAGTATATTTTTTATTACACATAATTAATTATTATTATATATTAATTTAAGTTTATATATACATAATATTATTCGATATATGATTATGATTATTATTATTATTATTTATGTTATAATAAAAAAAAAACAAATTTTTTGATGATTAAAAATGAGTTTAATTTATACGTTGCAAATTTTGAATAAAAATGTCAATCATTAAAAATCTTATGCTGTGTGCCTGTGCCTCAGGTCGTTTTTTTCGACTAAATTATGAACTAAACTAAATTGCTCAGTAATTCACAATAAACATTCATAGGTGGCAGTAACATCAACAAAACATGCTGTGCCAACTATTTGAAATACTAAATTGTCGACTTTTGGTGGATAAAGGAAATTTTAAATTTAATTAAAATAATGGAAGATGATATGGAAGTAAATTACCTCGCAAGGTGACTTTTCGTTTGTAACATGGCGGTGAATAGCGTAAGGTCACCTCAAAAAGTTAAGTTCATAATTATCCGAAAAATTCAACCTGAGGCACACAGCATTAGTCGATTGTATGAAAGAATTAGCGGTGATCATTTTTTTTTTAAATCGAAGTCCACTTCGATTTATTTACTGTAAATATTTGTAAATATTGTAGCAACATTAATTCACAACGCATGGCACTTTTATTTTTTTTTTTCAACACACCACACTTAAACAACACTAAAGGAATTCTACTTTTGAATTCCTTATGACTCAACGCAAGTAATTAGGATATACAAATTTAATAAAACAATGCGGATAATATAATTATTATATTATTCAGACACATTTATATAAATGTTTTATTTAATTAGTTTAATAAAGAGTTTTAATTCGTGTATTATGTAATATTAACAATAACCACTCACCATGTTTCTCGACGACGTCCCAAACAAGAAGACCAAGTAATTTTTTTATCTTTTTTTTTGTTTCTTGTTTGTTTTTTTTTTGTTTTTTAATTTGTGGTTGGACGTTCAGTGACTTCATCACAATAATAATATTGGCGATTTTCATCGAATGTAGATAGCGTTGGTTTCTACGTCTACAAAGGGTACGATAATTGTCAAATCCATTGTTTTGACAGTTTTGATCCCCGTTGCTTCATAGCAAACTGTGATTTGCATTTTGTTTACCAGATGTCAGTTATTTGTTGGTAATCGCGAATACAATTAAAAAATTTGGAGAAACTTGTGTGTAATTTTTATTGTAAACTTTCTGTTCTTAGGCCAAGTAATGTTACACAAAACCATTAAAATTTAATTCAAATTAAAATTTAGACCAAAAAAACTCCTGTTGGGCTTGTTAGGGTACTCAAGAATTTCTTTCCCTATTCCCTGAATGATAAATATTACCTGTCGTGACCATCTTTTTTAAGTTTCTTTAAACGCTGTATAGGATTTTGTAAATGTATTAGGCTGGTTGAGCTCTAGTTTCGCTGTTCGAACTGTGAAGTTTAGCATCAATTTTTTGCTATTTTACACCAGGCTAGTTTTGGCCGATTTCCCCATCCACTTCCTTTCCGGGCTCAATTACCTTAATTGTTATAATTTTTATTATTATTATTATTAAAATAAAGGTGGTAAGTTGCAAGTAGACGCATCTCTAATAAAATCTGCATTAATCATTAAAATCTGTCACGTTTCCAATTTGAGAACCATAAAATTTCGGGCAGTAATTAACTCGTTATTTTCACTATATCTCAATCACATCAGCAACAAAACAATATGGTTATGAAGCTAAATATGTTTAAGCACTGGCAATGGCCAGTGATTAGACAATATAACCTAACGGCATCATTCATTAAACAATGTGATATCATCGACAGATGTGACCATGCTTCAATCTTGGAAATAAAATACGTTCGAATAAGTTTTACAAAAAATATTTATTTTAATCCTTAATAAAAAAAATTAATAAACTTTTACAATTTGAGAAAAAATACTCTTTCGGCCGAACAAATCTATCGAACGCACCTTAAAGTACCCTAGAATATTTTTTTCAATGCCATATCGTTGATATTGATAGTGTAAAAATGGCATATGTTGCTTACAAGTTATGCAAATCCAATTAAAAGATTTACGAAAGTAAACCTGATACGTACGAATAAATTTGGAGCTATGTTGTCGCCATGTTAAGATTAATTCGAAGTTTTTATAAATTTTCAAATATGATAAATTAGTAGGTGCGGCGGGACGTTGCTGTTTATTTAATAACACTATTCTGATTAACATAATGAAAGGACTTGTTACATTATATAAAAAACTCGAAGTCGTTGCGGTAATCTCGGTTAAATTTTGTAATACTCTCGGATATTGATGATTTCGCATCATTTGACGTTTCTTTTGATTCGGATAGGGTATTCGGTTGTACCTCGATTTCCAAAAATTGAATGGATCTGTTTTATTATTTTCCAATAATTCTATAAAAATATAATTTTGTTCAACCACAAACTTAGCCAAGTCCAACTTTATCCCTAGACGGTGATCGATTGTATATTGATCGATATGGGTTGGCGTTAAAATGGCCGAATAAAATGTGGCATTTCTTTTTCGATTTTTTGTCACGATAAAAATATTATTGTCTAAAATTGTAATTCGATCACATAATTTAGCTAAATTATTTAAAAGGTGCATTGATGCGTAAATTGGTTTAACAAAATATTGAATATGTGGTGGACTAGTGTTATTAATCTGGAACCGGGCTAATAAAGTTCGTTGTTCAAATTGAAATGGGTAGTAACTTAAAAATCCGTTATCATTGCTCAAGAATTCTAAATTAGGTAGTACATTTTCGAATTTTGCGTTTAAGTGCAATAAAATAGATGAAACGAATATTGAGGCGTATCGAACATCAGCATAAAATTCGTTTGGTCTCGACCAACCACTGAGTGGATCCGATTCATCATTGGCATATGGTAAATTATTTAGGTTTGGAAATTTTTCCGTAAGTGTTTTAACTAATTCTACTGTACCCCCTAGAATTTCGGTCGAAGCACCCGAGCTGAATCCTTTTCGATGAAATGTGATCGCATGGAATGGACATTTTGTTAAATTTTGATTGCATTGGTTTAAAATGCCCCAGCAAAATGGATGTTTTTTCTCTGCTTTAAAAAGACCTGCAGGACCATATAAATTCAAATCACTATCAATATAGCGCCCTAACAGATCAACAAAATTCCTAGTTTTATTAATATAAACTAAATAAAGACTGTAATCAAACTTATTAACATTAAAATTCGCTAAATCGGGTTCATTCCAAGTTTCAAATCGCCATTTTTTAAACCACGTTCCACCATACAAATCAATATACTTTTTAAATAAATTAAAAATTAAGGTATAATCTAAGGTTGTACCCATAAATTCAATAGTTGGATTTAAATTAAAATTATATAAATTATATACAAGTTTGTCGAACGATACCGTTGAATTGTTTTGTATTACATCAAATAACCAATGTGCTCGTATATAAATGTCATGGCCCTGGCTTAATGATGATATGAATTTTAGATTTAATGTCATGTCTCTCGATAAATACCAAGCTGAACTTTCGTTTATCGGTTGTGGTGGGCACATGCCAGTATTTTTCCAAAAATGTTTATTTATTTTGTAATTGGCGGTGAAATCATAATTTATAGTTATGTTAATTATATCGGGGAGTATAAAGCTAATGTTTAATGATAATATAATAATAAACTGTAATAGATACTTCATTTTTGACACTTTACCAACTCATCCACGGTGGGTGATTCATTTTATGAGGCGGAGTAAACGTTAAATTAACAGGTAGATTTATACGAGCATATCGTTTGCGTAATTTTTTTAAGGTTTGTGTTATAATTCGGCCACTTTTTCCTATTAGATATCCAGCGGGTATATTTGCATCTCGTTCTGAATTATCATGAATCATTTCAATGTAATATTCAAAGTCAGTACTTGTGTCTAGTTCCGTTATGATTATTGCACGTCCTCCTGCTTTCTCAACATTTATAGCCTTTGTGACGAATGTACACTCTCTGAAAAATAAAGATCCATTTTATTTGGACACGTAATAATATTTAAAAAGATAATGTGGGCGATGACGCAAAAATAGCTTATGTAACCGGTGTATGACACCTGGACATACACAAGCATGCCATACCAACATAAATCTCGGATTTTGCCTTACCCCCGTTCAACAAGCGCAACATTCCCAATTATATCGTCAGCATTTATAAATTCATTGGTGCACGCATCAAATGGATCGGTTGGTACGAGTGCAACGTTATTCGCCCTAAAACTAGAATTAAACGGTGCCCCAAAATCTTTAGCTGGTCGCACACGATACGTATATTCTAGTTCAATTGGATCGATTATCTCAAAAAATATATCACCAGCAATAATATCCTGCGTCTTAATGCTATTGCCATCGAGTATATGAAAATTTGTACCTATAAATAACAAAATTCTGTAATTTCGTCAAAAATACAGTAAAATGAGCAATTAACTCTTAGTTACCTCCAACAAAACTTTCTGGAATGTTGAAATAGAATATCGTTGCTAATATAATAATGAATAACTTTAATAAATATTCTAACATTATCTATAATATAATTAACATGTTTAATTTATGATTTAAATAGCTAAATAGATACTATTTTTATTTATAAATCGAAATTCGGTTGATTTTATACTGGCTGTCTACTTGACGTTTAATTTGTTGACGTTTAGTTGTTGTTGTTATTATTACGTTGGCCACCACAAAACGGTAAAACTTTATTACAAATATATATTTTTTATAGTAACTTATCTAATACAATTATAGTACCATTTAAAGAAGCATGGGAAAGTTACTAAACTGTTGGTTAAAGGAATGAAATCTGTTAGTTTTAAATCAAAGTTGTTTGAGACCTATAAAGTACTGTTTTCTTTGTTTGAGCATACATGAAATATTTCAAAATGGAATCATGGATTTACTTCGGTGTCCTAATAAATTTCCATTATAGTACCTTTATCTTCGATCGCATCTTTTCAGGGCCTATCCAAATAATTACCAGTTTAGAAATAAAAGTTTCAAATTCGAAAGGCGAGAATAGGTAGTTTTATAGCGTCTCATCAATTACATACCATAAAACTGCATAATCGATTGGGATTGGTTTGAATATTTGATACATTTTTATATTCAACACAACCAAGTTTCAATATGTGTACTTGTTCAATGACATGTTTAGAAAGTTACACACGAAATATTTAGATTATTATTATTCCCAATCTTATACATAATGGCCTTAAGAGGGCTAGAATATTAATGTTTTAGAGACTAACTAGAGGTAATTGTCCACTATACATAAATGACTCCGTGGCGCAACGGTAGCGCGTCTGACTCCAGATCAGAAGGTTGCGTGTTCAAATCACGTCGGGGTCAATTTATTTTTTAACCTTGCATTATTTTTAAAATGGATGTGAGGTTCGTTTTCATACATCTAAGAAATTGTGAATTGAAACCGACGGCTTTTTTTAAGTATTTATTACTTTTGGAAACAGAAAAGTCACACCAATGTCTGGTGAATATGGAGGCTATATGGCATCATTACAGTTTCGTTTTTTTTTTGCTAAATTCACGAACAAGTAATGAAATGTGAGTATGTACACTATCCTGTGGTGCAAAAGTGAATGGATGTTTCTCCATAAATCCGTGCATGTTTTTTGGTTTGCTTCATGCAACGGCGTTGAACTTGTAAGTAGTACTCCTTATTGATCGTTTGACCGTTTGGCAGCAACTTATGGTACACTCCTGATGGTCATCTTCAACGTATTCACGGCCTTTTTGGAAATAAATGCTTTTATCTCTCGAAAACCTTCGTTTTATTCATAGCAGACTCACCAAAAGCAATATTTAACATTTATAAAACTTGGCCGCATTTTAGACGAACAGACTAAATGTCTAATAAATGCCTAGCACTGTATACAGATACTTTTCAGATATGTTTACCAATAGAATAATGAAAAACTCGTGCGAATCGGACTAGTATTACGCCAAATTACAAAATTCCCGTTAATATTTAAACACACCTCGTTTATAACTAATGCCACGAGTATACGTCAAGCAACCGTTGTTAGATCACCTACCATGTGTCAAATTTGAATCCTAAAAATTTGTGGCTCGATTTTATGGTCGAGTTTTTGAGATTTGGGCATGCACTGGCACTATTCTGGTAATTCCCTGGAAATAGGGAATTGAGCAAAAATTTACACATAATTTCTATTTAAATTATTTGTTTCTGACATACTAATTTTAACTGCCAGTCTCGATATGGAAAAAATATTACCAATTTATAAAAATGTACATCAAAGTTTTTCGTAGTAAGCCAGAAAAACGCTCTGATTTTTTTTTTATCTTAAATCAAGTGTGTTTTCTGGCCTACTACGAACAACTTTGAGCTATGTAAATAATTTACCTATTCTCAGCGAATTATCAGAATAGTGCCACTGGCGTATTTTTAATAAATACCTGAATGAAGTTTTTGGTATGGAACTTAGTCTCAGACATTTCTTAATCGATTTTGGTCTAATTTGGATTTTTATTTTGGTTGATGTTTGTAGGCTTCTAGTTTGGCTGAATTTGGTAATTTATTAACCGATAATAATGAAATTGTGGTTTATCTGCTTGGTTTGGGTTTTAACATAAAAGATCGAAAATTTCGTCATGCGCAAAATTTTGGAATCATCAGATTTTAGTGATCTTTAAATATTTTATTACATGAAACCTGACTAGGAGTTGTTTCTTATTTTGAAAAGGCCAGAGAGAACAGGGGATGGGTGATACTTAAACGGATCGGGTTTTAGACACTCGGTGGAATCCATTAGGGCCTTCCCAGCTAGGCGTGTCAAAGATTCTTGAAAAGGAATAGAAAAGGTGTAACCAATGATTTACAGATATTAGAATAACGCATAATCAACGTACGTTTGGCAACACATGTAAATTGAAATACAGTGATCCAATTAGAATTTCCAGCAAAATAAGTATAGTTAGAAAATTTGCAATTCCTTAGTGAATTATAAAATTGTTTTTATTATTCATAGAAGTAGAAGAACTTCCTATTACCAACAAATTTTTCCAAAGCTTTATGAGGGAAGATCCAGGAGGGTCGTCCTTTTTAGTAAAAAAAACAAAACTTTTTTTTTATCTTTATTTTGACACTAGCCCCAAAATTTGGTGCCATTTGGTCCAATTTTTACAATTTTGTTCAAATTTACAATTTTTCAAATTTTATATTAATTTTTATTTATTCTTTTATTCACCTTTCACACATCGATCCCCTTTCATACTTCTATTTGATTCATTCTTATAAAATTATACACATTCTTATATACGTTCATTCCCATTCGTAATATCTCAGTCAAGTTCCTTGCTCTCAAGAGAACATCGAACATTTGTCTATTCTGATTGAATGCAGAACATTTCAGAATCAAATGTTCGATGTCCTCCACTACCAAACAACTTTCACATAATTCATTCTCAATCAAATTGCGTTTCTTCAAACATTCTTTCCAATTACCATGATTCAATCTTACGCGCTCCATCGTTCGTATCATTCTAGTATCTCCTTTGAGCACCTTAAAGAAAGGTTGGCTCAAAGGAGAACTAACCAACTCAAAGTACTTCTTGCCTTTCGCCTGACATTTTCAACAAACTCTCTCTCCCATTTTCTCCACAGATTCACCTGAAACATGCGAAGTACATCTCTTGCATCCATAAAATCATATTCATTTACATCCTCAATCAAACAACCCCGTTTCGCAAGTATATCGGCTCTTTCATTACCTTCAATTTGTAGGTGTGACGGTATCCATTGAAGAATGACCTCACTCCCACAAGATTGAAGGTACTCATACAAAATTTCCACATACACATTACCATGAGTTCCCCACCCTTACTAATTAATTCTAACCCACTCCGGGAGTCGGAAAATAACACTACTCTCCTCCTCCCTTGTGTCATTGCCAACTTGATACATTCCATAATTCCAATCAACTCCGCATTCATTATACAGATACTGTCATTCATTTTTACCATTTTCTCTTTCCTCATTGAAGGAATAAAAATTCCTACACCTACTCGATCACCACTCACACTAGCATCTGTATAAACTTCCACATGTGCAAAATAATTTGTTCGCATTTTTAAAAACTCACTCTTAATCGATAACTCATCATCACTTTTGTTGTATCATCAAAATTCAAACGCACAATTAGATTGCTCGGAGGGACTTTCGGATTTACGGGCCGAATCTTGGAAAATACATTCATATTCTCCAACATCACTCATGACCTTTGTGTTCTTTGGTAATCCGTCCCTCTTTGCAACCTCTCTCTCATTTCATTCACCAATTTATTGTCCTTAGTCAACATCCGCACAGTCTCGTGCACGGTGATCCACTCCCTCTTATAGTTGAGAGGTGAATCACCCAATTCAGACCACAGAGTGTGTATTGGGGTTGAATTAATCGCCCCCAATACCACTCTGGCACAAGCATTCTCCACAGTCATCAACTTCTTAAATCCGACTTTGGACCCATCACCATAAATACTAATTCCATACGCAATTTTGGATGACACTAGTGCCTTTCGTAACATATCAGTCACACAAGGGTGAGCTCCCCATTGCGGTTTGCTCACCCTTTTAATCACATTCAATCTGCTCTTGCAATTATCGGCTAATTTATCCATGTGCACTCTAAAATTCAATCGCTTATCAATCCAGATTCCCAAATACCTAGTCAAATTTACACACTCAATTCTCATTATACACTTGCACATCTACCATACGATTTGTTCGAAAAGTCATACTACAACATTTTCTCGATTTTACACCCAAATTCAATTCAGTCAAACATTCTGTTACCTGATTCACACATTCTTGAGCCCGACTCAAAGCCTCCTCGATGGTCCTACCCTTGCCCATCAGGACAAAATCATCAGCAAATTGCAAAATGACTTTGTCCGGGGAGTTAAACCTATATGCACCGAGCTCGTGTATAGGTTGAAGAGAGTCGGTGAGATTTTACTGCCTTGGGGGAGGCCTATATTCACCGATCCCTCCAACCTATACCCTCTACCACACAACACTAACTTTCCGTCATTCATGAATTCATACACCCATTTGCAAATTTTCCAAGAAAACCCAAGGTCCATAAGGACCTGAAAGAGCTTCCCCGGAACCACGTAATCATATGCCCTTTCTATATCCAAAAATACCGCCACAACATACTTCTTTTCCTTTCTTACTTCCCATACAAACTTTTCTACACATTCATTAGCTGAGTGGTTTTGGCGGAACCCAAAGGTGGTTTCCGGCAACAAATTACCCTCATTCACCAATTTATCCAAACGACCTTTCATCATACCATTCACTATTTTGACAAATACATTCAACATACATATTCCCCTGTAATTTGTTGCTATATTTTGGTCTCGGTCTCTTTTTGGAATGGGTACCACCCTGCTATCCTTCCATTTTTCCGGTATTTGAATACTCATCTATACTTGATTGAGAATTCGAAGCAAAGCCATCTTGGCTTCGAACTCCAATCTACCAATCATTTTATAACTCACTCTGTTAGTTCCGGGGGTAGTAGATTTGGAAATTTCTAGCACCCCACGGAACTCTTCCCATTCAAACTCCTTACACATGCCATTCATCAGTTCACTTTCATTATCCGGTAACAAAAATTCATTCCTATCACCCAAATTATTTCTAACATCCATCATCATTTGTAGAAAGACCTCTCCCTTCTCTCTGTCATCTAAGACTGCATTCCTACCTTTCGCTCTATAGCCTCTCACCCTATTAAACTTATCCCATACATCCTTAGTTGTGGTCCTATGTGTCATTTTGGACACATAGTCCCGCCAACTTTTCCTCTTCGCTCTACGGATAGCCTTTTTCAATCTTGCATTCATCCTTCCATAATTTATTCTACATTCATGACATATACACCTATTGAACTCTCTCAGTGCTATCCGTTTCCTGTCATACCAATACTGAATTTCATTATTCCACCAACCTTTCACCGTACATTCATTACCTCTCACATGTATAGTGCACATTCCATTTATTCTCTCTATTTCATCCTCAAGTTGGTTAACCTCAGTTGCTTCATTCATTATGAGAATCTCATTCATACGTTCGACCCATTTTTTACCATTCATAATGACCTTACGGTCTATGTCAACATTTACACCACCTAAACACATCCTGATCAAATAATGATCACTACCCAAATTCTCATCCGTAACATTCCAAGTGACCTGGGCCGACAGCACGCTAGAGATTAACGTTTAATCTATTGCACTGGCTGTCGATCTCACCGACGGCATCCTAGTTGACCCACCATCATTCAGGATTACAAGATCGGAATCCAGAATGAGGCGAGTCAACAAGATACCCCAAGCATCATTTCTTTCACACCCCCATACTCTCGAATGCGCATTCATATCACCCCTCAGAATTACGTCACTTTTTCCTTCCACCCAATCAAACAAAATTTGAAAATCTCTCAGGTTTTTTTCTCTATCACTCACTGATTCAATTGGAGTTGCACATACACTTACAAATAAATATTCTCTGTTCAGATTCCGAGTTTTGGCAGCGATGACTTCGATGCGCTCGAAACTCGGTGTGTCGCACACGACAAGGCTAATTTTGTTTTGTGCCAATATCGCCACACCACCGAAGCCATCGGTCCTCGGTCTGGACAGTAAATTATACCCACTTACATGAAACGTCCTACCCTCACGCTCCCAAGTTTCACACAAAAGCATCACATTCACATCATTTTTGGCCAGATAAGTCCGCAACATATCGCCATTGGCATACATGCTGCGGATATTTATCTGACCAATTGTCATACATTCATTGGATCTTATCATACGCTCTGCCATTCAAGGAAAAGGAGAAAGGGAAAACGGTTTTTAAAAAGTAAAAATCAAAAAAGAAAAAAGAAGAAAAAAAAACTCATTCGAGATCATTCATACGAGGGTATATCAAAAAGTCTTGCAATATCATATGAAAAAAAAGAGTGAGTGAGACAACAATATATTTTTCAAAACCATTTTTTATCGCGATGAAACTTCTAGAAGAACATTTCGATGTAAATTTTACAGTTCGTTTGTTTTTGTCAATTTAGTAACACGTGTTTTGAATTTTTCTTAAAATGTATGAAATTGAATATCGCGCCGTTATTAAAATTTTCTGTAAAGATGGACGAAATGCAATTTATATATTCAACTATATATCAAAAGTTTACGGTGAATCTGCACCATCATATGCAACAGTAACAAGGCGGGTAAAATTATTCAAAAGTGGTCGGTAGTCATTAGAAGACGACAACCGCTCGGGTCGGCCAGCAGATGCTATTAGCCATGAAAACGTAATTTTGGCCGAATCTATTGTATTAGAGGACCGGCGTATTTCTGTTCCGCGGTTAGCGTGGGGACTTTCTCTTTCATACGGTACCACATATATTTACTATATTACATGACCACCTTCACATGTCGAAAGTAAGTGCGCGATGGGTTCCCCGTTTGTTGAATGCAGAACAAAAAAAATGCGTGTTCAAACTTCAAAGGCGATTTTAGATATGTACAAAGAAGATCCAGAAAATTTCTTAGATAACATAATAACAGGCGATGAAACATGGCTTCATCACTGGGATCCGGAATCCAAACAAGAATCGATGCAATGGATTAAACGTAGTGAACCACGTTTTTTGGGATGCTGAAAAAATTTTGATAATCGATTATATGCCACCGAAAACCACAATCACAGGCATATATTACGCAGAGGTTTTGCGAAAATTGAAAAAAGCGATGTGGGAAAAACGGCCAAGGAAAGTTAGGAAAAAAATCTTGCTTCTTCACGACAATGCACCAGTGCACAAGGCTAATATTGCTCAAGCTGCATTAAAAAACTGCGGCTTCGTGGAAATTCCGCATCCACCGTACAGTCCAGACTTGGCACCCAGTGACTACTTTCTGTTTCCCAATTTGAAAAAAACACTAAGGGGCCGGAAATTTTCCAGTGACTATGAAGTACAGTCTGTTGTAAATGAATATTTTATGGAGCAAAAGAAATCTTTTTTTAGAGGGTTTAGGCAAGTTAATTGATCGATGTGACAAATGTAACTTATAAACCTTAAAGGAGATTATGTCGAAAAATAAAAATATTGCTGTCTTACTCACTCGTTTTTTTCATATTATATTGCAAGACTTTTTGATTTGCCCTCGTACCTACATCTAAGTCGGTTAAAACTGACAACTCGTTTTGGTTGAGAAATGTGTATCTTCTTGCCAATATTGCTTCAATATTTTTCGTTGCTTCTGCTCCTATTTCAATTTTTGAACTGCTTGCTGTTAATTCTCGTGTTTCATTTGCTTTCAATTCTGATTTCGTCATTGCCTCGTTGGTCTTATTAGTGTTGTTGTTCTTGTTGTTATTAAAGTTGTTGTTATTTTTATTATTATTGTTGTTACTGGTTTTGTTATTATTATTGCTGCTCTTATTATTATTATTATTATCGACATTATTATTGTTGTTGTTTTGTAATGTATTATTGTCGCTATTATTTGGTTGTTGGTGATTTTGATTTAACGTGTTCTTTGCGATCTCATTTTGGATTATTTCACTATACAATGTTTTTGTTTGTGCTCCAGTTGTATTCGCATTTTGTCTATAATACGCCTCTTTGGCTTTGAAATATGTTATCCTTTCATCCGTTTTGATTTTTATTACAGCCTTCTCCAATTGGAATGTGGGACACTTCTGGTCAAATGCGGAGTGTTCCAGCTTGCAATTTCCGCAACTTATTGGTTCGCATGCTATGTTGTCATGTCCGTTAGGAATATTCTTTGCACATTTTGGACATACCGCTATTCTATCGCACCTAGTTTTTGTATGCCCATAGCGCTGACATGTATGACACCTAATTGGGTTCGGATAATATGTTCTGACGTCTAGCTTTAAAAAACCAGCTTTTATAGTCAACGGCAACTCGGTCATGTTGAAAGTTAAGATCAGTAGCGGCGTATCTTTCAATTCATTGTTAAATTTCCTCTTTATTCTTTCAACTTTTATTACCTTCTGACTTTCGAGTTCCTTTGTGATCTCCTCCTCTTTTATCATTAAAAGGTCTCTGCAATATACTACTCCTTTAGAGTGATTTAAGAATTGGTGTTCTGCTACTTTTATTGGTGCCTATGTCACCAAGTTTTGTCGCACCTAGCATCCTGTTATATGCCTCCTCTTTGTCTAAAAGTACTAAAAGCTCCCCATTTCTTGTCCGTTGTGTCTCTTTAATTTGAATGGTTATCATAGATAATCCTTCCTCGATGTAGAAACGTGATACTTCATTAAAAGTTTTGTTATTTTCATCTACACGTTTGATCACAACATATTTGTGGGTAGTTTTCGCGTCATCGAAAAAACTTGTTCGCCTGTTATTTTTGTTATCTTCGAGTCTCGCGTATCTTCTCGAATCGACAAGAGCCGAGAATCTATTTTCCAATGCACTCGGCATCCTGCCCGTAGGCAGTTACCGTATTAAATAAAAATTCGGTGTTTTGGTTTTGGACACCTTACCGTTCAAAAATTTATTTATTGTGTTTATTGTGATTTATTGTGTTTTAACAATTATTGTCTTTGTTAACACTCACTATTCACTCAGTTTACTTAGTACAATTGATTAAATGGCGCTTTTCTGTATGAAAACGCAATTCGACTTGAACTTTAATATTAAAAAATTCACAAGGAAAAAATTTTTCCAAAATTTTTTGGAGCTGTCAATAAACTTTTCGCAATGAAAACGCGATTCGAATTAAAAAACAAAACTTTAAATTTCATCACTCGAATTGATTATAATTTACTTCTATGTACTAGGATTACTCTCTTTCATTATTGTCGTATAGGCCCATTAGCTCAGTTGGTTAGAGCGTCGTGCTAATAACGCGAAGGTCGTGAGTTCGATCCTCCCATGGGCCACATATATTTTAATTAGTAAGTTTCATATTACAATGTTAGATTAATGTACTTTTAATTTATTATTGATATCATTCTTTTGATTACAACATTTTACCATGTACTTCACTAGTACATAACTCATGTAACAGATTATTAATAGAAAGCTCAATAAAATGGTAATCACATCTAATGAGTGCAATTGTATAAAATTCAATGTCTTCGCATTCGATTGCATGTGATATGCACCCCGGTGTCGTATTACATATTCCACCCAAAAAACTGCCGTCTGCAATGGTGGCATTGGTCGATCATGGTACAACATTGATAAATATTTGACACGATCACGATATTTAGAATTTGTAAGTACATCATTAATTGCATCATCAAACTCCTGTTCATTAATTCGAAGGAAATTAACAATTCGTCCCCACCCTTCAGACACAACTTGTTCAGCATTTATCAGTTGATCGCCAAATACTGGTATTAATACTACTGGAATTCCATAATATTTTGCCTCACTAATCCCCCCCAGGCCACCATGCGTGACAAACAGTTTTAAATTCGGATGCGCAAGTAAATCGTTTTGTGGCAGCCATTTAACAATTTTTACGTTCGGTGGTAATGGCGTTATAGTGTCGTCATCGAATTTCCATAAAACATTTTCACGTAATTTACTAAACGTTTTCAAAAAAACTGCAATCTGTTCCGCCGACACGTCAGAACTCTTAACAATTGTGCCAAAACTAAAAAGTATTACACCTTGTTTCGATGTATCCATAAATTCTTTAAAAGTCGTTAGTGGTGACGGTGGCAAAATATGCATTCCACTAACTTCTATAATACCTGGTACTAATGGACGTACAATTCCTTGGTTGAAATGTTGATTAAGTAAAAACAGAGATACGTTACGAGTTGTTTGCAAGACAGATGGATACTCGCTAGATGGGAAATAAGGTTCAAATTCACGAATCATGCTTTGAAATAAGAAACGGAATACTATCTCTTCGAAACATGCTACAATAAAATTAAGGGTTCGTGACCAGAAATTCATCGGTTTGGGTGAACTACTTAAAAATGTATTTGGTATGTACGACACACCGATTGGATTGCCCATACGATGAAAAAATTCTTGTACCGGCGGCACCGACAACAGTTGGATAGTAGGACAGTCGAAATCTTGCTGTAACGCCAAAAATGGATCACCGACTCCCGCCTCTGTTATTATTAAATCGATATTTCCCTCGGCCCGAATTCGATGAAATTCTGGATGGTTGAACACAAGTGAAAGTGTCGATTCGAATACATCTTGCGTAATGATATTTTTCAATGTGAATAATTTGTCCCCCGAATTACTGGCAAGCCTTTTAATAAATTCTAAATTTATAGAGAACTGTTAAAATCTGATTATTAATCATCACTCTTAGTACAAACCTGCTAATCGTACATTAGTTGGTAAAATTATGTCATGATAATAAGCACTCGGTTCTTTTGGTGAAGGAAACTCTGTGAACACGGTAACATTATGGCCACGTTTACTGAGCTCGACAAGTAGCGGCTCGGCGAACATAAAATGCGATCTGCTAATGGTTGAATATAGACACAGGATATTCGCAGAGTTAACAAACCGTAGTAAACCAATAAAAAATACTGCCAATCTAACGTTCATTTTCGGCTGGCTTATGTTAGGTACTGACAAAAATTACTCGTGTTATCTCAAGTGCAAGAATATAAGATAAGTAAATTTTGTATTTCTAAGATTAAATAATTTATTTTACTTTGTTTAAGTCTATAATTATGTGGAAATAGTATAGTCACAGAATTACTAGATAACTGTACCACAGAATATATATAGATTCTGTGGTATAGTTATCTAGTAATTACTCTTATATTTCTTCATCTCTACCATAATAACATGAATATTTGTAAGCTGGGCTCTTGCATTTGGTGTCAGTAACTTATGGAATCTATGGTAGTATTGAATTAAACTACCCAGTGCTAATTGTAATAGTGTTGAACCGGTAACGAGACTCGGGAATGAGATTAATACTTCACGATTTAATTCTTCGAGAGATTTTTTCCAGTTGGCAGAAAAACTGGCCACTAATTGGAGTGAACGTCGCTCCTGTCTTCGATACTCTTCCATCTGTTCCTTTTCGATTAGTTGTTCGCACTCTTTGATGAATTGAATAATGCCACCGAAATGTGGTGCTAGGATTTCCTCAACGTATTCAGCACTGCGAGCATTTAACTGTTCTCGGAAAGCTTCAGCCTCTTTAGAGTTGTCCCGAGTACGCTCCATTAAAACACCAAGCACTAAATCGTAATTATTGATTAGATAAATTAATTGTTCTTTACGCGATGGAAATATTGCGGCCATTCGTAAAATAAAACATTCGACTTCGTTTTGTAGCTCGAGCAGCAAACGACTAACTGTTTCGTTTGGAAAGTGTTCCGAAATACCAACAATTGCCGCTGAGAATTCGGCATAACGTCTCGTTATATAGTGTGGGCCGAGCTCTTTACTAAATTTGGTGGGATCACATTCTCTTATACTTTGAATATTTAGTCGAAATACTTGTTCAAACCGCGGCCATATCACCGATTGCAGAGAGTCCCAATATTTATCCAATGCAGGGACGCATCGCTTGTGACACATTAGTTGGTATCGTAAAACTAGTTGGATGCATAAGAACATCGCTATCGTATCGAAACAATCTTGAATGTATATTTCTAAATTTTTCTGAAAGTGGTATTTTTAAATGTGTTAATATTATTTATATTAATAAATCGCAGGTTACGCTTACAATAAGCAAGGACATCGTTTTCCCCATTACATGATTGAATAGCTCCTGGGCCTGTGGTCCACGCACCATAAAAAATTCTGTTATAAAAAGATACTCCCGACATGCATTATCGACTAAAGCATACTGTTCCGAACGGAATAGCGCCTCATATGGATAACGATTCTTTAGTTGGGCATGCGGCACAAGAATTGGAGCTTCGAGTTGTTGATTTAATACATCACCACGATTACCAATTGTAAATATGGTACTCTTATTTTTTAATGATGAAGCTTTAGTAAATATACTGCGATTGGCTGTATCCTCTATTCCCATTAGATCATCCTTAGCCACAGCTTCCTCGAATTTTAAATTTGCTAGACGAGATGAATAGCTCTAGAATTGCAGAATATTATTACAAGAACGGTAAATACCTTGACTGATAATATGGATTACCTTAAAATAGCTGTAATAAATTTTACTTATCGTATCCATGTACTCGGTACAAATTTCCTGAGCTACTTGCCTTTCATTGGTCAGTATGAATTCAAAGAAAAATTTATACTTTAACATAGCATTCTGAGGAATTTGATAATTTGCCATAGGTTTCCGAAATTTATATATTTGTTCCAGCAAATAAACCCGAACTTTGGACATAGCTTTAATTTTTAACTTCTCCAGAATATCATTTACATCGTGTGCTGATTTAGATTCTTTAAAACTGAGTTCCTTGATTAAATTTAACTTATGATTCAGTTGATTCAATTGATTGAGAAAATCTTTATCGGTTACAGGAGATTCCATAATTTTTGTAATCATTTCTTCGGGCACGGCCATATCCTCGATAAACTGGGATAGTTGTGCTTTAATCGATTGTCGATTTGTAAGCTGGACAGACATTGAAACCGATTTCTTTTGGAGTGTCGTAATTTCAGTGCTTATGTTACTCAAGACATGTTGAAAATTCATTAACATGTCCTCCATTCGTTCCAGAATTTGGTCACAAGCCCCGATTTGATTGTGTAAACTGGCAATATTCTGGCTTTCTTTAATGTAATCCTCGATCGACTTGTTCTCAACCTCTTTGAATTCCTTTTCAATTTGTCGGCTGTACTGGCGTAAATCGGTGCCCGTTTTTAAGATTTCTTGTACTTCATCATCTTCTAGTTGTTCTTTTGAGAATGAATTATTACTTAATTTTGTTGTCATGATTAAATAATATTTTTATTTATATTTCCATCCACTTGAATTTTTTTCTATGAAACAAATGTCAAAAATGTACCTGTCATCATCATACATATTTATAGTCGATAGTGCAGTTTTATGGTACAGTGCGGGAAATGTCCTATAATTTGCCCTGTAGTACTGATTTAGCAATTTCGATTTATAATGTAGGTATTTCGACAAACTATACAATTTTAGTGTAATTTACAGGTTGTAATTATTATCGCTACCAATTGATATACATTTGCTGTGTTTTAATATTGGAGCACTATCCGGAGCCAAATGGCAATTTTCTATTGAAACTGCAGCTATTATTCACTGGTGTCGCTGTACTTTAAAAATTAAAACTAAATTCATCAATAAAACAAACATTTATCACCTGAAATATATTAATTGACATTTATTTTGACATGACGTTATAAACAAAAATTCATTTTGCTGCGTTTTAATTTTTTATTGTAAGATTTAGTTTCTAATGGTTTCAGGGGTTTACAAAATTAAAAGCCTTTTCAAATTTCCCATTGAAATGGATAGCGCTCCCGATAGCGGCTCCCGATAAATAAGTGAGCCGAGATATTTTTTTATCGCTTTTTAATTAAAAAGTTGAATGAAAAATCTTAGTTTAGATTTAAATAAATTAATTAAATGCAATAATAGCGCGCTAAATATAAGTTTTCACATAGAAAATTGGCTGCTCCGGATACAGCTATCGGGCGCTAATAAAAAAACACAGCAATTTCAATACAAATTTCCGAAAAAAACCGAATTGAACATTTATGGTTTAGGCTACTGCACAAAAGATGTCACGCACATCGAATTAACATGTTGGATATGTTCGAAAATTTATTTTTAACGAAAATTCCTTTAATAATAATAAAATACGCCAATCTGTTAGCAAGGTCTTCTAAATAAATTTAAAATTAAACGAATGTATGTGACAACATTTTCTCGTATAGTAATTTGTTTCTTTACGAAACATGTGGTTTTGCCATATCTTATAAAATCTCACTAAATCATACATTTTATAATTCAACAGTACCTGCAAAATGTAGCAATTTTTTGTTTGTTATTTAGAGCGTTGGCGATTTCACGCAAAGGCATAATTTCATCTAGTAGAATATTGTTTTGTTTTCAAATTTTATAGTGCTGTGACAGTTATCCATATCATTTGTTTAGTAAAGATAAAAATATCATGTTTAAAAATAAACTGAATAATTTTAATTACATATAAGTCTTATGTCTTGTATTAGTCTTATGTCTTGTATCAATTATTTTGTTCATAAAAACTATTTAAGGGACCATGGAAAACAGTTGAACGAGATACCGAATGGAGGAAATATTTTACATTTCCAGAAACAATAAATAAAAAATTCGATTACTCAATAATAACTGATGGAGTATCTATTTCATTTTCTATGGCCAAGAAAGAGCCAAATGTATCAATAATCAAATCAAAAAAGAAAGGAATACACAATTCTGATGAGATGATACAGAGAGATAATAAAAGTTCGATATTTCGCCATATGACAGAATTTCATCAAAGGTTGAGGAAATTGAAAAAATGAACACCATCGACTACAAAGGACCAGTATTCATCAATGCCTAGCAATTTCAGAGACTATACTAATTAGTATTACCAAATATCAATCTTTAAAATTAAACAACAAGAATATATGTACAAAGGAAAGTTGCTAGGACTAAAGTTAAAAAAAATTCATTCGTGTCGAACGAGCAAGTCAATAAATTGGCCAAGGAAATAATTGGACCAGTACAAAATAAAGCACTTGTAATAATTGGTTCAACAAAAATAGCATCAAATTCGCCCAACAAAGGCTAGAAGAACACCACAACCAAAATTACTCTATGCTCTGAAAAAATATTCTGATGTTTTGAATTCCGAACCACAAAATTATGCGCTGTATGTCATCAGGAACATAAAACTTCAAAATCTCCACATAGATATCAATTTTGCCCAAATGTGTGTGGTATTAAATGGAATCGAGATGAGATGTCAATGCCGGAATTTTTTTTTTGTATTTGGGATTTATGTATTATAAAGAAAAAAACATGATAATTTTTGTTAAAATGCCAAAGTAAAATATTGTAATAAGTATTTTGGTTTAATTTTTTATTATATAAATAAAAAATTTAATCTTTTCAAGGCCGAACAATAATCTAAGGTTTTTCCATATCAAATTTTATTTTCCGATCGTGATCCGGTTATTCACACACATTATATTAAATTACTATTATACATTCCAACGGTAACTAAAACTATTATAAATATTAAAATTATAAATGATACATAACTACTACGAATCGGAATACCAAACAATTTTGCCGAAATTTTAAGTGTACTCGCATACAGTATAATCGAGTCCAAATCTTCGCTCAACGTGTTATGATGCACAAACGGTCTTATCCGTATATTGTGGCCAGATCTTTTTACCAAATTACATAAATTATTTAGACGAATAACCTGGTAGAACGGTATCACGATTAGGTACGATAACAGTATTAAATTTAATAAAATTATTATCGTATTACTATCGATACTACTACTGCCATTGGTCTTAAATATAATTATAATCTGTGTTAAAAAATTAATTATATTTATTACCACATATATACAAACCGGTATCGCAAATTTGTTGTTTGTATACAAAAGAAATTTTTCAAATTCATTTAATTCGCGCATCCATTCAAGTATCGATATATTATGCTGGATCAGCTTTTCATTTAGCTTCAGTAGATATTTTCGTAACAACAAGATTTGTATACAAAACGAAATAAATACAATAATTTTAATTAAATTATTTACAACTATAGTTATGATTAGCAAAATTTTAAATAAATTATTTGTAAAAATTAAATTAATGATGCTTGATGTGTGAAGATAATTTTTGTAAAAGAAATTTTGCTCGATATTTAAATTATTCACGACAAGGAAAATATTTAAAATTATGGTTAATATTAGCCATATGGCACCGTAAACAAAATTAAGCCATAAATTCACAAGTAAATTTACTCTCGTTTCGCTTAATACAATAAATACCCGTTCGATTAGGGATAAGATTTGCTCATTTTCACCGACACGAAATACACAAATCGCCGCTACGTAAGCCGAAAAGTTAATAGTAAACGGGATGAAATAGATAAATATAGTATTCTTATTTACTATTTCATGAAATAACACATCACTATTTAAATTTTCATTATCAATGATCGTAATATTATCATGACTTGTGTCATATTCCAGCCGATATCCATGATGATATTTAAAGATGAATTGTAGAAAATATCCAGAAATTAGTAGCGCGCAAATAACAACGGTTTGTATGTGACCAAAAAATGTTAGAAGCGCTGATGTGTTATCGAATGAGGGCCGTAAACCAATCACACCTAGTATTAAAACGTACGGTTGAATAAAATTTTTGCGACAATAATTTATTATAATCGATGTTGGTTGTTGATCAGTTATATCATCGATCTGTAAACGAAATTTAGTATTATAAAAACACTCCGATGCAATGCTATGCGGTACACTAAAAATACGTACGATTACATCTTCAGTTGAGTTACCAAAGAGAGATGAGGGTGGATTAGTAAACTCACATCCCGATGGGCACCATTTACTCGATATTTCAGACGAAGAAGTTTCAGCACGATCATTTAATTCTTTAACAAACAAATTTGCACATGAACATCACACAAAATAATTAAAATTGACAAAACTCACGATTTTCAGACATCACGTACTCCCAATAATATCAATTAATTATTGTTGGCCTTAAAATAAAATGTACAACAATTTATTACATAGCTGCTAATTGTTGTTAAATTGTAAATATTATTTATTGGATGATGACTACATTGTTGTGCCGAAATATCTACAGTACACACAAATTTGTAAGCTATTTTAACACTTTCGGTGTACGGAGTTTCGGATTCGACGCCACTAATTTCTTTGATACTAGCACATCAAAAATTGAAATACAAGTAATTTTCTGCATTGATATATCTGTATCAGCATTGTATGCGATAACCTTTTTGTTCGCACCGCTTCTATCATTGTACAGTTACATTTTTGGTTTTAACTATGCTATTTTTGTTTATTTGCGAAAATGCAATAAAACAGTTTTTGATAAAGGTCTCTCGTTGTGTATTACAAAGTATTACAAATTGTTGCGTTATTGAAGTCGGAGATGGTTGTGCATTTTGGCACGCCTTCTAAAATATTCATTCAACAGAATCAGAGAATTAAACTGGAGTACTCTCTTGAACTGCGTCTGAACTGAACTCCTGTGTCAAATATTTAGGGGGGTTTCTTAACTTAGATTTTAGGTATCATACTTCTTTGTTTTGAAACTACTGTATAGTGGCTCGCTTGTCCATTATGGTTGACTTACGTTTTCCCTACTATAGACGGACGAGCTATTTGAATATTAATATTATATCGAGATAATAAAAAAAATATTCTGGGCGAGAACTTTTATTACTTATTTAAAAATTGGCTCAATTTAAGGCCAAGCCGCACAAATGTGTGCTTAATAAAACATAGTATGTAATTGCGTTTTTGTTAAAAAAAACTTGGCTTGATTTGAAATACAACCAACACAATTGTGTGTATCGGTATAGGGTTTTTTCGGACGAAAATAAGTTAAAAAAGAATTCACAAATGTGTAAGTTGGTTCAAAACACATGCAAAAACTAATTTTTGACATGATTCCTTTGCCTTACCCACACAATGGTGTGGGCACGCAGGCAGGCAAAGGGTTATACAGGGTGTTTGGCAGATGAACCGACACAATTTTTTGGCAGATAGAGGGGTCATTTGGAAGTTTTCATCTCATGGCACTGATGTCCTCAACAAGTGTCAACGGTAACTGAGATAATATTTTTTTCAATTTTTTTTTAAATTACCCAAAATCTCACTTTTTTAGCCATAACTTTTTTGTTTGACGTCGTAAAGACACGAAATAACTTTTATTGTATTCTGCAATGTGATTTTATTCTAAATAAATTATTTAATACAATTGGTTTAAGAAAAACGAGTTATGGGTTTCCAAATCCTAAAAAAATGTGTAAAAGTATAAAAAAATGTCTACTTTCTATATGCATTTAAAAAAAACTAAAGGTTGTTTTGAAAATACATTTACTTTAGAAACTTCTCTAGTTTATGCCCTTTCCAACGGTATGCTACATGTCATAGAAATCATTAATTTTGTGGTCAAAATAAGAGATATTATTTTGCCGGGGTCTGGTTTAAGAATATCCTTTTAAGCTCCACTCCGCATGCATGCTAGGTATCTTATTCTTATCTCCACGGTTGTTGTGCGAAGTTGGATTTCATTTTTAATTTTTTCAAATGCGGCGCTTATCGTTTCAATTAAAATTTCTCTTATGGGTACCTTTGTTGCGTACACCAATTCCTTAGCCCGTCGCTAGATATTCATAGATGTGAGGTCTAGGACTGGGAATACTAATGAGGTTCAAGGCCATGCAAGGTCACAACAAACGACTCCCTCCACTCTCAACAATTTTCATTGTATGTAATTTTTTCCTATCTTGCACCGTTTTCGAGATAAAAGCCTAGAATTTCTGAAAAACTCACCCTGTTTACATAAAGTAAAGTCTGTCAAATTCCTTCTCTACACTATCAGGAAAAAGTTTTTTTCTTATATCTTTTTGGTTTCGTTTGTGTTCAATAAATGATAATTCGGCACACGATTACTAAAATTTTGTTTTTTTGTTTTTCCTATCCGTTTCGCTCAAGCATCCAATGTTAGATAAACATAATGAACAGATACATAGACACGTGTCGCACTTCAGTTGTGGATGGAGCAGGCAAGTGCTGCTTCAGTTTTGTTTGAGAAATGCAGCGCAACGTGTGTATCGGATAGTTAAAAATATATTCTAGATACAGTACATACTTCAATACAAGTAACTAAATAATAGTTTTTACTAATTCAACATTCCCACTAAAAAATAATATTTTACTTAAGCTATTTAAATTTCATTCCCATTCCGGTAGTACAAGTCAATGATGTGATGCATTAAGGACCTCTGTCAGCGCGTTTTCTCTCATTTCATTCGTTGAGATTTGCTTTATCTTTATTTACTCTTGCATGAAAAACGTTTGTTAATGTCAGATCAATTGCATTTTTCCTGTCGCAATACATGACAGTTATGGGATCTAAGCCAGATAACTTCTTATTTCTTCTCTTAAGTCAATGTTGCTGGACGATATTCGTAATCCGTAATCATTTGACGATATTTATTGGCTTTTTACATGGCTATTCGTGTCACTCTGTGTTACTTGTTCTAAACGTTTGCCTTCAAGGAAGATAACAACACGACTTACAATAATTACGTTATTTGATTATGGTTAGTGTAAACGATATCCTCTCGAGTTCCCACAGTAACCAACAAACACACACCTCTCTCTGATTTTGGGCTCAGTTTCATTCTATTTTAGTTCGGCACATGAGTTAGTGCAGCGTATCGTAATGTGTAAATGTTTGAGGTTGGGTTTTCATCCCGTCCAGATTTCTTCGGGTGTTAGGTCACCTTTAATACTTTGTGTAGGAGATCGGTTGTATGTAGCATGTCGTCGATACTGCTTCCTCCCAGAACTCGTTACCTGATCTGGCATCAATAATAAGCATACATCTCACTTTCTCAACAATTGTCCGATTCATTATTTCAGCGATTCCATTTTGTTTCGGCGTATATGGAATATTGGCCTCGTGACATATCCCAGCTCCTCGCAAAATGTTGACACAAATCTGGTTATACGAATCGCGCGAATATACCTCCACTTTCGATTTGCAAAAATTTTTCAGTCTTCCCTGGATTTTGATTTGAACAGAAACACGAACTATTTCTGAGAAAAAACGTCAATATTTGTGAGAAAACGTCGATTTCCTCCTACCGAGTCTATCTGCATGTATTGTGCTACCATAAATCTGAATGGACAAGTTCCAGAACTTCTTTGATATGTTTCGGAGTGTTGGTTACGTATCTGTTTATCTTTTATGCACGTATGTAAGTGCGTGCAAAAATAGTTTAAAATATAAAAAATGTTTTTGATAAAGGAAGTTATTAAATTCGAATTAATAGTGAAGAATTGTTGTTGTAATCGTGTAAAGAAAATACGCCTAATATGTAATTATTTATATTTAAGTTTATACCTAGTTATAGTAGCTGTGTTGCTTTCGCAAAATTACAACAACAATTAAATTATTTAAAGCCGAATTGGCTTTAATGTAAGCCAAAAAGTTTTTAGGTTTAGGGGAAATAAAACCATTTTATGGTTATGGTAAACAAGGCGGTTATTTTTACTATTTTTTGTCATCTTGTTGTAAAATAAGACATTTTGCGTTTGTTTTGACATAAAAATACCGAATTTCATTTGTTATGTTTCGTAAAATAAATAAAAATAAAATGAACCAAACCGAAGAATACATTAAAAAATTTAAAGCCAAAAGTTGTTGCTTTCAGATTCAAAAGCTAAGCTAAGCGGGATTTACGAAAGCAACACAGCTAATATATTTTTATGCTCTCGGTGCTTGTTTATTCCATTCCCTCAAAATCTGGAAATTCGCAATTCAAACCTATAATTAAAAACTGAAAGAACTGTTCGATTGTGCTTTTGTAACCGGTGGATATAAAAAACGATTTGGAAGCAAAATCGAAAGTTATTCTGCTAATAGAACCAATCAACTATGTTCATATAAAAACTATAACTTTTGCAAAAAAACTTTGGAATAAGTTCGTAGCCGCGTTTGAGGACTCAGGTTTAACGAGAAGAGTTAGCTTGTTGCATTCAATAACTTCCACTTTTGAATAACCTCGATAACATTAGACATAATTAAGTCACAAATGTATATGTAATTGTGACCGCGAATCAATACTTAAAAAAATTATAAACATAAAGATAATTTCCAAATATACAAAGTCATTCAAATCGTTTCGCTTAGTCATTTTTAATTTTATTTTTAAATATTTTACAGGCACGCTTAATCAATAATTTGGTAAAGATATAAATTACACTAATAATTATTAACAAACTGGCAATCAAAAACCCAATAACATCTATTGAATGTAGTTGAAAAAAGTTTATGTGACGAGCATTAGATTTCATATGAGGTGCACCTTTATGTCGAATCACATATTCTATCCAAAATAAAGCAGTTTCCATTGCCGTCTGCGGTCGATCACGATACAGTAGTGACATATATTGAGCACGATCCTTATACGAAGCATTTTTCAGAACATCGTGTACCGTTTTTTCAAACTCATTCATCGTTATATTATTAAACGTTAAACTTCGACCCCAACCCTCAGCGACAACTTGTTCCGCGTTTCCAATTTGATCCCCAAATACAGGAATTAAAACTAAGGGAACCCCATGATATTTTGCCTCGAAAACACTTCCCAGTCCAGCATGGGTAATAAACATTTTTAGGTTTGGGTGCGCAAGCAGATCATTTTGTGGTAACCACCTTAAAATTTTAACATTTGCCGGAAGTGATTTTATTTGATCGTCATCGAATTTCCATAACACATTTTGTTTTAGATTTTGAAACGTTTTCAAGAAAATCTCCAGTTGATACATAGATAAACTAGAACTTTTTACATTGGTCCCCAGACTGAATAATATAACACCATTTGGGGAATTGTTCATAAATGCAGCTAAATCTTGAGGCAACGGGGATGTGGGCTTTATGTGCATTCCGCTCACTTCTATAATTCCAGGGACCAGAGGTCGTACAATTCCTTGACTAAAATGTGTATTTAACAGCATTAAAGAGACCTCATATCTCATTTCATCCATTGATGGATATTCTGGAGCTGGAAAATATTCCCTGTAAACCGTATTTATTCTGATGGTTAATATGTTAAAAACACCTATCTCAAATAATGATGTTAGAATATGAACTACTCGAGTTACAAATCCCATCGGTTCCCCGGATGAACTTAAATACGTGTTTGGCACATACGATAAACTGAGTGGATTACCCATACGTCGGAAAAACTCTAGTACAGGGGGAACGGAAGAAATTTGTACACTTGGACATTTAAACTCAGCAGCAAATCCTAACATAGCATCACCAATCATTCCTTCTGTAATGAGGAGATCGATATTTCCATCGCGTCGAATTTTTAATAATTCGGGATGATTGAGCGCATCCCGCAACATACCATTCATCGTTTTGGTCATACTTAAAAGGCCACTTAACACAATTAGTTTGTTACCTGGTTTGTCTGTAAAAGTTTTCATCACCTCTAAAAAATTAAAATAAATTATGTACCACGAAAATGTCAGAAATAAGAATAATAAATACTTTACCGGGTAGATCCTCGTTTGGTGGAATAACAATCGCAGTATAATTACCAATCGGCATGGGTCTGGCATATTGTGATGCAACTGTTACATTATGACCGCGTCGACTAAGCTCAACTAGTAACGATTCGGCAAATAAAAAATGTGAATGACTCACGGTCGAATAAACACATAAAATATTTGCGGAGTGAGTAATTTGGAAGAGCACGACCAAAATTAAAAGACGTACATCCATCTTAACAGCACAGCTTTAACTGATTAGAATAGTATATGAGTAGCTCTAACGATAATATACGTTTGGTATATGTATTTGTTATTAAATAAACATATTATTACGGTATCAGATGAATAATCCACTCGTACTTAAATTAGATAAGACTTTTTATAGATTATTTTATAGTTTTTTTAAAGTTTAGATTAACAAAGGATTTATGAAAAGCGCGTGAATGATCGTTCATTGATGACCCCACAGAACGCAATTTAGTAATTAATTAAGAACATTTGTAACAAATAGTAAACGTTATTTCTCGATAAAACGATGAGGTGTTTGAGATAATCTTGAATACATATATGGAAATCTAATGTGGTTTTCCTATTTCTTGTTCTTTTGATTTCTTGTTCTTCAGATAAGAAACAACGCATTTAATTTCGAAATATGTACATTATATAAATATTTGGATATTTGTGTGTTATGAGTTTATGATTTTATTTTGGAATGTAAGTTAAACAAATTGTGATTCAGAAATGTGTTGAGTACCTGGTCACTTTCAGTTTTCAGAACTTTAGTATTTTGGTTTTTACTTCTGACTGTTATCTCCTTCGCATCTTATTACGTCGCATGTTGTTAAAGCTATTACTACACGTTAGATGCTTCCCAAAAAATAATAACCTTTTAGATTTAAGTACTTGCGACGCTATTTAAATCAACGGATAAACCTAAAGACTTATAGTTTGGCGAACAGAGAACATTCGGCCAAATAAAGCAAAATTTAAACGTTATATGTTTATTTAATTAAACTCTGATATTGGTAGACTTTGCCACAAGGGCTTGATACAATTCTAGAGTCATTTTGAACAATAACGCCACGTCGCTTAAGTATTAATCTTGTTGGATGTGAGCGAACCCTTGCTAATTCTGTGAGGTTAAAAGTCATGGATATCAACTATGTTTTCTTTCTTTCGTTGGCTTAATCTGCGACAGAAGGGTAATTGATGCAAATAATTAGCTATTTTTGATCTTCAATGAAAAATAAATGTTTGAACACAATAGTGTCCAGCAAAGTGCATTGCGAGCACCTTTAATTTATTTTTTGACACACTTACTAATTTGCAACAGAGGGTCTTTTGAGAGATATTTGAATAATTTCAGAACCCTGCGCTATGTACAACAATTCAAACCAAATTTAGACTACTGGAGACTTGAAATCTAGACGAATAAGTGGTGTAAGTTTCATCATTTAGACCAGATAGGGTTTGAATTCTAGCAGGTTGCAAGAGTGAATTACTGATACCGGACTTTACTGATCCAACGGCATTCCAGAATATTGGTTTATAATGGACCTTGTTGAAAAAGCCTTGGAAGGCATCTTTGATAGATCTATTAGAGTCAAATTGTTATCCATCGTTTCACTAAGTAATACTGGATTGAAAATCGTTAAATAATAAAGTGTTTATTGTAGGTACTTTCCTGCGCATTCCTTGTGAAATTAATAATACCTCATTTTCTACAATTACAAATATGCTTGTCCTGAATTTTAAATTAACCATACTATCATTAAATAGATTGATTACATGGTTAGATTCCGAATTGCCGTGCATGAATGGTCATTTATAGTTTCTATGAAACGAGACTAGCTCCATGTTAAAATTTAGCTGGCATTATTACTCAGAGTTATGCTGATGACTTAGTATTAAAAGTTTTAGGTAAACCCGTGAATGTTGAATCGGTATTGTATTGCAAGTGAATCTTTTCAAAACTAGTCTACTACTAGTCTTCTTGAAAAGTAGAAATATAAATCAATTGTAGGTTCCCTCGTTGTTTGTACAGACTAGATCAAACTCCATCAAATATCTTAGTAAATGTTAAGATTTAAATAAAATTGCTTCTTACTTATCATTGCAACATAAGGTTATGTATTGCTTGCAGAGCTGCTATCGGACTTATACCTTCGACCAATTCTTTCTTTAGCAACCATTGTGTCCCCACCTCCTTCGCAATCTTTCGTTCTATGCATATAGCATAGTGGAATAGAAGAAAGAAATGTTTAATGTCTATAACTTCACGAAACAGTAATTGGAAGCGCTAGTTTTTTAGTGACGGTGCTTATTCGAAATAGGTGCTCTCACACGTTGTGTGATTTTTGGATCAAAAGTCGCTAATCCGCGTAGAGGCATCACTCAATGTGAATACAGTAAGACTATATGCTCAATGCATTGAAGAATCCTATAACTTTTTCAAGCTGCTCAATCTTTAAATGTTTTATTCCTGGGTCAATATGTATTTATGTTTTCCTTCTCATTGTCATATTGCGAGAATGGGGCTTCGGGTTTCTTGATTAAAAAGAAGGTATTATTAGTAGTAATTAATTTCGCATAGATCAACTTCTTTAAATTCCATAGTAACACAAATGAAAAGTTTAATCTAAATTTTATTTTATATAGTTATTATGCAAACCGAATATATTCTGCATTCGTTCAGAAAATAACCGAGTAAAATTCAACATTGTAATGACCATGTTCGAAAATTGAAACCCAAGTCGATCTTGGAGTTTTACTTGCATTATATACATCTATCTTGACTATAGTTTTGTTTTTTAAACTTTCACCAAAGGTTAATTTAAATTTTTTTCTTTAAAATTGTTTAACAAATTTGATCATATAAGAAATTAACCGTTTCATTCAGCATATAGATAAACATTTAACTTAACTTCACCTAATATCAAATATACTGCAATCTTCCGGTGTTTGTCCGGCTGTTCTGTATCCCTTTTTCAAATAAAAAAAGGCTCAATTTAAGTCCAAACCACACAAATGTGTGAGTAAAAAACCATAGTATGTAATGGCGTTTTTGATAAAAAAAAATCGTTTGATTTGAAGTACAACCAACACAATTCTGTATATAGTTATAGCAAAGAGTATGAAAATTTACAGAGTAACGAAGCAGAGGAACAAATTTCATCAAAAAATGCATGGGTTACGCAATTTAAATCGATTATACAATAATACAGTTACGCAAAATTCTTTTATTTTTTTTGTATTGAATATTGTCATACTCGTGACTATTTATAGAAAACGACAAAAATTACTTTAAATAAAAATGTGTAAATGTTTTTTTAACGCAATTAAATTGAATAATCCCTGCATTTTTTTTGATGAAATTTTTTCCTCTGCTTCGTTACTCTTTGTAAAATTTCATACTCTTTGGTTATAGACTTATAGTGTTTTTTCGGACGAAAACAAGTTTGAAAGGAATGCACAAATGTATAAGTTGGTCAAAACACAGACAAAAATAAATTTTTGACATGGTACTTTTGCCGTACCCACACAATTGTGTTACCGGGCAGCCCAAGGGGTATTGTAGAAAAGCTAATCACCACAGCTTTTTCCTCTACTGTGAAATATCATGCTAAAACCACGTCATCTAATGCATGGCTATATATTATAAAGTATTCTGTGGCATGGCTGTAATGGGCGTAAGCTCGTTAGCATGATTTTGTAAACTTTATTGGAATTAGGTCGTTATACTGAGCCAGGAGGATGTATATTTCAGCTGGTAAGATTATAAATCATAGCAAGTCCCGCGATTCACAGATCCGGGATCTTGTTGATGACGTCCTGTTGGTGTTAAATCCTCGTCGTTCTTGTACAGTGTTAAGGCCCTAAGTCAGTAATATGGTTCTGACAAATAAGGTTTACCTTCGCCACTACTATAATCGTAAGATCGTTCTTACCTACTTATGTAAATGCAAGTTCCATAGTAAGGAAAGATTCATTACGAAACGATCTCTTACGAGTTTTTACAAAATAGGTAAAGTTTTGATTCCAGACCTTACTTACTGCTTTAAATCAATTTCTGCACTTCGTCGTCCAGTTGTTATTCCGTGGGAGCTATTTCACCAGAAAGAAACAAACGGTCGCTTACCATATTGTGTTTACCTTTAAATGTGCTGAATGTCGTAGGAAATTTAAACAATGTAACCAAGAAGTCGTATGTATTTACGGGACTACATTCGAGTGTTTAAATGTTAAATATATAATAAGTCTCCATTAAATGTAGAATATTCAAATTCCGTACGAATGAGCTTCTTTGAAAAAAAAAAAAACGCTAAAGGTTGCTAAGTCCTTTTGTAAAGTTGTTGTAAGACAACCCCTCAGTTCCTGGGAAATCGTTTCTTCAACAACATAAATGTTTAACAACAATTTTCAACTGAACATTTTAAATAATATACATATTTTATTATAATTATATCTTATAGCAAATTAGTGTTATTTTTGTGTAAAAATATTTTGTGTAATGCAGATTTAACATACAGAAAAATTTAAATGGTCGGATAAGCTTATAGCCACTATCTTAAGCATCAGGCTCAATGAATTCAACAATAATCGTACATAATTTATAAAAATTTAATGATCAATAATAAGCCATTTCTCGTTTACTTGTTCAATTTGCTTTGTTAGAATTGGATCTCGAATTCGAACTTTTATTTCAAGTTTACCGCCAACCTTTTTTCGTCCGTCCATTAACTAAAAAAATTGATAAATTAGTATTTAATCGACGATTGCTTTTCAAAAGCTCTTACCTCAAATGAATCATGAATTTCAACAACATTTTCCAATGGTTGTAATTTAACTAGAACTGTACCAATTAGGACGTCAGATCTCAGGAAACCACTAAAACAGAATACTGATGGGAATGTGCAACAACAACTACACAATTTCCACAAAACAATAATTTTTTGAGGATTTTATGGTTATTAAATAAACTTTTGTTGTTATAAGCCAATCAAAAAGACATGCACGGCACTCTACAAACAACTATTGTCCAAATATATTATAATATGCTTACCCTTTAGAATAAACCTCGAATTTAACAGATCCTCGTTTAAAAACTCGCTGACATTGTCGATTTTTTGATTGGATATCGATTAGATAACTTTCATTGTATTCCGGACTATCTGTATTTTTAATTGTATTCGATTTATTTTTTACTGGATCATCGGGGGGATATGGAAAATCAGCTCGCACATAGGTATCTACATCCTTCCGATTTGGCACGTTGTAATTTAGGCCACGTATCACGGATACTTCCACCTGATTATCCGTTAAGTCTGTATTACACTTAACGATATTAAAACTTTTCATTTCATAGTGAAATTTAGGTATTGGTACATTTTTTTTCTGTGACAGTCGCAAAAAATCTAAATCCTTTTGTACGCTCAGCGCTAAATTTTCAAAACGATTTGTTCCAGTAACATCACCCATTGCTCGCAATTGATCACGAGTAGTTTTACACATTCCAATTTGTCGTTGTAATTGTTCTTCGAGTCTTACCGCTAAATCACCATCGCCATCGGTTGTACAATCTTTTTCGTTAATAAAAGTAAATGAATCCTCTAAATTGGAACGTTGAGATGGAGGGATTGGTAGTGTGGCCATATCGACTGGTAGGCCACCCTGAGCTGTGTCTATTAAGGCATCAAATTGTTTATATATCTTTAAAAATTCTCGAGCTTGATCAATATCTCCAGATTTTTTGGCGTTTATTGCGGCCTGTTTAAATTCTCGTTGCCGTTTTTGCAGCTCGTCTAATTGCACTTGCATGACATGGGTATTTACATGATTTCCACTTACCCTAGAATCTTGTTTCTTTAGTTTTGGACGAGAGGGTGGAGCAGGTTGCGCATCATCGTCATCCGGTGAAGCTACGGGTGCAGGTCGGGGCGATGTAGGCTTTGGAACTTCGTCAGCGAGAGGTTTTGGCACAGCACCAGGAAATGGACCGTATCCAGGAGGACATGGCAGTTCATCTAAAGGAACAGGTCGACCTAATTTGTGGAACTTAATGGCATCTTCGAATTGTTTAATAATTCGACCAAATCGTCTAGCTTTACTCGTGTTGCCTTCGTCTTTCGCAGCTTGTTCGACTTCTTTATATTTTGTTAACCTCTGTTGTAAGGCCTCTCCAACGGTAGAAGCTACAATAAGACCTGGTTCCTCTGGCACCCCAGTACTTTGTTGAGCTTCACTTTCTTCTTTTGCGGGGGTTTGTACAGGCTCAGAACCGGATACAGCCTGTGGTTCTGGTGGAGCCTCTTCCATAACGGCATTATAATCGAATTCCGCAGCTGGTGGTGGCATATTACTTAAATCAACCTCTTGACCTTCTTGAACAGCTTTTATAACTGGTTCAAATAGTTTAGCCACTTTTATGAATTTTATAGCAATGACGTTATCTCCAGCCTTCCTGTGAGCCAAAGCAGCCATTTTATACTCTAATTGTCGTGCTTTGAGTATCGCTATCTTTGGGTTTTCAGGATCTGACTCAGTTTTAGTTTCTGGAACTTTTGGAGCTTCAGGGCTTGGAATGGCTGGAGCAGGCCGTGATACAGCTGAGGTTGTTGGCTGAATAGGTTCTTCGGTTTTCGGTTTAACAATCACTTCTGGTGGTATTTCTGTTGGATCAATTGTACGCCCGGTTTCCAATTTTCGTTGCATATCTTGCAAGGTCTTAAATCCACGATTAAAGCGCCTTGCTTTCATTGCATCTCCTGCTAATTTAGCGTTTGCCTCAGCTGTTCTATACATTTCTAGCCTAGCCTTAACGATTTGTAATTGATCTTCACCAGCCGGAGTTGGGGGTTTTGCTTCTGCGCAATTCTCCTCTTCGTCCTCATTAGCATCAGGCTCTCCCGTTATCGCTGACAGTTCATGTAATAAATTGGGATCGTCTTCGTCATCACTTAATTCTTCATCACTTCCAATATCACGCATACTATCAGCAACCATTTGATCTAAATTCGCTGCCGGGATCAACTTTGCCTTAGGCTTGGGTTTCCTTTTAGCTCCACCACCCGCCGTAATTGCAGCCAACTCTGCTTCTAAATCATCGTCGTTCTCACTTCCCGAATCATCATCGTCATCATTATTAATACCAAAATCATTGTCTACATTAAATAATCCATACTGCAATTAAACAATTAAGTTCTTTCTTAAAGAAAATAACAAAATCGAAATGAGTCATCGCTCAATTTATTTACTTGCGCTATTGAACCCTCTCAGTGATACGCACTTACCTGTGATAAATCGCCTCTTTCCCGTGGTTTGGACGGCGATTGTTTTTTACGGCTAAACATTGTGCAAATTGTACGGTTATATTGATATTAAGTGTTCTATCGTGCACAAGATATAACAAATAATTAAATTAGTTTTTAAATCTACTTTTCTTTAAATTTTTTTTTACAAACGAAAATAAAAAAAACGAATGACAAGTTTGACATTTGCCGTTACATATGTTTTCGTTGAATTTCAATTTTAAAGGGTGATCATTAAAAAAGTTGTGTGCATTTCCACTGGAGGACATATTCGAAATCTTTTCGACATTGTTTGGCTTCATAAACATTTTTCGTAGAAAAGTAATCACTTTTCATGCAATTATGCAAATATATTTTCAGTTTTTCAAAACCATACAATCAATAATGAGCTTTTTCCACAACGAAATTTCCATAGCGGAGATACACACACAAACAAATTACAAGGCTGTGGGCTTTCTTTGCTATAACAATTCGTTACACGATTTTATGGCAAAATGACATTTCATTCGCAATTTTATGGTTTTATTGTTTGTCAAAACCAGCAAAGGAAAAATTTGGTTTCATATTTATTAAATTTGTGTTTTAATTAAATTAATTAAAGTAAAATCGAAAAAAATATAATGGAGGCGATACCTCGTCTTCCAATGCTTAGTTTTGAACTAAAACACAGTCCCGAAGTAACATCATTTTCGAAATTGAAAAGAGTAAGTGTATTGTGAAAATGGGGTACACACACAAAGTAGATAGGCGAAGATGCATTTTTTTGTATATGTACGATGACACCGACTGACTAACAGAGAATGACGTCAATTTTTTAATTTAATTAAACAATAATTTTTGGATTTACAGTATATTGCTGAATGTTACCATGAAGATCCAGAAACTTATTCGAAGGAAATTTACGCACTAGAAACTTTGCGGAATACAGCTATGCGACCCGCGCTAGATGTTACCGGTTGTCAGGTTTTGAAACGTTACTATGCACAATTGCATTCGATTCAAAGCCGTTTTCCAATGCTATCCGATAAGCAAGTGTTAAATTTTTCGTGGAGTGATGTGCACACAGATATGATATCACGCTCATCTGACATCAAAACTGAGATGGCATCAATTTTATATAATATTGGATGTTTGCATACAGTACTTGGTTCAATGGATGCACGAACTACAAATGATGGCATGAAATTATCGTGTACCCATTTCCAGTGTGCTGCTTGGGCGTTTAAGACGCTTTACGATTCGTATGCGGCAAATCTAAATAACAGTGACATGTCTCCCGATATCTTATCATTTATGGAACAATTAAGTTTGGCCCAAGCGCAGGAGTGCATTTTGGAAAAAAGTTTGGCAGATAATCGAAAATCTGGTATTGTAGCTAAAGTTACATCCCAGATTATTTCGTATTATAATTCGGCACTTGCTTCGCTTATGTCATGTACAAAAGAGGGTCGGCTAGCTGAGTTTACTGAGAATAAAACGTTCAAAAAGTGGAAGCGATATGTAAAATTTAAAATCTTATATTTGAGTTCAATTTTACTACTCTACCAGGGACAGCAGTCAGAAGAAGCACAAAAAATGGGTGAGCGAGTAGCCCTGTTTCAAGCGGCATGGGACAAACTTGAAGAATCTAAAAAGGATGCTAAAAATATGTTTGGACTAGATCAAGTGAACGAAGCTCTTATATTTTTAACAGATATAGTCGAGGCCAAGCGTAAAAACGCGAAAAATGAAAACGAATTTATTTATCACGAAGAGGTTCCCAATATTAGTTCAATATCGGCAGTGAAAGGTGCTAATTTAGTGAACGGGATTGGTTTTAATGTAACTGACTCCGATGTATTGGGTGATGATATATTTAGCCGTCTTGTTCCAATGAAAGCGCATGAAGCTAGTTCATTATATAGCGAAGAAAAAGCTAATTTTTTGCGTAGTATTTCATCACGTGTCGAAGAGCGAAATATCGAGTTAAACACCTTTATGAGCTCTCTAAATGTTGATCAAGTAAACGACTTTGCAAGCATTTTAAACATAAAATTCCCACAAGAAGTTGTAGATCGATGTGCTGCTATTAGTGTAAAGCCGAATGCTATCCCTGATCTAATACAATCCATGTCGAATTTGGCCGAAACGTGTGTAGATGTCGAAACCACGTTAAACGAAATTAAGGAATTACTAAAAGATGAAGAAATCCATGAGAAAAATTATCAAAAGAAGACTGGTGGTCGAGCTGGAGTACATTTTGGTGAGCTAAATCGTGAGTTTCAAAAATATCAAGAAGCCCATTCAAAGGCGGGTGAAAGCAACGAAACGCTACGTAAGGCCATGGGACTACATGTGACTAATCTAAAAATTCTAGCGCAACCTTTAAAAGACCTTAGAACACACATTCCAACTATTCAAACAGATTTCGATATGGACTCTGATGAGCGATTTATTAAATTAAAACAATTGCTGGCTAAAGTTAGTGAGATGCAGCTACAAAGGAACCAACTGTATGAATCACTTCGAGACTCGATCATTAAAGATGATATAACCACCCAAATAGTTTCACTGGGTGACAAGGAAAAAGAAATGGAAGCACTCTTTAAAAAGGAGTTGTCAAAATATGATAAGACCATCACGTTAATCGACCAAAACTTGAGTGCCCAGACGAATATACTAAAAGCTTTGACCGATTATTACGCATTATGTGCTCCAACAATTAAGCAAATTATGGATGTTAAATATAAACGAGAACAGTTCTTCTCGTCTCTAATTGCATCTTACGATGTCTACGAGGATTTATTAGGTAAAAGTTCCAAAGGTTTGGAGTTTTATAAAAAATTACAGACAAATATTCAAAAATTGTTTGCTCGTGTAAAAGCAGCACGTGATGTGCAAGATGAGGAAAGACAACAGCGTTTAAAATCCTCTTCGGTCAGCGCTAGTAAAATTAATAGAGAATCGACAAATCAGGGACCGAAATTAAAAGATTATCTCATCCATAAAATGAGTAATTCCAATTTGCCTTCGGTTCGTCCGAATCCATTAGGTTCGGAAACTCCTAGTGTTGCCATTGGGATTAATGCTTATGATAATCAGCCACCACCAACATATATAGCCGCGCTTAACTATCCCACCATGAATGTTGATGGAATAAGTGGTAATAATCAATACGGTGCCATGAGTGGCGTCAGCTATGGAAATCCATTGTATCAAACGGCAATGTCACAGGTACCACCAAGCTATCACCAATCAACGGCTGTTCCGGTGGTTGAACCACCACCCAACTACAATCAACAACAGTGGGATAAAACGATACATTCGACCGTAAATCAAATGAATCAGATGAATTTGAATCAGCCACAACAAATCGAACAACCAGCCGCTTCTAATTCATCGACAGAGATGGCCCCAAATACAAATTCTTACAATTATGCCACAACAAACTATGGAAATTACCAAATTACCGCTAATAAACAATACGTTACTCGCTATGATAATCAAACGGCGGCTTATTCAAATACTATGGGTGTTAATGATGCCAACAATACGTACACAGCGTATTCAACGCATCCCGGATACTCGTTTAACACGAATACCGGAGAATATCAGTACGGAAGTGGTTATCAAGCTGATAATAATTTAACCCAGAATAATTTTTATCAAGCCCAATACACAACAGCTGGGGCTGAAAAGAGCCAAAAGAGTAGTACCAACAGTCAAACAACGCTCAGTGATGGAAAAGTGGAATCTTACCACTATGCTCCCACCCAGTTAACGCAACCAACTACTGTTAACCAAGAACCATCGATTCCTGCACCAACTGTAAACCCACCGCAACCGTCTAATGATCCAGGCAGTTACTATAACATCCAATATGGGTACCATGCAATGAATTTGCAACCAGATGTCTTGAATTATCAGTATCCAAATCCGACAACAGATATGTCTGCGTATACGTCACAAGTAGCCTATCCCGCAGGTTATCAAATACCTATAGCTCCTACTACGACAGTATCCGATTCAATCATGAACCAACAACAGCATCAGTATTATAACAATGGTCAAGCGACTTATATGAATAGTAATAATAATGGTGGCACATCAACAACCAATAGTGGTGGGGCGTTTAATCAGTTTGGTAAGTCAAAATCAGAAAATTAAGAAAATTCCAAATTTTATCTAATATGCTAATCATGTACTAAACAAACGGAATTATTTCATAATATTCATTAAAATAAAAAAAAAATCATAATTCTATATGTTCATTGGCTGTTACTGTATTGCATTTTGTGTATGGGGTTAGATTTATGTCTTTTTACTGTATTCTATTTATTGCAGTTTTTGTGGTTTTTATATAATTCGCTAGATCAATATGTCGTTATTTTATATGCTCCCTTATGTTGGATTGCAAACTTCACTCTGGTTTCTCTTCAATTGTCGAATAAATCTTTCGCCTTTTACTAAAGATTTCCGTGGAGAGGAGCAATTTAATGAGTCTAAATTGAAATTTTTGCAGTACCTGACGAAAGTCGGGTCATAATTAATTTAAAATATACTATTGGGCGGGCGATGGCCATCCCATATTCCCATGCCCATCAGCCATCACCTAAGCGAAATCACAACACAATTCACATATTCTATATCTTGCCGCCATCGCCCTTCTAAATAGTCCATTTGTTCCTCACTTTGAAATTAAGTTAGCTGGGCTAAGTTAGTTGGCTCAATGCCTTCTAAACTGTAGGCCTCTTATTACTCTCATTTTTTGCACATGACGTCAATTTATGTCTAAACCGAGACTGCGCAATAATAATATTAACCTAAACCTACCGACATTTCATGTATACCTAATCCTACCAGGAGTGAGGAGCGGTCAAATGACCGCTTTAAAAAAACTTGTATTTTAGTAAAGTAGACTAGATATAATATAATTTGTTTTCGGAAATTAAACAATAAAAAAAGTTGTAAACATTGTAAAATAGGTTGTTTGTATATTTTAGGAAAAGATAATAAGCCACATGATGATAAAGTAACGTTGTATGCGAGAAATGTTAAACGAAATTTTTAAAACGGTCATTTGACCGCGGCATGGTAGGTTTAGTGTTAAGATATTTACACTACTAAACAACTAGAGAAAGCAACAACAACGTAGACATAGCGTGTCGTCATCATTTGGTGTATTGGTGGCGGCTTGTAGTTTAGGAGGTATTGGTTGGCTGCACCAATGCCTTCTATACTACTGGCCGCTTACACCAAATGATGACGACACGCTAAGTCGACGTTGTTATTGCTTTCTCTAGTTGTTTTGTTAGTGTAAATATCTTAAAATTATTATTGCGCAGTCTCGGTTTAGACTTAAATTGACGTCATGTGCGAAAAATGAGATAGTAAAAGGCTAGTAGTTTAGAAGGCATTGGCTGCACTCTGTATAATATAGTTTGTGATATGTTATGCTTATGTGTTACCAGACCGAATTGACAAAAAAACTTAAATTTGACGAAAATAAAACTATGTCAAGTAAAAAAACTTTTTTTTGTTTGTTTCAAATTTGCTTAAAACCCTTTATCGGCCCGTATACACAATTATGTATGAACGTTTCGATTACGAGAAACGAATATGTCAAACACAGAATTATGTGTAAACTGTAAACTTAAATCGTTTTCGTGCATACCAAATAAATCGTTCGTTTTATCAAATTATAATGCTTTTATCAAAAAGAATTCCGATTTAACCAAGATCCGCTCGAATCCGGCAGACACTACAACCTGTCATCAATTACACACACACATTTGTGTATAGTGGTCATAGATTGAAGATAAAAAAATTTCTCTGAAAGGGATATGTTGGAAAAGATCTTCAACTTCAGCAGAAATTGTTGAAAATACCCTAGAAACATCAAATTTAGATTTAGGCTGTTTTCGAAACGAATACTTATTTGTGGAACCTAACTTATTCAAATAAGTAAGCTGGCGAGGTGACTTATTTTCTGTCTCTTTCTTCCATAAAAATCTAATTTAGTTGTCATTTTTGTTGATATTTATGGATGTCAGTTGTTTTGTTTTAGAATTTAATTAATATTTCTAGGTACCAAATGGATGTTTCTGAATTAAAACTACATAGAATAATTAACTTAAAGATAAATCGAGCATCCGAATTATACAGTAGAGTACAAAAAACCTTTTTGCACAAATCAGACACATAAAGGTAAATAACGTACAGTATCGTACATTACGGTGTATTTATATATGGATAACACGATTATTAGTACTGATGAGATATATAATAACCCTTTTCTATTAATTTGGTAATCAAGACTACGATCTTTCATTGCCAAAGAAAAATTTCTTTAATATAAAAAATACAGCAGAGTTCCATCTAAAAATCAAACACATTTAAACATTATATCGAGTTTTTATGTTTCTACATTGCCGAAAGACATTTTAATTGTTATATATATATATTCCTAAAATTATCAATAAGTTAATTAAATTAATAAATTAACGAAAAAATTATACATCGAAGAATTTTGCGTAGAAAGCAATCTATGTTTCATGTCGCTGTCAAAATAAGTAAGCAAACTCATTTCGAACGGCTTTGCTTACTTATTTAAGATGGCGACAAATAAGTAAATAAGTTTGAAATAAGTACTCGTTTCGAAAACAGCCTTAAATATCCTTATAAATCGTTCATAAAATATGTTTTGTATACAAAAGTAAATTTTTAGTAGGTTTACATCTTAACACTAAACAAAAAACTTTTTTTTGGATAAAAACTTAAAAACTTTTTCAACACAAAAAAACTTGCAAACAAAGTTTAAACTTCCAATATGGCAATGCTTTTGTGGACTAAAATTTAACTTGAATCGTTTAATTTAATGCGAAATTGCGATATAAATACACTTAAATCTCGATTATCCGGGATCCGATTATCCGTGTTGAGGGAGATTAAGATTTTGCCAGAGCTTCACACTTTTCAACCTTTTTCAAGACAAATAAAAAAAACTGAGTTTCCACTCGACTGAGTTGTTAGGGCAAAATTTTCACTTTGAGGAGAGTTTGAGCTGACGAATAGCTCCCTATGTTTTAAAAGAACGATTTGTTGAATTAATTACTATTAAAAATATCAATACAATGTTCTTTGGCTGTATTGTACGAAAAGTACTCCGAAGAAGAAGTTTAAAATAAATTTTAGAAGTGTACAATGATTTAAATGAAATGAACTTAAAGTAACTCGTTTATGTTTAAAGCAATTACAACCATGTAATTAATATCTGGCTTAACTAGATACAAGATAACTCTCTAATGGGGGTTATAATGAATAAGAGCGGTGTTTTTTGCTGGTGTATCAGGATTAATAATTAACAAGAACCGAGAAATTGAGGAAAAGTAAGATAAACATTTTTCTTCATAAGTATGTCGATCTTTAAGGGATAACCTTCATGAAAGTAAATTGATTTTTTTTTAAATTAAATATTTTAAAGATTAATTTAATGTATGTATTTGCCCCTTCTATATTTTAGATACTGCAACAACAACCATTGGATACGATCATAACAACGCCGGCCAAACAGCTTATTCTCAACAAAGTCAATTTCAACCAATTCAGCCACAAGCCATTACGATAAGTAATAAATATCAACCGGAAGCTCAGCAAATCGTCCAGCCACATTTCTATCCGATGTCTTATCAAACTGATTACCAAACAGTAAATCAGTATACAAATATACAGCAACCACAAATAAATCAAATTCAACACCCAAGTATTCAACAACAACAACAACATCAATCCCAACAACCAATTGTACAACAATCACAAGCGAATCAAATTCAAGAACCACAAGTGAACCAGGTTCAACAACCTTCTATTCTTCAACAACAACAAGGGAGTCAAGTTCAACAACAAATGAGCCAAGTTCAACAACCTCAAGTACCGCAAATTCCAACACAACCACATGCATCGACACCAACCCAACCAGCACCTGAATCGCAAGCGCCACCCACAGCAGTTGCTCCTCCACCACAAGCCACCGCAACAATTCCACCAGCTCAGCCGCCACCACCTCCTGTGGCGGTTGCACCAAAGCCTCGAGCAAAATCGAATATTGATCTTTTATCCGACATAGATTTCTCATTCCAAGCAGAGGCCGGTGAAATTTTAAAACCCTCATCCCTAGTCGATGAACCACACGGTGGCGCCGCGTCCCTAATTTTGGAACCAACTCCAGTAGCTCTTGCATCAAAACCGGCATCGATATCAAATTTAAAAGATGCATTTACTATACTTGACTATACTAAAACAACGAAACCCGCTGACGATTTAACCCAACTGATATTAAATACAGAATACAATACGATAAAATCGTCAGAGCAAACGCTCGAACGTAAATCAAGTTTTGATAATTTGTCGGTGTGCTCATCCGAATTAAGTTCAGACTATTGGGATAGTGCCTCAATGAAGAATAACGATATTATTTTAAGTGAAAATAATAAGCCAGCTATAAACCCGTTTGATGATCAGAAAATATTAAAACAGTTTCACAAGGATGTTGAACGATTGGAGAAGTTTATCGACACCATTAACGTGAAAACGTTGAACGGGACTACGCAGCTGGATGGAAAGTGGAAAGAATTACAAGATCTGTTAGTAAAAGATGAATCGAAGCGGATGACAAATATAGCGAAATTGTTTCCAGAGAAAAATCGGTCGGTCGATTGTATCCCGTATGATCATTCCAGAGTTTTGTTGCCGACTAATACCGATGACTATATTAATGCTGCATTTATACGGGTAAGAATATTGATTTTGTGGGATGGGCTCAGTTATATTTTTTTTATTATTATATAATTTATTAAATTATTAAGTCCAATAAGGATTTTGAGGCAGTAAGTTGGGAATAGCCTATCCACAATTTTAAACAAATATACATAATTGTTAAATGTTTTTAAGGTTTCCAACGAACATATTTTCTAATTATTTTAGGAGTTAGGTCCCGGTTGCCCTCAATTTATAATTACCCAGTTGCCTATGCAGAATACATTTGAAGATTTTTGGTGTATGGTATTTTCTCAAAAATCGCGTATTGTTGTTTGCCTTCATACATCAAACGAACTGCTTGACCCGTACTGGCCAACCGAGTTAAATAAGGAGGTAACATACGGTGATTATTCCGTTACGCTTTATCAACAATTTGAGTTGTCTCATAGTACCGAGAATTACATAAAACTCGTAAAGCATAATACGGATTTTATTTTAAATTTATCATTGATTCAAATCAAGACGTGGCAGAAGAATTCTACTTCTAATATTTTGGGAATTTCCAACAATATTATAACGGCTTATCGTCAGCGAGTTAAAGAACTTAAGCAATCCTCATTAATCACGTTAAACTGTACAAATGGATCAGATCGATCGGGTATTATTGCGACGGGGATAGCAACGATATTAGCTACACAAATTAAACGGCCAATTTTAATAAGTAAGTATATTCGCGTATACGGATATCTATAAAATTTATTACATTACATATAAAAATTAACACGTTGCCCATTTTATAGATGTCGTTGATATTTGGTATCGGATTTGTTCTCAACGCAGAGGTGCTTTGCGTGATATGCAAAATCTACAACTATCTCTGCAGGTGGTATTAGCGCATGGGCATGAGGTCTTGAACAGACGTGGCATTATGACCTCATATCAAATGAAATTAGCGAATCAAACGAGTAAGTTAATTGAGAAAGAGGAAGTAAGCGATCCGTTTAGTGATTTAGATCCGCTGTGGAAATTAAAAGAATAAATCAATTTAATATTATTAAATATTATATTATTATTATTAAATTTTTTGGTGAATTTGTTTTTATTTTATTATAATATTATTATTTCTTATTAATGTCAGTTTTAATTTATATTATAAATATACAAAAATAATTTCATTTTGGACTGAATATACAAAAGCAAATTAAAGCTAAAATTATTAAAATTTATACAAAACAGTTTATTAAACAAAGAAATCTTGCTTTTAATAATTTTTAAAACGTTATATTAAATATTTTTCAAGTTATTTTATTACTATTATATTAAATATTATATACCTACTATACATTTATTCTATATTATAAATATTTATGATTAAATCATTAATAAAATGTGAAAATAAATTACGCGTTTGCTGTTTAAATCTCGGTGGAATATTCTGCAAAACTAGTTTAGTTAAGTGACACCTGTCGGAGGATTTCTAAGGTTATTTACGGTGACATCTACTAATGTCTAGATGAATCTTATATAGCGACACCTGTATATTTCATTATAAACTAAGAATAAAATGTAAATTGACAGACAATAACTTCTTACATATTCGACTGGGACTGATTTGAGGTTGGGCTTGGGAGTTCTGTGTATTGATGAGATCATGTTGACGAGACGTCCGCACTAAGCTCGCTATCAATATGGGCCCCATAGAGGAGTCTAAGGTGACCAGGTTGGCTAAGGAGGGGCGCATCGGGCCAGGGGTGAAAACCAGCAGCCAAAAGTTCCCGTGGTGAGCAGTAGTGGGATAGCGTTTCGGAGTGAAATCGCAATGCCAGCTCGACTAATATAATCACACTATAACTTTTTATTGGAAAAATTAAAAAAAATATGTATTTATTTTCTATGAAAGAACTCGAGTTCAAATCCCAAGTAGAGCGTATTTTTTCTATTTATTTATATTATGTTTTTAAAATCCCCGAGCGTATTATCAGGAAATTATTCATTGAACTTTTTAGCATGGTTATTGAACGATACCATGAATGCTACCATGAAAAACTGACCACGCACTACGTAAACCTGTTCCTCGTAAATTATCTATGCGAGAACTTTGTTTATTTACCTTTAATTTTGATTAGGTAATTGTTTTACATTTTTAAGGTAGTTTTCATATATGATTTCTTATTTGTAGCAAACTTTATTCTCTGATGATCTATCTTATTCTGCCGTACTAAGCATAAATAACTTAACTGCATTTTTGGCCAAATTATTTTTAACATTAATACAATAAATAAAAAAAAAACAGAAACCTGTAAACCTTTCTCTGTATTTCAGGAGCTTAATATTTTCATGTATTCTACATACATAGGTAATATAATGCATCTTAAAATATGTATCATTTTGATACACTGCGCCTTTCTTTGTTGGTTTTTACCCCGCGCCTAATGAAAGGTTGTGAATTATTATTTAGTGAGGACAATATGGGATGGATGCACCCATTTTTTATGGAAAAATAGTTTTCAAATTTGAAGTAGGACAACTTCTTAACCAGATCATTTAATGCTTAGTATAATAACGGGATTTTAACTTTGTTTAGCTTTATTCGGAGCTGCACATGGTTGGTTACACAACCAACTTAATTATTTTTGTAAAAAAGATTTCACTAATTCTACTCTAAACTATTAGAACCGATAGAATAGTATATCACTGTAATTAGATATGTCCATTAAACATTAATGCTGAGTCTTTGTTCATGGTACCATTATATGGCACTAATAATGAAAATATGGTCATAACCCGAAATTTATAATTTGATGTCATAAATTGAAATTAGCATTTAATTGTCAGGTATTTTTCTACGGTGCGGAATAGTTTACTACAATTATGTTATATACTGTCGTTTTGTGTATAATCTTGACAGTGGGGCGTGATCTATCTCGTGCGAGTGAGGTAGAACGCATTTTGCTATCTGTTCGGGTTCCTCGCCGTCAACGAGATATACACGTTCAGCCGAGCGGCATTTGTTATAGCTGTATGGATTTGACATCCTCAATATATACAGTATTATCGTGACATAAGGTTCCTAAATATTTGAACCATCTTTTGTTTACCACTAAAATCGGTTGTGTCCAGAGCGACATTTTGTTTTAATTTTAATTCTACTGTCTTCTCCCTAATCATTGACAAGCAAACTTGAACATGATCATTATTCTGTAGTCTACTGCAGCAAAGAGCAAAAAAAGTATGTAACTTTATAACACATTTATTTAATCGAAAAGCTCTAAATTGACTTTTATATGCCGCTTAGTGAAGAACCTTCCAATGTTTGCCTTGTTAATGCTTTAGCTTCTAAAAAAAACTCGAAAAACCGAATGATTTTGAATTCAAAATCATAACAAATAACAATTGCCAAAACTAAGTAGACTATACACTACGCCAAGTGTTCACGTGGTGCGTAGTTGCAAATACACTACCATTTTGTTCACGTGGTCCGTAGTGTAGTGTATTATCTCACCACGTGAACACAGAAAAAATAGTACCAAAGTGTATTATCAAATACGGTCAAAATGCTGTAGTGTATTTGCAACTACGCACCGCACGTGAATTTTTGGCGTAGTGTAGTCTACTTAGTTTTGACAGTTGTTTGAATTCAAAAACATCTCGAGTTCTTTGTGTACTTAATATTTTACTTTTTTACAACGAAACGTAATGGTAGAGTTACTATACTACACCTCCAAGTGAACGGTAATATAAGTGCTGTAGTCATAATTACATTACACTACTTTACGGGCCACGTGAACAAGATATAAGAACAAAATATAAAAATTCATTGTCAAAAACTACTTACTTATACAACTGGGATTTCAGCAAACGCACTGTTAACTTACTAATTGACTTATTTTTTTTTATAAAACCCAGATGGCAAATACATTTATAGACATTATTTTTATTATTTGTAATTGGTGCTGTTTGTGTAAAAGTTGTATAAAAATGGAAGTTAGTTAAATCTCAATAAAACTATAAACTCTTAAAGAGAATCCCTACAATTCTTGTTTCAAAAATTGTTAATTGGAGGTTCTTCTGTAAGGGAGTAGAAAGCCTTTCGCAGACTACTGTACTTAACAGAGCTATTAGTGGCGATCAGGAAATCACTATCGGGACTCTAGGTTAGCGATCGTGAAGAGATCTAAAATAAATAGAATAAAATCTATACGTCAACCAGAAGCCTTATTGTGGTGGCCTAGAATTTCAATGGCGGCACTATAGGGAACCACTGCCTCAGTTAAAGGGTATGGTTTGCATGTAATTTTTGGGGCTATGCATTGCATACTGACTGCTGCCCTCGGCATTGACTTTGTTCTCTTATTTTTTGAACTCTAGACTAGAAGGTGTGCAGCTTTCCCAGACAGAAATTGTCCACAGACAATATCTTTGCTTTAACTGAGCCTCCTCATACCATTAACTATCTTAACACCCTACATCAAACAAGGAGGGACTAACACTTGTCGACGTCGTTAAACTAAGATTTTTTTTTAAATTCAAGGATCGAAAAAGGATTCAGGTGTTCCTTAATTGTGTTAAAGGCACCTTGTGGACTCTACTGGAGAGCATCCTTATACTGTATACTGCGCTCTAAACAAGCATTACTTTAGAATACGTATTCGCGCGATTGCAAATTAAGAACAGAAGGGTAAAGTGGAGGACGAGACGTTTGAATTTTTTTAATATTCTAATTCTTACTCGTTATAGATCACATCGTTTCTTCGGAGCTAGTGCAGTGGTTCATTTTGGCGCCTGGGGATTCAATTCATGTTTGATGATACTCCTCTTTAAAAAAAGATCTGAATATTTGTCGTAGGGATGGGTACTTATATTATAACAAATAATAAAGCGGCGCTCCTATATGAACAGGTCGACGCTTATCATGATGTAATTGCTGGTCATTTTAGATTCCGTATATATGTTCCTTACTATTATTAATTTCTTCATATTGGAGAATATTTAACAAAGATCGTAGAAGTGTATATTTTGCTTGGTGGTGAGCATGTAAAAGTACAATATTCTCTTCTAGCGATGCTTTCTTTTTGCTCATTTTGCTTAAATAACCTCAGCTTGTCTATGATTGATGATTTTGTATTTCTAAAATTTATTTTATATAATTTTATCTTATATTGGTTGTGTAAGTGTTGTGAACCGGAACAATATGGTAGTAAGCCAAACTTTCTATATGTATGTATTAATGCAGAATACCATGAGCATGACTCAACTAAATTTAACTTCTTGGACTTCTTGGAAAAATGCCCCTAAGTATTGTACCGGTATCACTTTGGTAACTTCAGTCCCGTAGTTTTCATGTTATACCAAATATTTTTCTGTATGCGGAGGAGATTGGAACATCTTCTACATGGTCGAAATATGGGTCCTGTACAAGTTATTGTTGCTCTTACAATATTACCGCCGCTCGGGTGTACTTGGTCGATTTGACCCTGAGCTCACATCAGAGGTGGTAAATCATCCTTCTTAATAATGAGCAAACGCAACAATAAACAATAACACACAACACTTAGTTTTGTTGGGTTTGATTTTGTTAAAGTCCAAGCGGAGAGTGTTATCTTAAATTCTCTAAGTCCAAGCGGATACAATGTCACTAAAAGGAGCTGGGTTTTAATGTAAATATTAACGGCCTAAAAACTAAATACTAATAAATACTGCAACAACAACGATTGGATATTTCATGATAAAGTAGACCCAAAGAGCTTATGGGTACATTATACTATTATTATAAATCTATCATTCATAAAATGTGGAAATTAATTACAAATTAAATGATATAATATAATATACATAATATAATATACATACGAGTATATAACCTATTTTGTTATTTAAATTATGATGGAACATTTTAAATGACACAAATTTTTGATTTAATGACATCTGTCGGCGATTTCCAAACTAATTATTTACATTGGCATCTACTAATATCTAGTGCAAAATTATATAGTGACATCTGTACATTTAATTATAAACTAACATCAACATGTAAAATGACATTGACAATAACTTCTTACATATTCGACTGGGAGGTGGCATCTCCTGTAATCCGGCTACTCGGAGGTCAAGTTATGGACTGATTTGAGGTTGGGAGTTCTGTGTATTGATGAGATCATGTTGACGAGACGTCCGCACTAAGCTCGCTATCAATATGGGCACCATAGAGGAGTCTAAGGTGACCAGGTTGGCTAAGGAGGGGCGCATCGGGCCAGGGGTGAAAACCAGCAGCCAAAAGTCCCCGTGGTGAGCAGTAGTGGGATAGCGTTTCGGAGTGAAATCCCAATGCCAGCTCGACTAATATAATCACACTATAACTTTTTATTGGAAAAATTTAAAAAAATATGAATTTATTTTCTATGAAAGAACTCGAGTTCAAATCCCAAGTAGAGCGTATTCATTTTTTTTTTCTATTTATAAAACAGATGAAATATTTTTTTTTAAATCTCCGTTGCGTATCATCAGGAAATCACTCATTGCACTTTAGCATTGTTATTGAACGATAGCATGAATGCTACCATATCGAACCGGTAACACAATACTTAAACCTGTTCCTCGTAAATTATCTATGCGAGAATTTTGTTTATTTACCTTTAATTTTGATTAGGTAATTGTTTTACATTTTTAAGGTAGTTTTCATTTATAATTTCTTATTTGTAGCAAACTTTGAAGAATATGGACAACATGCATAGGCATACAATGCATGTTGTCCATATTCTCTGATGATGTATTTTATTTTTATTCAACTTCATTGCTGCTATTTTTTGAAAAATAGTATAAACGGCACTTATCAAGTTTTCCGTTAGGTAGCAATACTAACCAAAGTAGAATTTACTTAACAATGTTAAGACAACATAAACCATCTGCTAATTGCATAGCTCCAAGCCACCCTTTCATACTGACATTTAACTTTTTTTTGTCCTATATTTTGGTTTTTGCTACCACATACATACATATTTTCTAATTATTTTAGTTAAAGAAATTGGTTAATATGAATGCAGTTAAAATCAGCTTCGGTAAAGCGCATTGTGGCTCAGTATAATCAGTCAGACGATATTTAGATGCATTCAACTCCGAGAGAGGTTTTAGAAAACCAAAATGAACATCGGAGATGGATTATTTAATGTATAGCGTGCTTTTCAAGACTGATGAGTTGCTGTGCCCCGTACCCGTAAGTCGACTGAATGTTAATATGAAAGTGGAATCGGAGAATTGCGATGTTTATGTTGCATATGATGAAGAAGACATAATGGGAACCAATCTAATTTCAGTTGGACTACATTGTGGAGTAATAATGAAAAATAAAGAAATTCAAGCAAATTTAGAATTTTTGAATGCAAATTTATTTATATTGGATTGGTGTAGTGGAATTAATAAACTTATTTAAAAACGGAACAAATGGTTTAAGGCCATCATGACAAATAATAAAACTATAAAAATCGTCTTTGCATGTTCCGTCCATTTCGAAATTTCTCTCCTGATCATTTGATCGGTTATCTAAAATCATTTTGGCCAATTCCAAATCTGGGGGCTAGATTAAAAATTAAATTTTTTATTTTTACATTTTTCGTTTTAATTTACTTATCATTAATATACATTGATTTAAATACAAGTTCCTGTTCTGTCGATATAACATCGTCGTATAGTATTGTATTTTAATTTTTCTGTACATGGCAGATAGCACAAGTCTTAAACAATCACCGAATTGTGCTCTGATATAGTAGTTTTTCCGGTTTTACCCCATTTCTGCTTGAGCTCGGTAAAGCTTATGACTTAAAGGTGCGGTTCTCGAAAAAAATAATATGTAAATTCTAGCTAAAATGCATGTAGGAAAGCGCACAGTTCTATGTTTTTATTAATCACCAACAAATTTTTTGGAAGGAAACCGCTAGGTGTACATTTTTCGCCTTGGCGGGCCGTATACGTACCCAAATACATTTCCAATTTTTACACGGTTTCTCCAACTGGTCTAATCTCATTTCATGTGGGCTATCTGACATTGCTGTTTGTATAACTAGCCCCACAACTCGGTTTTTTAGATGGTCCTGTACGACTTCGATACTCCCAGGCGGTCTTTAATATGCTTTCCTCCCTCACGTAAAGGTCTTTTTTAATCATTAAAATGAGCTGTTATTTCACATAATGATATATTAAAAGTAAGCCTATCATTTACATTATTGTTTAGATCTCCGTTTAGATTTACTACTATTCTCGCCATATCTATATAGGCACAGAATATATTATATAATATATGATATAGGTATATAATATATGATATAGGTACCAATGATATGATATAATATATGATATAGGTACCAAACTAAATTTTTTTTACGTAATTTAATAACCATTCTAAATAATACAAATAAACAAAAAACAAATTTCAAAAGTAGCACATGAATATACTGAATCAAATTAATTGTTTATTAAATAATTTTAAACTTTACTGTTTAAAATAATAATTATCTGAGAAATATTTTTGTGTAAATCTATGTAAACCAAAGAATTTAAAAATACTGCAGAATGGGTGGCAATATTTTACCCATATAAAATTTGCTATTTCATCTGTCACAAACCAGAGCAGGATGGTTATATAAAAAATCCATATGGCTTACTCATATCTCGTTATAAGAACCCGTCAAACCCGTTTTTGTTGTTGTACGAAGTGACGTTTTAATTCTGCGCAGTAAAGTTATAAATTATAAAATTTTAAAACTATTAATTAAAATACATCAAAAGAATAAAAACTTTATCAAATAGTTATTTGTTTATGTAGTAGTGCATTATATGATAACAAAAAATGCAGACTTTTGTGCAAAATGAAGTGTATCATAAAAAAATGCCAAAATACGCCTAAAAAAATACAAGAAAGAATAGCTTATCATCAGTAAGTTTACCAAGTGTTTATATAAAATAAAATGTAAATTATGTTAAGAAGCTAGTGATTTGTGGTAAATTTATCCTTAATTTAAGTTATAAATTAGAAAAAATTAAGAAAACAATTTTGGTTGTTGGCGTGGGGTTCTTTAAGATTTTTGTTGTTGTTGTAATCCCGTTGATCTAGATGCTGTCTCTTTTACCCTCCGAATTTGTGACACTTGACAGTTGTTTAAACTCATACTGTACTTTTAACTTCTTTGATGTAAACACATAGGAAACGTCAAAACAAAATTTTTGTTATATCTGAAAGGTCTTTTACTTTTTCTATTAGTGACGCTTTTTAAACTTTCCCTAGTCTAGGTGGGTGTTAACTAGTCCAGGCCACACTGCTTGAAAAATTTTGCTATATGACGTCAATTTATGTCGACAGTTCTGAGTTCTCTCTTTCGCTATTATAGGCAGCACTAAAAATAAAAAGATTGTTTTGATTTTTTTTTGTGTTTGCTGAAGAAAAAAATTAAATAAGAAAAAAATTGTAAACAAACATCTAGAAAAATATTTTAATAATATGTTTTAAAATTTAATAAAAAGCCATCGGTAAAAGTATTAATTCATAATATTATTATAAAATTATGCATTCTAAATTATGTTAAATATGTAAACACGTATAAAATGTTTACACATTTTCTATAATTTACGAAAAGACATAACCTTACATTTAGCACTCGTATAAAATTTTTTATGTTTCTTTTCATTTTTTCTTTTTATGAACCTGCCGTCTACAGTTCAAAGAATAAAATGTAGACATAAATTTAATGGCATAGCAAGCAGTGTGGCCTGTAGTATTCTAGGTGCACTGACTAGTCGCAGCACAATTTCATCATGTGATGTGCGGGTCTTAAGTGGGAACTATAGATAGAATAAAAAAATAACGTAATACCATATATTATAAAGTATTCTATATTCTGTGGTAATACCGTGGACAGAAACAAAAATTATCGCGATTTCTTCCAATCGCGATTATATGTCAAACAAATGAAATCGCGATTTTATAATTATGGTGACAGACACAAACCCGATTTTGTTATTCTGCAAACGTTCAAATTCATATTTAATTAATGAAGTAAAACAATTTCAATGCGTATTAGATGATTTTGAATTACATCGAATAAGTTAATATAAACTAAATGTATAAATAATTTCTGTGACAGTTAAACAATTTTAAAATTTGTAACAATCTAATAATTTTTCTGTATACATTCAATGAAAATGACTTATGTTCCCCAGCCCCATACAATCCTACTGATTTTTTCTTATATTTCACATTTATCATCTTCCAACAACCCGATTGTAGTAATCTTGTTCTATAAACGCAATAATCCTGTTTTGCCAAAATCGTGTGCTGACAGACTGAAAAAAGAACTACGTAATCTCGAATTCGTGATTAGCTAGTTTGTGTCTGGCTAGGGTATAAAAGAGCGAGAGATAGAATTTATATGTATTCGACCATACTCAGAATAAGAAAAATAAAAACTATAATAGAAATTGCGTTTTATTTTGCTGTCACTTAAAAAGAATAGCCGAGCGAAAATTTTCGTTCAAGAATAAAAAACTTAACAAATACAACAACAAAACTCAAACAAATTTTAGTGCGTTGAATGAAATATGCATGTTTATTATCATTTTATATATGGGAATTGGGAATTGTTCGTGTATTTTATCTTTTCTATTTATAAAATATTTATGTACACATATACTTATATGAATATAAAATCACAAATAATTTTCATTACACTGTAGAATTGTATTTTTCTAAACCTAACCTAAAAAAATAATTTTTCGAATTACGGTAATTTAAACCGCATATAAATGATTTTTATAATTTTAAACACATATATTTGTTGATATGTAATACGTTTATACTCAAAACTATTGTAGTTTCACTCAACAGTTTAGGAAAAACATCAAAAAAATATTACAAGAAATATATGAATGAACTTAATATTTTAAGTAATCTATAGCGGAAAAGTCAAATTGGAATAAAAAAAATGTATCTTTGTTTCTAACGTTATTTCTGTTTTTTTTTAATTCCATCTATAGTTGGCCCATTACTTTTCTACTATCGAATAATAGCTGTGTTCCAATGTGACAAATTTGCTACTCACAAGTACTTGCAAGTTGATAACCAATGGAACGAGCTAAAACTATGACAGAAGTAAAACATAACGTTTTTTGTGTACAAAGTTAGCTATGTGTATAATTTTGCTGTCGTCCTATTTTGGAAAATTAATTTTTTTTTTTACTAAAATCCACAATCAAATCTCAAAAATAAGTAAAAACTGTTCTTATAATGAAGGCAACGCTATGAAGGCTATTGCTATCTAGTTATGCTAGAAAATTTCGATCAAATGGCAAGTGGAGACACGCAATAATATTTATATGCTATCTGTATGCTATGAATACATGCTATGTCGGCATAACTCGATAGCATGTATATCCCTTTAGTGATTTACTAACACAATTGTGCGGGTAGGGCAAAAGTACCATGCCAAAAATTTATTTTGGTATGTGTTTTCAACCAACTTACACATTTGTGAATTCCTTTTTAACTTATTTTCGTCCGAAAAAAAACACTATATCTTAACGCACAATTGTGTTGGTTGTACTTCAAATGAAGCGAATTTTTTTATCAACAACGCCATTACATACTATGGTTTCTTACTCACACATTTGTGTGGGTTGGGCTAAAATTAAGCCAATTTTTTTGTTTTCTTGGTTGAAAAAGGGATACGTTTCAATATGGCGATATATCAATATTCAATTTCAATATTGCGTCTACTCAATTTTTTCGCTTTCATACTGGTGATACATACATATTTCAATAAATAAAAAATAAATAACCAAATAAATTTTAAAAAATTATATTAATAAAATTATATAAATATTTTTTAAGAATGATTTCTAAACGTCCAATTATAGCAAGTTTACCACACCAGACTCCATCTTGGCAAATTTTGATAGAAAGAGAAAGTAGATTGCAATAGCATTCATATAGCAGGTGGAGAAGCCGTGTAAATGAAATCTACCTTAAAATTAAAAAACAATTTACCAAAAATAATGAAAAATAAACAAAGTTCGTGCTCAGGGGAATGAAAATTTAATTTTTTGCCGCAATTACGAGATATAGATAAATAAAGTAAAAAAAAAAATATTGAACAGAAAATTTTCATAGCATTCGTAGGAAAGTGTTTTTTCGTGTTTACATTATTTGGGCCTGCTACATACAAAGCGTATTTAATGCAAGACGTCCGTATACACAAACATAGGCACTGATGGAATAATAATAATATACAATAGAGATGGCATAATAGTAAAGTAATTGTTTTCAGTTCAGTGGCTATATGACATTACTGTCAAAACAATCGTTTGATTTCTTATTTTTCTCGTGCAAATTATATTTATACATAATAATTATTCTTTTAAATTTCGTTAAAAAATATAAATTAAATAACGATGGCCGAAAAGCGCAAATTATCCAAATCAATCCTTGAAATGAAATTCATGAAACGCACCAAAGAAAAAGTCGAAAAGGAAGAAGAAATCGAGGAAACAAAACGAATGTATAAATCCCAGTTGCTGGCAAACGCTAGTGGTAATGATAATTTCATATTCGAATCGAGTTTTACTGTCTGCGAGGATTTAATAGACGGTCGGTTAAGTTTCCGTGGTATGAATAAGGAACTAGAATCATATTTGGAAAAAATAAATGCTGAAAAACAGCGACTAATCGATGAACAGGCAAGAGATGAAAAAGATTTGGATGACGATGAGATGGCCGCTCAATTCAGTAAGATGCGAAAATTCAAGAAAGATTCGGTTAACAATAGACTTGACCGGCAGGATATTAATATAAAACTTTTGTCGAATAAAAATTATGCAAAAAATTACGAACCGGAACGTAAAAATAATAATTACGAGCCCCAGCAGAAAAGGTGTAAGTTCGTAAGACCACGAGATGACTAAATAAAAATTCAGTTATTTTTTGTATATAGACGTGATTGTTTTATTTGTTTAATACTCTTATTTAAAAGTGAACGTAGTAATATAATAAAATCTCAAAATACAATTAATAAAACACAGGTATCTATATAAAAAACGGCAAGAATTATGGTTGAATTAACATTTACCCAAAAAGGATTCATCAAGGGACGTTTCAACAGTTAACTTTTGTCCGAGTTGCTGAAATCCAGCAGAAATTTCCGCCACCCGATCGGGATGACAAATGATAGCAGTTCGAGCAGTCTTCGTGAATAGTGGTGCGACATACTTTTTGCCCACTGCCGCCAAATCGGCTTCGGTGACTTGTGGGATTCGTTCAACCATTGTACGATTATAGCTGATTGGTACTTTTTTGAAGCTGGATAGCAAAGACTGTACGACTAGATCGCCAACACTTTTTTCCCGTTCAATTATTTCAAAGATTAATGAGCTGCGCGCAGATTCCAAAAGTGTTTCGTCCCAAACCGCACCTTCTTTTATTTGGGCTTCAGTAATGTCTTTGGTTTCTTTATACGCCGCGATGACATTGGTTGCACGGTATAACGTCAAATACAGTAAACCTTCGTTGGGTTGTGGAATAATAGCATAACCATAAGCCAGACCTTGTCCACGGATTTGTCGCCATAATGGTCCCTCGAGTTGGCATAAATATTGTAGGAAGAGGAGCAGAGCAGGGAGATCAGGATCCATAAAATTATAGATAGCAGGTGAAGCTTGATAGAGGAAGGCACTTTCAACGCAACCCATCCCAACAATAGCACCACACGAATCATAAACTCCTTCGGATTTGATAATTGTCCAATCTGGTATTACGAACAAGGTATCACTTCTTAAATCCTTTTCACCAAGACGGGTCCATGGTTCCATTAAATCAATTCCTTGTGCTGCAACCTTTTCGAAATCGGCCGCTAAGTGAAGAGCCATATTTGTAGGCCGTGTTATAACCTCCCGGATTGTGTTTAAATCATCAATAACGGTTTTAACTTGGTTAGGATCGTCCAAGCGCTCGAGCACTCCACTCAAGAATTTATGTTGCTTCAACATCGAGTTTAAGCGAACGTTGCTCTCATCCACGTAATACATAGATTTAAGAAGATCCTTAGCGACCGAATTGCCAACCCTCTTAGCTTGTGCCACATCATTTACCATTTTGGCAGCGCATACTCTAATTCGATCGACATTGAATTCAGTCGATTTTAGCAAATCAATCAACCAGTTAACGCCTTTTTTATATTTTGAGGGTTCGACCTGAAGCATCATTGATGCGGTGTGCGAAAATGGTCCGCAACTGAAATTCATTGTTGATTCTAGGCCGAGCCTTGTTCCAGAAGACACTGTGTCCGATTCTAAGGCAGCGACCACAGTCTCATAAGAAATTAGTTCATTTCCTCGTCGAACCGGCGATTCCATCAAAAGTTCTAACAATATGAGCAGGTACGGACGAAGCGATGGCTTTACTTCATCTGTATTTAACGATGCAATCATATATATAAAATTTGTGCGAACGTCGTAAGCCTCAGCGTAAACGGGCAGAGCTTCTAATGAAATTCCTGCCGGATTTATGCCATCGTTAGACCGATAAATTTTAACCACATGGAAGTTAATTCCTTCGATACTGGGCACAGGGAGTTGTGTGAGCATCTCAACCGGAGGAGGGATCTCATTCTTTTCCATAGCTTCAAGCAAATCATCCGCCTTTTTACTTAACCCTTGGAGGCCTAAATTATTTCGTTGTTTCTCGATGCGATCCAATTCTTCTTTAGCCGTTCGTTTTTGTTCCTCAATGCTGGGCACTGCTCGAACTACCACATAGTTCCCATCAACCATATATTTACGTAGAAGATTGATCCAATATTCTTCAGGTTGGTCACGAAGAAACTCTAATTGTTTGATGTTATTTAACCGAACATCAAACTGAAAAAAAAAATTACTAAGTGACCCCAAACCTTATATTATGTTATCACTATCAGCTATACTTACATCATTGTCATCGTTTCCGTATAAAACATTTCCAATTACTAAAAATGTAACCGCATCATGTGGTTGATTCTCCAAGCTGCTTAAGGATTCCATAATTTGTTTATCGATAACATTTCGCATCCGTACCATATCAATTTTTTCGCCACCATCACTTATATTTTTGAGAACCGACATTAGTTTATCGAAGACTAAATCCACTTTTTTAAGTGGAACATTATTGAAAGAGATGTACAGAAGAGATTCGGAATTTTCCATGATGTCGCATGAAAGTTTGCTTGCGTACGGATCATCGATCTCGATAAATTCACGGTAAAGTGGGCTAACCGATGTTACGGAGAGGTAACGGAGGAGAATATTATTAGCAGTAAGCAACAAATTTTCAGAGCTCGCTTTTGGTCCGCGCCATCCAATATTAACGAGACCACAATCTTCCTCGTCTGATGGATAGAGAATTTTTTTGTTCACCGATTCACTCAATGGTGGAACAGGTGTTTGCCATGGTCGTTCGAATGCTGGTAGCGGGCCGTGTTTAACGATTGATTCCTCAACCGTTTGCAGTGCCGCGAATACATCATCCTTGTTCACTTTGCCGGTAATAATTACGTATAAATTCTCAGGCCGATAAAATGCGGCGTGATATTCCTTAATTTTTTTGTTCGTTGTAGACGTTCGTAAATTATACAAAATACCGCCTGTCTCGGCGCTGTATCCACAATTTGCATAAATCGAACGCAACAGTTCCAAATGAGCTCGTGATTCGCCGGTATTTTCACGTCCTTGCATTTCACAATAAACTACTCCACCATCTTCTCCATCACCGGATATATGATGTACTTCAGTAATAAATGCCGATTCCGATAAGGTGGGATATAAAATGTGATCCAAGTAAATTGGCAGTAAGGCAAGAAATCCTTCACTGCCAGCTGTTGTCATTGTGTAACATGTATGATCAGTATCTGTCCATGCATTTGTGCCAGAGGCCAAACATCGATTAGCCAATAAATCGAGAACACCTTTGTACGGATATTTTTCCGACCCTAAGAATATTAAATGCTCCAAGGTATGAGGTAGACCATCATCGTCATGAGCCTCGGTTGCTGTAATATAAATAAAATCATTATAATTATAACGAAAAATAAATAAAGTGCCATTTACCCAACGTGAAATATCCATTGACAACCGGTCCTTCAACCTCGCCCAAAACCACCGTTAATCCCGTGCGATCACTGCGATATTTATGCACAGGGATCGTGCCGTTCAACTTAGTCGATGTAACTAGCTCAAATTTTGACATTTTAAGTTGGAGAAAAACTACAAAACAATTTTTTTTGCTTTACACTTTAATATCAATTATGATGAATACTCAAATAAAATGGTAAATTATTAAATTCGATTATCAACGCACGATGACCAAATTTTTTTCCAAATGACAGATTTGATGTTTGCGTGTTCAATAAAAAATTGTACTAGATTTGTTTTGAATAAAATATAATTCATTTTTATTAAAACAAAGTTTGTTATTTTCAAAAGTTTTCAACAATCTGTTGCATGAGATTTGGTTTTATTCACTATCTTATCATCTATTACGATTAATAAATTTCTGTTTGTTTAATCCTAAGCTTCAATGAATTTAATCTAATAAAATCAATTAACTCGTAATAAATACTTATAAACATACCTCAAATTTTTGTATTGCGAAATGTCCTGTGAAATTTGATTATATTGACAGCCAGGGGCCGCCTAAACAGCATTTTCATAGGGTCATCCAAAGTAGAACTAAAGTAGTGTTGCTTTCGCAAATCCGCTTAGCTTAGCTAAGAAATGTGAAAGCAACAACTTTTGGCTTTAATTTTTTAATGCGTTTTAATTTTTCTGTGATGGTTCATTTTATTAATATTTATTTTATTTTATTTTTATTTTATGAAATAGAACAAATTAATTTCGGTATTTTGCTATCAAATAACAAATGCTAAATTATTCTACACGATAAATTTTTCAAGAAAAATAGAAAAAATAACGCCTTGCGGTAAACACCATAACCATAAAATGATTTTATTTCCCCTAATCCTAAAAAATTTTTTCTTAACTTTCTAAGACAATCGGCTTTAATACAATGCAATTGTTGTTGTAATCTTTTGAAAGCAACAGCTTAATTAATCTTTATGAGAGATGGACTAGAGTCCAAATCACAGTAAAAATCACATTGGTGACGAGACGACAAACACGGCTACATTGGCCGAAATACCATAGAAGGGTGAACATCTGCAAGCTTAAGTTAACAAAAAATTAATTAACAAATTAAACGTGGAAAATTTGTCAAAAAAAAAAAAATAATGTTTATTAATTATTACAGATTTTTTTTAGAATTTTATTTCTACATTCGTTTGTAGATTACGTTCGTAATAAATTTTAACATTTGACAGTGCTGCAGCAACTATGTTACATATTAGAGAAAAAAAATTTAAAATTAAATTCACTCGAAAAATTAAATTGACCCAACGTCAACGGTTACGGTTACGTTAATAGTTAGATGGTCTACGTAAAACGGACATAGAGTTGTAAGTTCTTGAAATAGTTAGCGCTTTAGTAGGAGGTGAAAAGCAGATCTCAAAAGAGTTAGGAATACTTCCTCCAACAAAAATTTATTGCAATAATCAAAGACAAACTTAGCATATGTATGTAAAAATTTAGCATAAACAAACTGTGGATTACCTCGGTAAAACAATTCTCATTCCAAGGTGAGATGTGTGCATCGAAAGACGAATATGGCAAAACTTTGGTCGCTAGCACGGACCTCCGTTTTCTGGCGCACTCCGTTTTCAAGTAGCCTTACTACAGCCTTTGCTGTGACGTACCTTATTTTCAAATCAAATTTACTGCATATGCTTCAATCGCACCAATCCCGGAAGATCAATGACCCCTTAGGTTCTACCCGCGAGAGTTATCACGGCACTATATGGATTATGACCGCTCTGACTCGTCTAATACAATCCCCATGGACCATATCCCTGCACAAGGCGCTAATGTGCCAATGCGTGAAGACAACATGTCCTATAGTTGTATGACCATGATCTACCATACCACACAAGCCTACAGCAATTACCATCATATTCAACTGAATATAAGGCCTACAACTTAGCAACACTAGAAAATAGGTGCGAGCACTTTTATTGGTCATCTCCTAGTGGGCCAAATCGACGCACCGGAAGTACTAAGATCAATTAATATAAAGGTTACTAATACACAGCTATGGGATCATGACTTCCTTCTGACTCCATACAGACACAAAACCAAACATGGCAATAATAACCCAGTAAAAATTAATTGTAGAGAGGACAAGAGAGGTAGAGAGGATAGATTGTAGAGAGGATAGATTATACTACCTTTTCAAATCTGTTTTAAAAAATGTTTTGTGTAGTAAAATTCGAATTTAAAGCCATATGTGGAAATTATTATTACATCGCGATAACACTATCAAGTGAGCTTAAGGCTTTTGTCATACAAATTGGTTAACTTATGAAGAGGGAGGTAATAGGAGTAGTTCTAGTTTATATAAAGTTAGAAAATCGTGGAGTTTGTCGGAAAATATCTATAAGGTAACACAATAAAATGAATCGAGTGCAATTTCCAAATGGAGAGTAGGAATATCCTTTTTAGTTCTTTAAATCTAGTCGATTTTATTGGTTTCAGTAATTGCTTTTAAATAAGATAAATTGTGGTTATCAAAATTTGTAGGAAAATTCAACTCTGTGGAAATGATAGCCTTAGGTTGGCAACTTGGCACAATAAAATGAGTAACTCAGGATTTCCAAACAGAGAGAGGGGATATCCTTTTCTTTTGGAAAACACAATTCGATTTTATTTGATTGAGTAATTTTTGATTAGAATAATTCCGTTTATCGTAGAGTTTATCGGAAAACTCCACCATGTGGAAATGTTTCCCTTCGATTGGCATACTTAAATGAGTCCATTTGACTTTCCAAACGAGGAAAAGGTACTGTTTTGTTGTAGTAAATCAAGTGGAACTTTTTGGGTTTAGTAATTTTTGTTTAGATAAATTCTGGTTATTCGTAGAGTTTGTCCGAAAATTCCACTATGTGGAAATAATAGCTTTACGTTGACACAATCAAATTGAGTTAAGTGCCATTTCCAAATAGAGAGGAAGAGTGTCATTTTTCGTTCTCCTAAATCAAATCGATCTTATTGGTTTGAATAATTTTTGTTTAGATAAATTCAAAAACAAATAACCTTCCTCTCCGTTTGGAAATGGCAGTTAACTCATTTGATTGTGTCAACCTAAGGCTATTATTACCAGTACCACTCAGTGGAATTTTCCGATAAGCTTTCGATATCCAGCATAAAATTAATAATCTTAGTATATACTATATGTTACGGTGAAAGTCCGAAATCGGCAGAAGTGCGAATAAAAATTGAGAAAAACTATTTCATTGCTCCGAATTCTATGAAATGAGAGTTCGATATTCCCGAAATCATTCACTATGTAGGTGAATCACAGGCTACTTTTTATGGCATTAGTGCAAAGTCATTTTGAATAGTAGAGGTTAACGGCTTTAGCTCTATATGGGGAATACATTGAGAAGAAATAAATATTTAAATTATGTGGGGAATAAATTGAAATACTGTACGGGGATGTAGGGGAGAAGGTCAACAAACATTCCGTTTACATCAGACGCTTGGACAAAAAGTTTTGGACTATTACCGCTTTCGGAATTTAACCAAAAAATAGGTTTGTACATACTTAATATTTGTATAGTATATCTGTTTAGTTTTCTCCATCTCTTTCTATTGCGCTCGTCTCTGCTAATTGAATCCCATATGAAAAAATATGGCGAATGTTTTCATCTCTTCGTATTGAAATACAGTTGTTTCCGCATCGACAAAAAACCATGGTATCGCGCAAAATGTATTAAAACAACAACAAAGTTAAAAATATTTCAACTTGAGTGCAAATTTTATAAGCCAGTTTTTACGAGGTTAATCTTATTTTATAGTTTTAATATACATATTTATATACACAATTTAATTTTTTTCTGTATTTAATCCATATATATGAATCTTAAAACATATCGGCATAGTTATTTTATAGTTCACTGTTCTCGTTAGGCTTATACAGATTGCCAATAGTAAAATAGATTAACCTCGGAATCTATACATGAGTCCTCTTAGGTATATTTTGCTTTATGATGTAATTCATGCAGTTTTTTTCAAATCTAGTGGCAACGACCAACACAAATTTATCTTCCACATAATAGAAATTGCGTTTTGTTTTTTGTTATTACGTCACAAATAAGTCTGTACAATGAATTGAAACAATTTGACTGACTTTTTCAAGATGGCGTCAAATAGGGCAATAACCGTGCGATTCTGACGTATAGTCACAGAACTCTTTACTGCAAAATGTCTCATAATTAAGAGATTTCTGTTACATAAGACCATTTTGCGATTCTACACGTATTGATTATTTAAGAGGATCTCTTGAAAACCTTTTAACTTAATACCTATCGAATAGGTGGTCTTAAACGTCATTTTATTAGAATTTTTATTATATTGGTTTAAAACTAATGAAAAATGATGACTGTTTAAATAAATAATTTATTAAATTATTTTATTCAATGTTCTAAACGGGATTTTTGAAGTAAAAAGTTATTTTATAATTTTTTTTAAAGTACACAATTTGTTATTGTAGATAGGCACACAACAACATTGTAACCTACAATATATATTATGTATTCCACTTTTTGTCAAATAAATATATTGTCGTAATTTATTATAAAAATATAAATCTTACATCTCTATCGCAGTAGTAAACAATTGCAATTGACAGGCCTCCAAATATATTTGGAGACTTGTTAAGAGAAATTTTAAGAGTACCCAGTATGCAATTTTTCCACTGTGTGGAAAAAATAGTTGTAATTCCATACCAAATTCTATACTACAAAATATCAAAGACACAAAAATATCGATTTTGGAAAAAAATAAATGACTTTCTTTCTGTTTCGCGGTAATATTATTTATTTTTTATAAGTTTTGTTTGTACATATATTGAATCTTTTATTTTCACTTCTCACTCAGTTTCATGTGACAAGTCGACGGGTGTTTATTTTATTTTCTCGTGTTGTTTTAATTTTATAGTTTTTAATTATTACAGTAACATTAATTTTACTTAGTTTAATTATAAAATGGTTATGATCGGATTGGGCTAAAGAGGTAATAAAAATGAGTTTTGCGATGGCGACGCCATTTACATATCTACGCAGGTTTTTTACATAAAATGTTTTTGTTTTATTTTTTTAAGATGCTGTGTGAAAATCTAACATGTGGATTGGATGGCACGTGAACTTGTCAATCTCTACATAGGCGGAGTTTTAAAATTTAAATAAAAAAGAAATACTTATGTAGCACCGGCGAATGGAGGACAAGACTGCCCGGAATGTAATATTGAGTATGAACCATGTAACACACATTCGTGTGCGGAAATTAAGAAACATGGACAATGTACACCGTGGCTTATTGCACCAAATACTGCAACGGACGATTGAAATCATATCGAACGGTGGTATCGATATTCATGAAAAGCAATTGTACCAGACGGGCCTTCAATTAAGATTGCTCTTGCCAAAGAAGGGAATCGAATTTCTACGCTTGAAGGAAATTGCCACAAAGTTGGTGGGAGTGAAGTCTACGGAAGGGAAGACACAATGGGGACTATGGAGTCCTTGTACCGTGACGTGTAGAGGGGGACAGCAATACAGAACAAAACCATGCAATCCTGGTGAATGTGACAGTGTCGAGAGGATTGCAAGAACGTGTAATACGCAACCATGTAACGGTAAGAAAACTCATAAAATCATTATTCATTTGTTGTCCAAAATATGCTAATTTTGTGATGTTTTGCTTTATATGTTCCTTTCTTTGTACTGTTCAGGAGAGTCCGGCTGTACTACCGATTGGAGTCCATATTCGGTTTCTCGTGGAGCAGGCACAAGGACTCGTACACGTACATGTTTATCAGGCGGCAATGGTGGCTCAAATATATATTATGCTAGTGATTGTGAAGGCTTTGACATTGATCATCAAACTTGTGAAATGCCTAGTTGTGATTGTAAATATGCGCTATATATTTATTTTGCTTCCAGAATTTATATTCTAATAAAATTTCTTTACATTTTGCGCAGTATATCTTGGCTGGGTGGGGCGAATGGAGCGAGTGGACAGAATGTAAATAAAACAGAAACACTTATGTATTGAATATCTGAATAAAAATATAAAAATTACAACAAATATTTCTTTTAATTTCAATAGAAAATTATTCCATTTTAAATTATTCAAACATTTTTTATTTTTAAGCAAATTATTTTAAGCTTAAATTTTCCATGAAGTTTTTTTTTACGTAGTAATATTCAGTCGCCATGGCTTGATGAGATGATTGAATTTTTTCATGATCTTATGAGATCGAAGGGTCCTATACGTAACGACACATTTCACAACAGGATGTGCTAAAACAAAATATCACAAAACAGGATATCACAAAACTGTACATAGTACGAAACAGGACAGATTAAAACAGTACAACACAAAAATTCATATACCTCCTCTCCGGCCCTGGGTACACAATTGCAAATATCCACTATTGGGCGTTGGTGAATGGCGGTTTTTGTTAAGTGAAGGAACAAACAAAGCTACATCGATTATTGGGAAGGTTCTTTTACAAACCGGAATATTTAAACAAGATTATATTGGTGCGACGGTGATGACATTGGAGCAGCGAGGACACAACTCAGCTAAGAATTTTTTTTATAAATTATTTAATAGATTATGATTTAGTATTTTCATTTTGGAAAGTATTTATTTGTTGTTAGTTATGAAATTTAGTTCTATCTTATTATATTTATTAATGGTGATATTTTGGGCTGTTAAACTATTGTAAGTTCCATCACCCCATGTATGTATGCTCGCGATATCTATCTTAGGTATTATTAGACTTTCTTTGGGGATTTAAGATTGAAATTTTCGTTTCTATAGTGCGATCGTTAGTTTGCGATATTCTATTCTCATTAGTATTATTTTTTTTTTTACTTTATATGTTTTTTTTTTGTTAATTAAAATGACACGTTAAAGCGAGTGAAATAGGGGGATGGATCACTGGAGATTTGGGTCGAGGTCGGATAGGATGTAATGTAATTTTTTTTTTGACATACTTTAGTTCCTTTGAATGCCTAGAAAAGGTACACCCACGACAGAAATTACCTCTGAAGACTGAGCTCGGGTCATTATGAGTGGTAATGTTTCTGCTTTTGGAAAGATTACCATGATACCTTTTCAAAGCATATCGAAAGCACGAAAGTGTTTATGTTTACGGTAAAAACTTGTATGATGTCATTTAGAAATTTCAATACCGTAACACCATATCGGATTCATCGCAAACTCGACCTCAGAAATTGTACATGGACAACTCTTTAAAAATAGGAACATGGAACGTGCTTAGCCTCTTAAGACCTGGAGATCTCCAGTACCTTTCGAACCAAGCAAAGAGTTACACATTAGACGTACTTGCACTACAAGAGCTTAGATGGTGTGGGAGGGGGATCCATGACACCACCAATGGTTACACTCTTTATTACAGTGGCCATCAGAACGGAGGAGAATTTGGAGTTAGTCTCCTCATCCATGGTGCGTGGAGCATCAAATCATCGATTTCCGCCCTATCAACATGCGCACGGTCAGACTTCGCACTAAGAAATTTAACATCACGATCGTTAATGTACATGCACCCACCGAAGATAAATCAGATGACATCAAAGATTTTTTCTTTGTCGAGCTGGAGGAAGCCATCAATAACATACCGCACCACGACATTAAAATCATCGTGAGCGAGTTTAATGCAAAAATCGGTAGGAGTGCAGAAAATATGTCACACGTCCGTCCTAGCAGCCTGCACCTAACTAGTAATAACAATGGTCAACGTACCACCGACCTGGCAATAATGTACAAGTTAATTGTATCAAGTAAACGTTTTTCCCACATAAGAGAATCCACAAAGTAACGTGGAAATCGAATGATGGAAGAACGGAAAACCAAATCGATCACGTCATGGTGTCTAAGAGACACTCCACCAGCGTATCTGACATGAACAGCTTCCAAGCGGGACTTGGAAATTCAAGGGACTGTTTTGCTAACGCCAGGAATCTCACTGAAGACTTCCACTCAAGAAGTACAGCCATCAAAGACGGGAATGGAGAGCTGAGAACAAACGTGGCTGATGTTCTCTCAGTATATCAAACCTACTTTCAAAATCTGCTAATCGGAATGACGAAGTTACCCCCAATAGAGCAATAGCTCCGCCAGGTGAAGAGGCCCTTGTCGAATATCCCACAGTAGAGGAAGTAGATGCAGCTATATTAGTGGCTTGAAAAATGGAAAGGCACCTGGTCTCCATTGAATCCTCGCAGAATTGATTAAGCTCGGAGGCGCTACTCTTGCAACATAAATAAACGATCTCATAGTCTCAATTTGGGACCAAGATAAGCTGCCAGAGAATTGGAAGACCACGCTCATATGTCCGTTGCATAAAAAAGGCGACCGTCTTCAATGTGGAAACTATCGTGATATTGCTCTATTGAACACTGTTTACAAAGTGTTGGCTAATGTTGTACTTGCCCGACTCATCCCTTTCGCCGAAAATATCATTGGCATGTGGATCAATGTGGTTTTCGTGCCAACCGATCGACCACTGACCTGTGTTTCACCATGAGTATGATCTTGAAAAAATGTTGGAGTTGAAAGTACTTTGTCAGACTCCTGTGAAATAACATCTGGTGTGGGGGGGGGGGGGGGGTGATGCACTCGCGCCGATACTGTTCAATTTTGGGCTTGAGTACGTGGTGAGGAAAAGCATTGAAACTTCGCGCTGTATATTTAATAAATCAGGCCAAATTTTTGGATATGCAGATGATATCGTGCTTCTTGGCCGAAGACCTAGTGATATCAAAGACAGTTTCGTACCGCTAGAGGTGAACAGCAGTAAAACCAAATATTTAGCAACACACAGGAACATCTCTATGGCAAATCTTGGAGTTAGCGACCGCAATTTCGATTGCGTCGAAAATTTTAAATACCTCGGGTCAGTTATAACATCGCTGAATGATATACAGGCAGAAATAAATCCCGAATCGCTGCCAGGCAATGAGTTTTCTACGCCCAATCAAGATTATTGCAATCTAGACATCTTTCGCAGTCGTGCAAGCTCGCACTTTATAAAGCACTCATAAGACGTGTGCTGACTTTCGGAAGCGAGAACTAGACTATGACCTCTAACGATTGTAGATTGTTATCTACCTTCGAAAGGAAGGTCATCCGTTCAATCTTTGGTCCAATTAAGTTTGCGGACAACGAATATGAATCACGAAATAAAGCAATTCCTCGGAGGCAGCGATTTCCTCGGATTCACCGGATTCATCAAATTCAATCGAGTGAGATGGCTCATCCATGTTATAAGGTCCCCACTACAACGGATGATAAATAAAGTGTTTCACCAACAACCAGCCGGAGTGCATCGTAGAGGAAAATCCTGACTACGCTGGCGTGACGACATCGAACAAAGATCTACGAACTTTAGGATGTCGAAACTGGAGGACAAGAACGATGGATCGAGACGGATGGGTGCAGGCGATATAATACTGTGGCGACTGTGCCACATAATCATGCGATCCTAATAGTTATCAGTAACTTTCAGACTAAAATTATCAAATCAGAAAATCGTTGTTATAATGATCGCAGTTGATTACCAAATATGATCACCTAAAAGGGTAGACAATAAAAGCCGATCTTCTTTCGCACGCGTTGTAGGAATGTCAGTTCCCATTTACATCTATAAAATGAATCAGGTAGCACAGCTACAAACTACGTCATACAATCAAATAATAAATTTTATGTTTCTAGCATTTATAAATAATACAGCTAAAATGAAACGTGCTTTATGTTTTAAGAAGAAGATGATGATTTAAATAAAATATAGTAAAAAACAAAAAACAACAACATAAAAATTAAAAATTATGAAAATGAAAAGCCGATCGAGATCACAGTGAAAAACAGAAAATTCTTCCATACGGTTTAAAATATTGAAAATGTTGTTTAGTACGTCGCGACGCGTCTTCGAATTAAGATCTCACAATTTTTGTATTTTAAATTTTAAATGAATTTTATCTCGATTTCGATGTTTTAATCAATCAGTAATGTTTTCCTAAGTACAGTGAATTAAAATAGTTTTGAATTTTATGTAATGCGTGATAAAAATTTGAAATGAACTTCAAAAAAAATCGTTGTAAATTGATATGAGTGAGTACAAAGTTTATAATTATTTTTTAAAATGTAAGATTTTTTTTTAATATTTGACAAAATAAATATGAATTATTAATAATCTCATAAAAAATATTTGGCAAATTTCCAATGATATTATATTTATTATCTGATACTAATAAAATAATAAAAAAAAGTGATAAAATTTTATAATATTCTCATTTCAAATTTTAATTAAAATATTTTTTATTTGATCTTACTTAAAATCAACAAAATTTTTACAGTTGGTCGGTCCATCTTTTTAAATTTTTGTTTTTATTAAAAAACCTTTGCGTATAATTTGAAAATGGCGCGCGGTTTGGGTTATTTCGTATTGTTAAATTTAGACACGTTTTTAATGTTTCTGTGCTGTGTCCGTTGTTTATTCACATCACTATACCGCACTAAAAACCTCTTTGATTTACTCCTACGTGCGCACACGATAAATTATTTGAATATGATGTTCGCGTAACTAACGTCTGCGTGCTGTTTCTCGGTATCTTAAAATCGTTATAATAACGATATAATAGACGAGAATGTAATTTTTTGTTGTTGAATTTGCATTTAATATAAATTTACTACGTACATAAAGCACATACGAAATGCTGCTTTGTGAATGATGGATAATTGGCTTTAAAACATATAAACATGATTTAAAAAGAATTCAATTGTGAGAGATTTGGAACCAACCCAAATTCAAAATAATTTCAAAATTTCAAGAGTGAAAAACTAAATATAATATTTTGCCACGAAGGCCATGAGAAATTATAAACGGATTAATAGAAAATACATTTAATGTAATTAAAAAATTCGGTGTATGTTAATTCGATGAGACGTTAACAGATCTTTATACGCGTTGCAAACAAAATTACGTAATTTTCTTCTCGTGATATGTATATGATTTAACATATGCAATGCAGCATGTAATTTATTTCTTTTTGATACATTTAAGTGATGGCAGGTTTGTTCATAAATAAAATTATAATCCCGTTTAATAGTCGGAAATAAAAACGAATTATCAAATGGAAGCAGAAACCTATACATTTTAGCGTATTTTATAATGTTTTCATTAAATTGGGTTTCTTGGCGTCGTAAATTTGCAAGCGTTCTCTTTTTAAAGTGTGCGATATGGAATTAGCTGCAGCTGGTAAACCTTTTGTATATACATATGTATATTCCAACCATATTAGAACCAGTCTGGTTCAGTTCAGTTAATTACAAATTTTTTAAAAATAAAACTTTAAATAAAAATTTTCGGTGACATGATGAAATATTTAGGCCTCGCAGGCAAGGTATCCGCAGACCACCCTAACGTCAAGATATAAACCAACGTGTAAATTCAATGTTGGTGCCGTTGGCATCGCCAACAATAGCTGTGTTGCTTTCGCAAAATTACAACAACAATCTATCAAACAAAAAATTTTTAGGTTTAGGGGAACTAAAACCATTTTATGGTTATGGTGTTTACCACAAGGCGGTTATTTTTACTATTTTTTTGTCATCTTGTTGTAAAAAAAGACATTTTGCGTTTATTTTGATAGAAAACTACCGAATTAAATTTGTTCTATTTCGTAAAATAAAAAAAATTAAAATAAATATTATTAAAATGAACCAAACCGAAGAATCTAAAATACATTAAAAAAAATTAAAGCCAAAAGTTGTTGCTTTCAGATTCAAAAGCTAAGCTAAGCGGCGGGATTTGCGAAAGCAATACAGCTAATATGTTTTACTTAGATTATTTACTATGTGAAACACTTTTCGAATATTATATACTATTTCGAATTTTGCGCAAGGTTATGTGGATAAACACACAAAAAATTTAAAATTGGGGTCAATAAAAATGCCAAACGTGAGGTTAGGTTAGGTTAGGTTAGAGTGGCTGCTATCGCACACTTAGGCCAGTAGTGGCCCATTGTAATACCACAGGATGCTATCTCCCCTTTATTCCCGCTGAAACCATCCAGAGCTACTTATGTAGCGTAAAATATCTCGCACTCCACAGCTCGCGAGTTCCAAAAGGCTGTCCATACAGTATACACAACTAAATACTTATGCCTTCTGTATGATAGTGCCGGACACGAGCATAGGAAGTGATCTAACGTGTCTTCCTCCTCTTCGTCTGAACAACTTCTACAAAAGTCATTCGTTTGTAGACCCAGCCTTCTCGCATGTTCCCCAAAAAGGCAGTGTCCTGTCAGTATCCCAACGACCAATCATACCTCTCGTTTTCCCAGGGATACTAGTGCTTTTCAGCGCCTAAGGTTCAGTTTTGGCCAAACCTGTTTTGCTACCCTGCACGTAAGGGTGTTGGTCCACCTCTCGTTTGTCAAGGCGATTGCCTTTTTATTTAGCGCCGATTTAAGCGCTGCTATAGGCCTCCCCAAACCTGCCCTTTCCAGCTGCATCTGGAGAGTCGTACCGTACGTACCTAGCTAGTTCGTCCGCCCTGCAGTTTCCCGTTACGTCCGAGTGACCAGGGACCCAGATTATCTGGATGCTGAAATACTCGCTCATCTCATTAAGAGATGATCGGCAATCCAGCACCACCCGTGACTTCAGACAAACCGCCTCTAGTGGCCTGACTGTCCACATAAATTGCGATATCCCTCACGGATACCCCGTTATGCTTCAACCATGTCCCGGCTTCGCCTACCGCCACCACTACAGCCTGGTACACGCTACCTGGTAGTAGTCAGGGAGACGAACGGAAATATTAACATTAAGCTTCTCACAGAAAACTTCGGCTCCTACCTTCCCGTCTAGCTTAGAAGTTAGTATCGTCCGTGAAGAATTGCAGTGCCTCGTTTTCCAGTATTGATCCGTTCCTCCAGGATTCTCTCGAAGGACAGATGGTCCGGAAAACTTTATCGAAGCACAGCGTTGGTTTAATATAATCTAGATTCGCCAGTTCTTCCCTTAGCCCAAGGGAACAATCCAAAGAAAGGGGAACATTACACCTCCTTGCGGGGTTCCTCTAACCACCCACCTTCTAATGGTGGCCTCCCCCAGTTTCGAGGTAATAATCCTGCTTAACAGCATCTTATTTATCAACCTACTTATGGGGTAGTCCACGTTCAAAAATAACAATCCTTCCATGATCGCCTCCGTTTTTACATTATTAAAGGCACCCTCAATGCTACCATACAGAACTCTTGCGAGTAAATTGACTTTTAAATCATGCGTACCAGATAGTGCAGAGCTGTGTCTACCGACTTACCTTTATAGCATATATACGCATGCTGCGACATTGCCCAACTCCTGGGCTCAATTTTTGATCGAATACCTATATATACCAACCTTTCCAAGGTTTTTAACAGAAAGGATGATAGAGTTATAGGTCTCAGATCCTTTGGATAGGCATGTGAGCTTTTTCCCGATTTCGGGATAAAGAGCACTCTGACCTCCGTCCATTTTCTAGGAATATAGACCAGTTTCAGACATCGCCTGAAGATATACCTTCCAGCCAGGGGAGGATGACTGCTGAGTTCCTCTGGATCTCTGCTGGTATAATCCGATCCGGGCCCGCCGATTTATAAGGCTTAAACCCGTTTAGCACCCATCGGATTCGCTTCCTATCCACGATGCCCTCCATCTCTATTGAAGGTGTTACTCGATGAGCTCCAGGCTCTATCAAGTCATCAAAGCTTCCCGGAAAATGGGTCTCGATGAGGAGCTCCAATGATTCCGCACTTGAAGCTGTCCATGACCCGTCTGGTCTAATTAAATAACTAGGACTGGTTGGGTTAGAAGCTAGAATTTTCCTAAGGCGAGAAGTCTCAGAGATCTCCTCCATCCTACAACAGAAGAGTCTCCAAGACCCTCTTTGTGCCTTCCTCAACTCTTTTTTGACTTTCTTAGGTCCTAAGGAGGACAAACAAGTTTTTTTTTCTTTAAAGAAAGTATTAATTGTCTAGTGGATTTAATGTCCTTTGAGGGTCAATTAATACTTCCTTTTCATTCTTGCACACACCACCCATTCACACAATTACAGTATACCACCTGCACGTTGCAACCTCCATGTCAAGCTGTACACTGACATGGACGGTGGGTCGGTGATGAATTCTGCACTCCAACTCGTAATCGATGACGAAAATTCGTTGAAACCACTGCACCACTTGTCCGGTCAAGTTGCGCGAGTATCTACTCAATTTTTTTTTTATTTAAAAGAATATTTTATGGCATTAAGTATGGAATACATGACATAACGTGGCACCTATTCGGGATATCCAATTTTCGATAACTATCGCATAATTCTGGCTGATTTTGCAAGATGGCGTTTGTTTGAGGACATCAATTGTTTGCGGTTTATTTGTATAGACCTGCGATTTAAGATAGTCCCAAAGGAATAAGTCTAAGGATGTTAAATCGCACGATATCAGTGCGGCCGTTCGAGATAACCATACACTCAAATCGCTTGTGCAGATTGTTCATCGTGACATGCGCCGGTTGACAGGTAGCGGCATCCTGCTGGAACCACATGTCGAAAGGCTGTAGTACTCGCCGTTGAAGGTTACAGCAATGCCAGTAACACACAGAGCAGCGGTGTATTCAGCACACCTTGCGCTTCGGTGACGTACGGATGTTGGCTGATTATTTATGGAACCGGTTGACTCGAATTTGGTCACCAAACACGTCGAATAGTCCACGGAGCAGGACGGCTATGGCGAGGACAAAATCCTGCGCTGCTTGCTGTGCACGTTCACATATGCAGCCGTTAGTGTGAATTATTTGGAATGTATGCGCTGCTCTTGGCGTGTTTCATGCTTAAATCGATAATTCGGGTGCCTACGTTATTTTCACTACAACAGTACTAAAAAATATTTATCACATAATTCGGACACATTATTAAAATGAATTATTTGACTATGTATGTTTAATGCCTCGTCATCTCTGCATTTTATGTACTTGCCTACATGTATTTTTACAATCTTATTATGTTGAGACACGTGAAGTGGGTTGTAAAGCAATCTGTAACTATAGACATCGATTTAAATATGTAAACAAATTTCTACGTTTACGAATTTTTAAATGTAGCTTCACAAATTACCAATTATACAATTTAAGCAAGTGTGTAGTCGTAGTGGTACACAAAATAAATTGTAACAGAGTTGAGTTTTCTATATTTTCTAATAAAAAGTATTTTTTTATAATTATTATTATTATTGTTTTTTATGTTTGGTAAAACATTTAGGGGACTAGTTTTGAGTTCAGGTTACACGCTGCGTTAAATACTATGTTATGTTAAATGTTGCTTTAAATTGTTGCGATGATTACGTGACATTTTAATAAAATGTTATACAGAAAAACTTCGATTAAACGGACTAATTGGGAAGCCCGTTGTTTCCGAATGTTTTTAAATTTAAAGTATTCGATCGAATTTAATCTGGGACAGAACTCAGGCATTTCTTAGCCGATTATGTTGGGATCGGGTATTTTGGATGGAAATGAGATTCTTAAATTATTTTGGGAAGAAGTTCTGGAATATGGCATCCTGGCACGGAACTTGGCCAATTCTTAACCGATTGTGGTGGGATTTGGTATGTTGGATGCGGTTCAGGTGGAGCTTGAACCCCGTCCGGTTTTTAATATAAAAAAATAACAGATGGAACACCCACCCTTAACTATATGAGTTTTACCATGAGAGTGGTGAATGAAATCTAAATGTAAAAAGAAAAATTGTTATGGACAATTTTAGCCTTGTAAGATTATCGAGGCCTATTATGAAAATGGAAATTCAAAAACAAATGCATATCGCGCATGTCATATGTTTTTTGATTTTTACAGATTTACCATTTGCTATTCCGCCGAAGTCAAAAAAGTTTTAAAAATCTACGTATGTGCATCTGTGCGTGCACACTAAATGTGTGTAGCATCTCTACAGCTCAGAAAGATTAATTTTGAATTTTCCATAAATTTTGTAACCCAATGATTTTGGGATTAAATCGGTTCACCGGCAGTGGTAGCTTCCATAGGAACTTTTTCGTTTTTTGCAAATATATCAGAAAATATAATAAAAGTATCATTTACAAGAAAAACAATTAAGAACTAAAAGATTTTAGATCAATTTTCCAAAATTTAAGCGGAATTGTCGATTTTAAACAAAAAACTGTTTTTAACAAAAATTGAAAAATCTAGATCTAAAGAGGATTGATTGTTCGGGATGAAACTTCATAATTAAGTTTTTATCATATTTTGGCAGGTCCCAGAGAGGTTCGTGGTATAGGCATAAGAGTTTGTTTGTGGTAGCTTTAGCAACAATATCAGTCATGATTACAAAACAATCATATCAAAGTTTTACAACATTTAAGAGGAAATGATGATTTTTGTCAAAAACTGTTTTCAGCAAAAAATCAGTCCCTGTACAGCCCAGACAGATTGATTGATCGAGGTGAAACTTCATACTTAAGCTTTTTCCATAAATTGAGAGATTCCAGTGATTTTTGAATCGGTCCACCGGAAGTAGCAGCTTCTATAAGAGCTCTTTCATTTATTGCAAATATTTTTAAAATTATATAACATTTACGAAAAAACGATTAAAATAAAAAGATTGTAAATAAAATTTCACAAAATAAGTTAGATGATTTTTGAAATTTTACCGGAAATTGATAAAAAAATTTTTGATAAAAAATTTATTTCATCGCCTCTACAGTCCAGGCGGATTGATTTTCCGCAATAAAACTTCATACTTAATTTGTTTCCATTAATTTGGGAGATCCGTATGATATCTGTAGGAAATCTGTGTACCAGAAGTGGCAGCTTCCAAGGGAGCTTTATCATTAGTTTAGAAAAGTTTATCATTTACAAAAGACGGCAAAGAATTAAAAGATTTAACGGATAATGTTATTTGATTAGTCAGTTTTACCAAAAATCCGGTAAGTTCAATTTTTCGCCTTAAAAATCAAGTGTAGTTCTACATATGGATACATTCATGGTAAAACAAAGTCGGTTGTCCGCCACAACATATTCACCCCTCCCATTGTTCATTTGAATAAAAATATTACAACAATCACTTCTGATATTTTCAATATCATCGTTGTATCTGTGATTTTTCGTTAAACTATGGAAATCGAATGTCGACGTTTTTTGTTCGTTGTTTATATTCAGCAATAGTAATAACTATTGCTGAATATAAACAACGAACAAAAAACGTCGACGTTCGATTTCCATAGTAGGCCCCCTGTGTACACATACGTATACGCAAGAAAACAAAGTGTTTTTGTTTGTTTGGAACTAAATTTTTACGTGTACAAAGGATGACATATCTCTTTAGGTTGTCTCTGATTAAATCAACCACAAGTCACGTCACGAGGCTTACAACTAAAAAACATTTTTTCAACGATTCCCTAACCTTTCGATGTTTTTTTGAAGAAAGGCTTATCTTTCGTTTCAAAATGGGCGTTTATTTCGGCTATGACTTTAGCATTTGACACAAATCTGGAGCATTTTTTTGAGGGCTGCGAACAAAGTAAAACGGCACTTATCACTTTCTTTTGCGAAATAAAATAAAGTAAAGTAATCAGGAAAATTTTCGATTTCAAGATTTTTGCAGATTTATCATCGCTATATCGCTGAAGCCAAAAAAATGTAATTTTGAAAAACTATGTGGGATCTGTGCATATGAGAAAAATGACTATAAGTTAGAAAATTCTAAATTAAATTTGCAACAATATCAGAAATTTGGATTTTTGGCAAAAAAATAATGTCTACAGTTCGGATGAATTGACTATCAGGATGAAACTTCATGTTTTTCTATAAATTCAATGATCCTAGAGATATGTAGAGGAAATATTTGTACCGGAAGTGGCGGCTTGTGAGGAAAGTTTTCTCGATTTTTATAGTTTTTCCAAAATATTAAAAAAAACAGTAAAACCAAAAATATTATAAATAAAATTTGATACGAAATTGGTGATAAAAATTTAACGGAAAGGTTTTTGAGGCGAATTCACTGAGACTGTATTAAACGGTATACGTCACGTTTTCAATATCTTCGAAGCCATCAAAATTTGGCGATGATCAGTGCACCGGCTGTGGACGCTTTCGTAGCAGTTTTCTTAATTTTTGCAATATTGTTGAAAAGTAAAGTTTTTACGAAAGCCGACCAAAAATTAAAAGATTCTAATAAATTTAAAGTTAAGTTTTCCACAAGGGTTGTCATTGTAAGTTTTCTAAACTTTAAGCTGGAATAAAGATTTTTTGTTTAAACAAGACATATATGCCTTGTTACTAAATACATACAGGACACATGTTGGCAGCAAGGATATTGATCCAAAATTTCCTCTCTGATACGTAATATTTTAAGCCACCTCGTGGCAGCCTTAAATTCGAAATCTTTCCAGCCGGAAATAGGCTCGGTGGTTGCTGCATTTTCGCGATACGAAATATTTTAGGTCATAAACGGGGCGCCTTCCGCCGTAAAGGCTACCGTACGGATTGCGGCGTTCATCCGCCGATATAAAAATTAACAGGCCGAGTGCTGGCAGCCTGTATTGTATAGGTTGCAGACGTTACAAATAAATTTAGGCCATGTCAGGCAAAATTTTGGGTTGTGGTGTCCATTTGCCAATGCCTACTACCAACGACTACGAAGTGTGGACCGCTAATCTACACTTGAATCGGAAATCGTCGGGATTTCTAAAAATCTTGACGTGAACACTTGACTATTTCCTATTACGTTCTTGTGACAATGATTTATGTCGTAAGTATTGTAGCTTTATAAAATTGGCCGCCGCGCCTGAATTTATTAAATGTATTCTTTATATTGTGGTCACTTTTCGTTGCACTCTATTGGTAGCATCGTCTCTTCGTATTCCCTCTCTAAAATAAATAAGATTTTTTTTTGAAATTTTCACAAAAAGAAAAAAAATTCCCGGTCTTCCTACAATTTTTATTATATATTTTATTTTGTGGTTTTAATGTTATATTTAAATTATATACAAATCTATTTTTTAAGTTTATTTTCACTAAATTAAAAATAAATATTTAATTTTATTTTTATAACAAAAAATTTAGTTTATTAAAAATATTATTTGTTATAGTAGTTAAGCTAGAGAGTCTGCTATGTTGTGTGTGGTTTATGTAACTTGCAGTCGTGCGTACGACACACGGATAATTTTCTTTTTTGTGTTTTTTATTTTGGGTGGGCTTCTGATTTATTGTGGTACTTAATGGATGATATTTTGTAAACGAAAGTCATTATAAATTATATTAATTTTAATTAATTTATTCAAGAACTTATTAAAATATTTATAATCAAGTAATTTGTAAATATTTGTTTGTGCTATTTTTTCATATTTTTTTATTTTATTTTTTATATAATAAAGAGTTGGAACCATCTGAGTCTTCTAAATTTTAAATAACATTAATATTTATGTATTTTGGGTTTTTTTTTGTATACAAGAAAAATAACTCTTTTGTTATACATATATTTTATAATGAAGTGAGAATGTTTATTTTTTTTTGAAAACAAATTGAAAATAGATGACGATTTCTGCCCGGCAGTGACGTATATTACGTTTTTTAATGTTTGATAACAAAAATATAAATTTTTATATTTATAACGTTGAATGCAAATTTTAGTATCTTTTCCTCGTCTAGTGACGTACCTTTTATATTAAATAAGTATGTGGTGGTTTTGAACTTTCTCTGCAATGTATCAATGCCTTCTAAACTACTGGCCGCCTACACCAAATGATGACGACACGCTAAGTCGACGTTGTTGTTGTTTTCTCTAGTTGCTTTGTTAGTGTAAATAACTTAAAATTATTATTGCGCAGTCTCGGTTTAGACTTAAATTGACGTCATGTGCGAAAAATGAGAGTAGTAAAAGGCCAGTAGTTTAGAAGGCATTGAATGTATGCAAAACCTTTTGTGCCTACAGCCTAACATAAGATTGCTGTTACGGCTACATGCAGAACTTATTATTGTTGACAAATCGTTGACTTCAAATTAATAATTTGGTATACGGGGCATAGGAAAATTAAAAACTGAATCTATAGCGTGAAACCGCAGAAAATACAAACTCACCGACTTTAATACAAATGTAGGAATTCTACACAAAACGACAAAACGTGACCAGATGAATCGAAGTGAAGAATTAGAAATTTATAAAAACAAAAGCAACATTTGTCTGTGGCACTGTTCTGATAATCTCCTAGGAATAGGGAACTGGGAAAAAAATTTATACATATGTAATTTCTGTTCAAATATTTTTTTCCGGCCTACTGGGAGAAAAGTTTTATGTAAATATTTATAAATTGGGAATAATTTTTCCATAACTAAATTGACAGGGAAAATTATTCCCAATTTAATTTTGTTTTCAAAAAAATTAATACTAACGTTTTATCTCAGTATGCCAGAAACAAAATGTTTAAATAAAAATTACATAAAAATTCTTCCAGTTCCCTACCGAGGAATTACAAGAAATAGTCGAATGTTGCTTTTATTTTTGTAAATTTCTAATTCTTCAATGCGATTCATCTGATCAGTTGCTGACAGTTAATAATTTCGAATTAAAAACAAACGAAAAATTTACTGACTACAAATATTAATGTTTTCAAAGTTTAATATAATTACCAATTGAGGTGAAACACATAATTAACACTCCATCCAAGAGGTTTCACAATATAGCCACTACTATTATCGAACAGTAGACATTTGAGCCTATTCAAATTCGTATAGCCCGTACATATAAAAAGAGTTGAACTTGGGGGTTGGGGTCACTAACACACTCCAACATATGAAACTTTGTCAGAGGAGCCCAACCCTTTTTTAGATATGCGGACTATACCAATTTCAATAGGCTCGAATGTCTACTATTCGATAATAGTAGTGGCTATATTGTGAAACCTCTTGGATGGAGTGTTAATTATGTGTTTAACCTCAATTGGTAAATATATAAAACTTTGAAAACATTATTATTTGCATATCTCTTTTCCAACCCGCGATCACAATTTTGTACGTAAAAATCGTGTGCGAAAGAGAATCTTGAAAAAAAAAACAAAACCTATTACAAACCATGGTTATATCAAATATTAAATAGTATCAATATAGGACACTGCCTTGTAAAATCGTGTTCCAAAATATTTTTCTATAAGCTAAGAGTGAGGTTAGGTGTTTTAGTATAAGTTCGAAAAAAATTCGAAAATCAACACAGCTAGGGCAAAAAACTGTGTGTAGGTAAAAAAAAAAGTAAATAAGTACTGTCATTGTCATGTCAAAAACGTTCTCATTTAAATTTTAGTGGTCTCATAGTCTGTGTAAATGCTAGAAAGATGCTAGAATACATAAATAATAAATGGTGATACAGACGAATGCAATGTGAGTATATCGTCAATTTTACTGATACATTTATTAAGTATTAATTATTGTCCTTAATATTCTATTTCAGTCGGGGGAAAGTTGGAAAAGTTACCGAATTCAATCATCTACGTCCTACGACATCAAAATTCTCTATGAAAAATCGATGTTTAATGTTTCCGAAGGAGAGGATCCTGAAACGCCGCTTAATATAGATGATAAGCTTAAGCTACTCACATGTAATAGCTTGTTGAAGTCCGTCCAGGATCAATTAGAGAAAAATCTTGAAAAGTTAGCCAAAGAAAAGGATGCTTATTCTCCCATTAAATTGTTCAGCTGTAGCGCTGACACTATTGCATCTAATGATAATCTGTCCTGTTCAGTAAATATGGAAAGTACCGAATCAGCTGGCCGCTCGAATTATATAAAAATCCTAGAACAATACGTAAACATTTTTGAACAAATTCCGTTACGTTTATTAAGAAAGTTGAAACGTTTTCAAGTTGAGACATTCCAAAAATTAAAAAATACTCGTTTAGACCTGAAATCCAACCTGCAGATTAGCGAAAAAATCTTAAGAAATATTAAAACGAAAGGAACCTTGAGTAAAGATGTACAAAAGTCAACCACCGAACTTTTAAATTTGGATTACTCAGCTGAAATGGCATCAATATAAGATGAACAGGAATGTGCTAATAAAAGTTGATGCCGATGACTGCCAGTTGAATATTTGTAAGTAAATTAAATCTGCGGATGAGATACATCTGTAAACCATCCCTTTAGCTGGTAACAACTCTACGATTGCAAAAAAATCAAGTTTCGTGTTAAAAAACCAATAGCCAGTACGTTGTCGTTAAACGCAGTGGATTTGAAAGATTTTGATCCAAATTACATAAGTGATGAGATTAACCTCGACGATTCTTACATGATAAGGAACACCATTATGTAATTTCATGAATAAATGATAATTAAAACACTTTTTTAACCAACATTATTTTATTTATTACTCGAATTAACCACTCTTATTGCATCAGAATGTTAAGCCAAATTAAGATAAATCTTTGCAGCTTTCCACTATGTAATTACATGTTTCAATCAACAAAACATGTTAGTAATGTGGTATTCATCATATGCATAACGTTTCTAAAAATCTTTTTGACAATTTGAATTTACTTCGAATATTTTTTCGAAGTTCGAAAAAACGACAAAAGCGACAACGCGACAAAAAATCTAATTACGGCGAACATACACATTTGTGTGCGATGAACTTAAAATTGAAGTAAAAAAAAATAATTTTTTTGCCGGAAAAGGTCAGTATATTTTTCGTTTGTTTTTAATTTGAAATTATTTGCTGGTTGCAGCTGCGGGAATCAAACCCTAGAGCCCCGAATAACAGAGTAGGCACTCTAAACCTAGTCTGCTAACAAAGGCGACTCCTTATGGATTTCATGCTTCGTAGTGGCAACAGTTATAGTTCAGGGATCACGGATTCCAGTTCGAATCAAATTAAGTTGGAGAGTTACCATCTGGTGACATTTAAACGAGCCACAAGAACGTCATACAATCCGTTTTCAAATGGCATGATTGAGATATAGCATCGTACTGTTAAAATGGCGAATATGTGTCATCATTGGATGAAATTAATATGAATGAATTACCTACGATCATGCTTGAATTGAGAGCATTATATAGTCACGAATATAAAACGACTCCAGGTGAACTTGTATTTGGATGCCCATTAGAAGTGCCTTGTCCGACTACTTTTTGCCTTTATGCGTCTACACGCGTAAAAAGGCATAGAATGTCGACAATTTGTAGATGTACAATGTAGATTATTGCTGTTTTGTTGTTTCCCCATTATTTTTCAGTTCGAATTTACCATCTCACAACAGTTTTCAGGTTCAAATTGTGAATTTCCAATACTGTGTAAAGTTATAATTAAATTTTTTACAAAACAAATAGGTGATAATAGTTTAACATGAGTTTAACAGGTTTAACATAATTCAAAATATTTTCAAATTTTTTATTAGCAATTCCTTATGTTTGTTTATTAGAAAACTCTAATAATTGTTAACTTTTGTTTTTGGTGATATTATTGTCGGGAGTTCATCGGTATGTTTGTATGTATGAATGTATTTTAACCAGACCAAATAAAATTTTGTTATAAATAGGATTCATCCCTAATCATAAAGCCGTACGGCGTTAAGTTTAACCGGAATAAAATTTGCACTATGTGATAGCTGTTAGCTATTTCTTCCATGAATTGGTGCTTTAACATTTAATTGCGTAGAGATGATTTTGTTCATTGAAGTACTGTCACTCAAAGTACATAGTTTATTTTGCCAATTTCCTATTTGGTGACCTATGTATATTTATTCATTTATTGTTGGCTAAATTAATGGATGTATTAATGTACATCTGGCATTTAGAAAAAACAATTCAGTTTTTTATAACTCCAATTTGTATAATAAATTCGTCTCTAGACAAATTAAAATCGAACATGGCAGAAACATTATTAAATACACGACTTGAATTAAAAAGCGGGTCTGTCATACCAAAGTTCAACCCATGGAAGTCGGAAATCTGAGTGATCGCGTAGGATCACGTATAACAGATTGAAAACCCTATCATAGAATTAGCCTAAAATTTCGAAAAAAACAAGACACCTCAATCTAGAAAGATAAAGTTTTACTGTACTGTTTAACAGCGCTCACAGAAAGGCGATTTGTTTTAAAACAGCTTAACTGTTTTTCACAAGACATTTTTTTTGGAAAGCCTGATATTTTTACTTTAAAATGACACTATTGCCATGAAAATTGGTTCAGTAATTTTTTTATAATGAATTTTGAAAGAAAACGCAACCAAAATTGATGATTATGAAAAAAATATTGGGGATATTTACAATCTAAAGCCTCGAGTTGCGTCATTAATGCGTTCCATGAGAAAGCGACGCAACTCGAAAATGACGCAACTCGAAATTTTATTTGTTATTTCAGTTCTCAAATATTGTATTTATCTATAAAAAAAATATTTTATCTCTGTCATTATACTCGTCTATGTACTCAACTTAACATGGAAGAAAAATTCCAGTTGCGTCGAAAAACGACGCAACTTAAATTTATAGTATTAAAACTTTTAGTGACGCAAGTCGAACTGACGCAATTTAAATCGACGCAACTCGAGGCCTTAGTGTACATTAGGGCTAACATTCAAGCAAAATAAAAATAAATTTATTGGAATACTTAGTATTAGCACCCCACTCCTCATCCAACGCAATCTTGAGGTCACTGATGTTACATGGTACCGGATTTCTGGCTCAATTGAATTCATGTCCGGACTAAGGACTGGCCACTTCCTTGTCTCGACTCCAACCTCATCCATGAACTGCCGAGTGGTTCGAGCTGTCAGACACAGCGTATTGTCATGCATCATGTAACGTCGCATTCGATGCTCCGTCACACGTCGAAGAGCACGGTGCATTGTGATCGCCCAGTTGAATTTAAACAAAATGTCGATATTTTTTTTTCGGAAATGCAAATTGCAGATTGTTTAGTTATCTTTGTATGAGCTAGTGATTTCTTTCCGAAATTGTAGATGTCAGACTGCACATTGATGAAAAATTTTGAATAATAATAATACATGAATTTAATATATGATTGTACTTTGATGTTTTTGGGCGAAATGTTATAAAAAGGGAAGAAGAAATAAAAAACGGTCATTCAGTTGTGATTCATTAAAGTGAAAAAATCGGTTTAGTTAAGCTGAAAAAAAAATAAAATTGGATTTAAATTAAGTATAAATTAATTAGTAAATCAATTTTGTCTGTGTTTTGAAATTGTTAGTTTGTAAGATTACATTTGCCGAATTTTTTTTTGAGTGAATTTCTTACGGATATCTAAAGACAATAATATCTATAGTGTGTGAAAGGACTAAAGTACTAAATGTGAATGGCATCAAATAACTGGAGCTAACTCGATAGTTGTGAATGTGGTACGCTAATTCAAGAATGTGAGCATTCGTTAAAAACATAAACTGCAACCACGCTACTACAAAGCAAGATTTTTTTGTCATAAAAGTGCTCATAACTGGTGTTTAGTAGTTTGAGTATTTTTTATTATTGAATTGCTCGAGTAGTGCCAAAACATAAAATAGGATTGGTGCTAACGTTTTTTTTTGATAATCATACTAAGTGAGTTTACTAGTGATTTGTCGGAGTTTTGAAAAGCGGGCACGCAACGAAAAAGACATAACGTTAATGTGCACAATAATATTGTACGGTATACCATAAATGCTTTGGTTCACAACAGCGAGGAACCTCATTTTTTTCTTCTTGGTGAATATAACATGTTAAGGTCACAAAAAATACCTTACATGAAAGTTGTAGTATCGGTAAACTGGATACCATAAAAAATCAGCTGATAGTAAATGAAACAATATTTTTCTTCATTTCTTTCTTTTATTAAAAAAAAAATTCTTTTTGCTTTGTTTATATAATTTATTTATTATTTTAGAATATTTAAGGGATAGGTAATTAGGTATGGCTGGTTATTAATTTAATTCAATTATATTTTTTTTTTGCAAATAATATTTTTTTTGGTGATTCCGTTTTTTCTTTGTATTCAATTTAGTTTTATAACATTAACGAACAAATTTAAATTTTTATTATTAATTTTTTTCGTATAATAAATGAATTATTTTTGTATATCTACATACATCATAATTTTACGCGTTTCTATTAATAATATGTGGTAACTATTTTCAATTTTGGGGATGAACTGGATAAGTGTTTTAGTGTCGCCGTAATTTAGAGGTAGGTAGTCAGTATAACATTTCTTTACGCGGTTACTCCTGATTTCGTCATACTCTTGAAAACCCACCCCAATAACTTACTGATGCTTAGCCGGCAACGACCGCTCAAGAGTCCCTGATGACATCCAAAATTTCTATAACATTTGGATTTTGTGCTTCTAGCTATAATTTACCTAGAATTTTTTAGACTTCATTTTTGAAAGCTAACACCGAATAGCACCAAATGTTACAATCAATATGAAATCTTTCCCTATATATAATGCGTAGGGCACTACATGATCCAAGAGAATGTCCTCGACATATCTTTCAAGGGTCAGACCTGCTCTACGGCCGCCACCAGGTACGAAAGCACGATATGTGTTTTCCCTCAAGCGATACGCCAGCCCACACCATGAAGACATATTCTGCACTCGTCAGTGAAAAGATTGGACCTCCATTGCTAGTTGCTCCATTTGATATGTTCGAGCGAAAAAATTTGAATCGCTCTTTGCGATGGCGTGTTGTCAATTTTGGGCCTCTAACGGATCGTCTTGGAGTGAGGTTGGCTTCCTTCAAGCGTTTGAATTAGTTTCCTGATATACCTTCTGGATGCTCTAGAGACAGCAGATTTTTTCTGGAGTAGTATCCATGATTTTGAGGAAACAACGAATGAAACTGGTAGAGATTTGTTTAGATCAACGTCTAATAAGTGACTGATGGACAAATATCGGTCAACGTGGTATTATACACCGAACACATCGCATCGTTTTCACCGAAACATCAAACTTGTTGTTGGTTTGTTGTCAAATGTCAGTTTGGACAGACGAGACGGAAGCGATATAACCAACAAACGGAAAAGATGGAACGGGCAGAATGCGACGGGACGGAATGGAACCGATGTAACCGAGGCTTCTCTGATGTTTTTTGTTGCACTGTGACGATACTATATATATGTATATATTTGTCCCACTCATTTTTTACTGTATGTATTCATTTGTTTTATTGTGGAATACAGGCTATAATTTAATGTTTTTTGACGATTTCATTATTTTTTAAAAGTCGATCGCAACGCCATCGCACGTCCATCGTGTTTGACTGTGTCTTTGATTACTTGTATTATTTTATGACTTTCATATCTTCTGATTGGTTGAAGTTTTCAAAACAATAACTAAAACCTTTGAGGTTATATAATCATTGTATTTTAGGATTAATGATTGATTATTATTCCATTCAATTCTAAAAAACTAATTAACAAACTTCAAAAATAAACACGCTCAGGGTTTTTATAATTTTGTAATACATATTTCATTTTATTTTTTACGGTGCAATATATTTACGGAAACAAGCTCGTGGTCGTAAATATTTATTTTTGAAATTAGTTAACTATTTTAGGTATTTACTCGAAGAAAACCATGCAAACCAGTGATATAAAATGGATTTTTTGAATTGTACTGAAATGAAATTGCACTAAATCGTGTTCAATTGTATTTAATTTTTTTTAAATGTTTTTTTTGTATAAAATACCCAAAAATAGTTTTTAATTCAAAATTTATTCTCAAAATTACCTTATTTAAAATGTAGAATACATAAAATACAATTATAAATTTTCAATTTATATATTTATTTATGTAATTTATAAAATGAATATGAATAATATAAAAATTATACAAAATACATTTATAAAGCCTTAAAAATTTAAAAATCACAAATAAAATAAAAAGATGGTATAAATAAATTTAACAAAATTAAATTAAAATTTTTAAAAATAAAAATCACATATGTGAATTATGAATATTCATGAATACAAAATTTATCACAATTATTCCAATAATTCGTCATGTTCCACAGTACAAATTTTGTTCAAAAACTGAGACTTGAGAGTTGGGAGTTTTGCTGATGTTAATATTATTATTGATTGATGTAAATACTAATTAAATTTTATATTTCCGTCGAGTGTGCTGATGGAACAACTAAAAAACTCTCAAGTCGCGGTTTTCAAACAAAATTAGCATACATATCATTAGTCTGTGTGCCAAAGTTAATGTAAAAGTCAATTTTAAGTAAATTTTTCAGTAAATTCAATTATTTTTCAAAAACTATAGCAAACTGATCGAAAAATTATAGTGCGGAACTATTTGTGTATCTATTTGTAGGTGATTTCGGCATTTAGTCTTAATTCAATTCTGAAAGGAAATATTCTTTCTACGTTCGCCGATGAATGAGGTACTGATAATATACCCTGTGCAATATGATAGATTGCCGCCCCTGTGGCAAAGTGCTCAGCATGCTTGCTCTAGCGACTGGAAGTCCCGGGTTCGATTCCCGGCGGTGACAAGGAAAAAATTTCACGGCTGGTTTAGGATCAATGAATTAATCATTAATTATCCGAAATGAAAATATGATTATGAAACCTCATTTGAGGCGGCCAATTCCCTTGATGGGTTATAGTGCCAGAGAGAGAGAGAGAAAATACAATAGATATTGCCAAATAATGGTTCATCTAGTTAATTTTTAACTGTACCGACTTTTGCTCAAAACTCAGAAATTGAAGAGTTCTTCAATTTCTTAAGATTCTCGCAATCCGCAAGTGCTCGAAATTCATTATTTATAACCTCAATATGCTTCAGTTCTTCGTATGGAAACAACTTTACGATAAGAGGAAAAATTGAGTTAGTTTCACCTGTAATCACTTTCTCGGGTGAACATTTTGGGAGAAAATTTAAAAAAATTAAAACCTCATCGTTAAAATTAATTTTTTCCCGTAAATTATCACAAAAAGAACAATTAAATTTCTGTTTTGAACTCCAAAATTAAATTAACCGCCAAATTTTGTTTTGCGTAATATATTTCGGCCGCGGCGCCGCAATAGATTTGGTCATCAGGAATATGGTGTTCATTTAATTTAATGTTAGATATAATGGTTTCATGTTCATCTAAGTCGGACTGCATTTCTAAATTGGCGTTATTAATTACACTGTGCTTGAATCGCAAACTCTTTTGTGACAAGCTGGGCACCCAGGGGGTAAACCTAATTCGAGTACGCTGAATTCAATGGTGCTAGTCCCATTTCAAAGTTAATCCCCATTTTTGAGATATCGACCTGTTTTGGCTCTGAGTCAAAAATTTCTCAAAATATAATATTCTCGTTGATAGCTCCTGAACCATTAAGATTTTCGTTATGCTTTCTTCAGCAAAGTTGTTGCGAAAGCCTTGATAAACAACTTTGCTGAACATATCAAGGCTGAAAAACGACATCTACATTCACATTTTTTTGTTATTTTTTGCTTTTTAATTCGACGAAAAACACGTTTTTTATCAATTTTTGTCCACTTGTCCACTTTTTGAAATAAAATCGATGGAATAAACATCTCATCGGCAAATATAGATACAATAGAAACTATTTAAAAGAGAACTAAATTGATTCAGTTGTTTTTATTGTGATTTTTCTCAATTTTTTCCTAAAAAATTAACATTTTTCTTAACTTTTAATTTTAATTTTCTGATTCGTTCGTGTCGTATTCGGGTTCTTCTTCCTCTTGCAAATTCCACCAAATGTCAAGCAAGAGTGCATATAGCTTTGTGCCGCTATACTAATGTTCGAGTCTTGCCGTCACTTGGTGAAAACGCTGGCCGTGCTCATCGGATTCGGCTGGTGATTGTTCGGCGAATTTTTCTACATGACAATGCAAAAAATGTATTTTCAATGACATTACAACGTTTATATTAGAAAAGCAGTCAGCATATTTTCAATATATCTGCGCCAATCATCTGATCGATTAATTCCGAGAACATTCTTAATAACGTCTTTTCCACATTTCCATGCCACAAGCTCTCGTTCACTGAGAGCATTTTCAAATGCATCATCTTTCATCAGACGACGAATATCTGGTCCATTAAGTATTCCTGTAATAAAAAACAAGATGCGAGATGAAATTTCATGTGATCAAAACTTAAATTCGAATAGATATAAACACCAACCTTCTTTTATTTTCATTCCACTTAACCGTGGAAAAATGCGACGCAATTCGACGAACGCATTTCCAACTGGATGCAGCGCTTTTATAAAATTTTTAACTACTCCAAGCGTGATATGAAGTGATGGTAGCAATATTTTTTTAATTGGCACAAGTGAAGCCTCAACGATGCTGTCGTATCGCAATCTAATGTTCTCACGTAAAGCCCAGTTACGTTCGTTGTATTGGTCGCCTTTAAAACGTGTATTCCATAAGCACATAAAACACATGTTTTTAGTGTAATCTGCACAAACTTTCCATTGATGGTCATTGTATTTAATCAAATCAATGATTTTTTTCATTGATGCATAGGTTTCCTTTGTGTTTGTGCTGAGTGAAATTGGAATGGAATTCTTTGAGTTGGTAACGTGAAGGTGAACTGCCTTCAAGCTGCTTTTAGAGGAATCGATAAACAATCGCCAATCTTCGGGATTATATGCATTGTGGATAGCAAACCTCGGATATCAGTGCAAAAAGCGAGTGAATTATTCTCAATTGATTTGAAAAAATTCGAAATTTGCCGCTGCGATAGTTTCAGGCGTCGTACCTTAATATCCAAACGATTTTGTGAGATTTTAATGTGATTGCGTTGCGCAGTGACATTTGATGGTTGATATATTGATGCATATGTTTCTCCAGTTTCACCTGATTCAAATGTTGTTGGTAAATACTCCTCAGTTGGGTTTGATCTTTCCGGAACAGGTATTTCATCTGAATGCAGCAGTGGTAGCTGTGGTAGCTGAGTATTTGTCGTTGCAGTGTATGTCAAAGAACCAATTTTGTGTCTGTTTGTACCGAGAATATAATTCATGCACCCATAACATTGAACTGCATCATGTCCTTGTGGATCGATCCATATCATTAAGACACCAAATGGCATTGCGGCTCCAGTGTTTTGCCATCTATGCAGATGGAAAATATACATGTTGTACAAACAAAAGACGGCGTCCAATTTACACCACTAATAACATTTTGTGTAAAGTATAATCGATATAAATTAGTGGTTTCATCACTTATATTATGGCGATTGCTCATAATTGTAAATTTTCCACACACATGAACAAAAGCACTTGAGTTTAAAACACCTATCCATATTATTTATTTCACCAGATTTCACAAGCCGATTTTTACTTTATTTTTTGTGTTCTTTTGTCACTTTATATATTTTGATGAAAAACTTTTTATTTTTAATTTTATATTACAGTTTTTAGTTCTTACGATTTCGAGAATAATCACTTCTTCGGTTTATTTTTTGCTACTGTTACATAATTTATTTTGAAGCTCTTTATATACTGTAGCTAGGCTAAGTTATGGATAATAGTTCGTAAATTTTATTGGTTTTTGTGTTGATTTTGTCGCTAAGTAAATTGTGGGTGTTTTTGTTTTTGTACATTTTCCGGGTGTGAATTTTGGCCGTAATTTGACTCATGAGTAATTCGTATACGTACAGTATACAAAAGTCTCATGACTCATGAGTCAAATTCTACACCTGTCTAATTTCAGTCCAATTTTGATTCTGTGCAAAATGGTTACATTTTTATTGAATTTAGTGTATGATTTTCAGTTTTTATGTGTTGTGCGAAACTTGATTTTATGTACTTGTGATGTGTTCTTTGTAACTTATCTGAAATGAATGTCCTAATTATGCCGACTTCCAGTTGTATTTAGCCTTACCTGTGTACCTATGTTTCTCAAAACGACAAGCTAGGAGCCGGAGTCTTCTGTGAGAAGCTTTTGCCAAAACTAACAAGACCCTGCCTATTTTGGGAACATGCGAGAAGGCTGGGTCTACAGACGAATGACTTTGTAGAAGTTGCATGGACGAAAAGGAAGAAGAGACTTTAGATAACTCCCTACGCTCGTGTCCGGCACTATCATACAGAAGGTATAGGTATTTGGGCGTGTACAGTATGGCCAGCTTTCAGATCTCGGTGACTGTGTAGTGCGAGATATTTTGCGCTACGTACGTAGCTCCGAATGGTTTTGAACACGGGTAAAAGGGAAATAGGTTCCTGTGGTATCACAACGGGCCACTACTGGTCTAAGTGTGCGGAGGCAGTCACTCCAACCTATCCTTGGCCTAAGTAAAAAAAAAAATATATGGTGGATGTGGTTTTTCGGTCCTGATATGCTCGGCAAAGTTGTTGATCTTGACTTGCTCAACAACTTTGCTGAAGATAGCATAACGAAAATCTTTATGGTTCAGGAGATATCTACGTGAATATGATGTATATTTTGACTGATTTTTGACTCAGAACCAAAACATGTCGAAAGCGATATCTCAAAAATGGGGACTAATTTTGAAATGGGACTAGCACCATTGAATTCAACGTACTCGAATTAGGTTTACCCTCTGGGTGCCCAGCTTGTCACATTTTTCAACTAGTACAATGTTATTTTTAACGTATATGATAAAAATAGAAAATACAAATGAATTAAATTATCATTTAAATTGGCAGAAATAAAACATGTATTTTCATTTCCGCGAACATTTTCGAATTCGCCGAGACCAACATATGTTTGTATGTAGTGCACTCCACTGCTCGATAATACGGTCAACCGCAGTCTGCATAGTATTAAATTGAGGTTGGTTTATAAAAAATTCCAAATAGTTTTTGAATTTTTTGAATTCTTCTTTTCTGCTGGGGCTTTTGCAGAAATAGTGGCTAATTCCTCTTAAACAGTTGTCTGGCAATGTTGCCGCTGCAGCTATCGAAACTAGATTCAAATTGTCACAAATATAGTCATTAACGAATAAATAAATCCACAAAGCAGATCTAATTCAGCAAACAACGTAACAATTTACATATAAGCAATATAGTTAAATTTTGAAGAATTGAAGCAAAAAAGAAATATTCCAAATTTTCAGATTGTACTGAATCCCGTTATAAAGTACTTTTGTATGTCGATTTTTTTCTCAATTCCTTGCTCACTTACTCACCCCTATTTAAAGCAGAAAGGCACCGGACATAAAATATTAAATAAAATTTGTTTTCTGTTGTTTTCCAGGAGCATGATGCTGTTTTTAAGTTTGCATGTACATCATCTAGCTACAATTTATTCTTGAGGTAGGTGAACAATTGTTTTAAGAAATAAAATTTTCTGTGTAAAATGAACGAAATATCTCATACCACTCAGTCGTATGCCATATCTACTATTTTATTATGTATGATTTACTTAGAATAGAATAACTAGCTGGATGACAATATTGGTTTACTATTTCTACTGTTGCTTTGAAGTATGTACACTACCGCTCAAAAGTATTTAGGCACTGTCAAGAACAGCATAAAATATATAAAAGCTCAGTAAAAAATATGAAAATATGTACTTTTTAGGTACATACACACATTTATTAATGGCAATATACTAAATAAAAAAATTAAGTGCTCAATTTAAATTTTACTTTCGAGGCATTCTCGCACTAAGTTTTGCCAGAGTTTCTGGCGTTATTGAGTTCCAAATTGATTGAAGTTTGTTCCACATAACAGAAGCTGATGTTAGAGCTGATTGCAGTCTTCCCGGTCCAATTCTTCTTATAGTAACTCAATATGTATAGGGTTCAAGTCAATGATCTGGGGAGGCCATTCCAAAATTTTAATTTAAAAATTATTTATTGAGCCAATTATAACTATAATAAAGTTGGTAATGGTTTAGGGCTCGTTTTTATTTTAAATAAAATAAAACAATTTAAAGACTGAGCTTTCGATGTCTCATCGACATCATTTTCAAAGCTAATCTATTTTATTTTATTTAAAATAAAAACGAGCCCTAAACCATTACTAACTTTATTAAAATACTAATTGTTCCTTCCTCCTCTAAATGGTGAAGATAGCCTTTATATAATTTACATGAATGTTTTGGATCATTATCATGATGAAAGGTAAAATTTTGACCCAAAAGTCGAATTCCTGAAGGTATTGAATGGTTCTCCAAAATTTGTAAATATCCTTCTTTTCTTAGTATGCCATCAATTTTCACAACATCGCCTACACTAGGACCAGCAAAATAGTCCCAAATCATCACAGAAAAGCCTCCACGCTTTACGGTAGCGACAATATACTCTTTACTGGCACGTTCACATACAGATCTTCTCACGAATATTCGTCTTCAGGTACTGAAAATTCAAAATTGGACTCATCCGTCCATAAAACCTTGTTGCAATCTTCTATCGTCTAATGTTGGTGTTCACGGGCTCATTTAAGTCGCTTTTGCTTATTTTATTTACTAGTAATGGTTTTTTAATAGCAACACGGCCATGGAGACCGAATTCCTGTAGATGACGATTAACCGTACAAACACTAACTAGTTTTGGGCGACCAACATTTAATTCTGCGGTTATTTCCGGGGCTGTTTTGTGTCTATTTGTCTTGCTAGTAATCACTATTCTATGATCATCTACAGAAGTTGTCGCTCTTGGTCTTCCATGACGTCTTTTATTAAAAAAACTGTCACTTTCCAGATATTTTTTAACATTACAATCGACCGTAGCGTGGTCTAATTCCATTTTTTTGGCATCCTGTCAATTACTTATGCCAGCTGTATGGTAAGCTATTATAAGTGCACATGTTTTACTTGGTTCTTTTCTAGGAGGCATTTTAAATAATTGTCACTCGATATTCCGCTTACGATGTTAACAGTGTAAATATCGGACCGCAACTGATCCTATTTGACTCATTTCACTGAAATCTTTTCAAAAAATCAATTTAAACATCATTAGCTAGAATAAACCAGACTGATAAAATTTTCTGGAAATTCCTACAACTATTATTGTAATTGTACCGTAATAAACAGTTTACGACAATCCAACCGAGCGCAGGTAGAGGGTAGTAAAATTAACCCTATATCGATGGTGGTTATGTAATGAAACTGCGTTTCAGATAAGTATTTCGTTTTATTCAAATGGTGTTTCGTAAACATAGTACTGTATCAATAATACATAAAAAAAGGGGTGCCTAAACACTTTTGAGCGGTAGTGTACTTTATACTGCAAGATTTATGGTACAATTATGATTTACAAACTGTTTATTTTATATACGTTGCACGGCCCATTAAACATTATGATTTAAAATGCAATGCAATATGTGTCATAGCAAAGGAAACATTTTTTCGTAATATTTTGAAAATTTATCGTTTAATGAGTTTGAGACAAATTAACTGGGGTTAGATCGTTGGAGTATTCTAAGTAAGGTTCATTTCGACTTTCAAGAACCGATGGCCTACCACTATCTAATTCTTCATTATCTTTCAAAGTTCTTTTATATACCTTTCGAGATCGTGTTTTTTGAGTATTTATACATATTCTAGGTACGTTTGAATTTCGATACCGTCTAAAATTTGTATTAGGTGTGCAAGTAGAAACTCGGCTATGAAGTTGGTTGCATAAATATTCTTGATCGTATCCAAATTTTCATTGATGTTTGAAAAATGATACTCATCTTCACTTTAGGCTGTGAAGGTTTACAACATGTGGCGTGTTTTTCAGACTTGGCTCCCTCCGATTATCACTTATTCAGATCGATATCATCATATTTGAAAGACCAGCGGTTCACGAAAGTTGAAGATGTGCAATAATGGCTCGATGACTATTTTGCTTCGTCTACCGCATAAATGGCAAAAGACCATTGATAGTAATGGCGAATATTTCGATAATTAACCTTTATAACAATTATAAAATTTTATTTGACCAAAAACGCAAGGTTTCTTCTTGCACACCTAATAATATTTCCCATTTTCCAGATAATGGCCAGTCGATGTTGGTTTCGTGTTTTTTACAGATATGTTCAATGCTAGAGAAATTGTATTTTAGACACAAGCATGTGGTCAATTTGGTTGATCGATTCAGTAGAATGAATTACTCAATTTTACAATAAATGAAAATAAAATTACTATTAAAAACATTTTTTTAATTAACCGGACAAATTATTAATACGTAATTAAAGAGAGATTAAATTTTATTGAAAAGTTAATGTTACATTTCACTGTGTTGCTCAGGCGTGAGTGTTCTCCGGATCGATGAGGTCATGATGTACCCCGAAAGCGCTTCTAGCTTGAACATTAAAATTACCCAACATTATTTTGACGTTGTGTTTTGGTAATTTGAACAAGACGCCTTCGAGATGTTCTGATTGGTTTGATCGGGGTTTTTTTCACTTGGAGCAAGAGCAAACTCCTAATTCGTGTTTGTCTGAAATCGACGATATTTTTACACCAATATTATTGCCTGTTGTGCTAGCGATTTGAGCTGAATATGTTTCATCTTTTGAGTTTTACGATCCAAAGTTTAATTCGTGTGGAGTGTATTGTTGTGAGTCCAAATTTGTCTGAAGCGATTACAATTGTTGGCCTCCACTGGGAGCAGTGTAAACACTTCCTGTATAGTTGTACACAGAGACGGAAGAGAAGATGGGTCCCCCTGTTTACACTTCAACCTGACCACTATTTGCTCCGTAGAAGTATTTTCCGATTCTTGGAATAGAGATACAGATCAAATTTACAATATAATGTTAAAGGAAACTAGCCCTTCTCAAAACTAGTCAATAACCGAAATTCATCAGCATTAGTTAAGAAATGGCAGGTTAGGTTAGTATATTTTAACATGGCTTCGTGGTGGATTCTGGAATATGGTCTCGGTAGACCATATTCCAGAATCCACCACGAAGCCATGTTAAAATATACTAACCTAACCTAACCTACCTGAAAAATTGTAAATATTATTTTTAAACTTGTTAATTTTCATGAAAATTTGGAAAATCAAATTTCATTGATTCGTAAATTTTATTTTGACCTTTAATGACTCAAATTACAAATCGGAATGCATGTGGCGGTAAAATGTGTACAGAATCACCGTATATCAATTTAGAGTTTCTGGGAATTAGTTAAGTTGGGGGTGTCGCAAGAAAATTATTGTCGTTAACTGGAACACTTCGTTCAATGTCCCAAATACGTAATAATCTTCCAACATTCGGATTTTTAATCAAATAGAATAAACTACAGCACGGTCGGTCCCTACCCACGCAAATACGCACGCACGTTTACATTTTATTAAAATTATTTTTCTTTTTTCATCTTCAATGCAGTTCAAAAGAATCTGAGAAAAATATAATAGATTTTCCAACAACACAAAAGAAAATTTATGTTTTTCTATTTTTAGAACATTTTGAAAAACCGTTTATACATTGTATCCATACAACATACATACATACATAGAGATTCTTTGGGTTAATAATCTTAATTAAAAATATATATTTTAATTATGACTTTTCGTTGCCTTAATTAACTATTTTCAGTTAATAGAAAGTGAAATTTTAATCAAACAAAGGAAAAAAATGTTTCCAATGGAACAATAAATTTCTCGTGATCGTCGTCATCATTAACGTCAACGGAATTATCTATAAATATAATTTTGGTATACACGATAAGTGAATAATGTAAAGTTATTCTTGTATCCGTTTAAAAATAGATACATTTCCGATTATCCATAAAATATATTTCGCATGGGTTATTATACCAGAAGAGTTCTCGTCTTACAAAATTATGTTCTATTATAAGTAGTGCACGCACTGGTGTATACGTAATTAAAACCAAAAAATTAAGATGTAAATTAGTACAAAATTGTAATTTTTTTGTGTTTGTTTATAATAAACACTAAAATATAATTACGTATAATTTCTATTTTCATTTTGCAATTGAATGAAAAAATAATAGTTTTTTATGCGTGGCGACACCATAACATAAATAAAAAAAAATTAAATTCATTTTTCATTCAAAAATTTTAAAATTTTCTTTCATAAAAATTGTTGCAGTGCATCAAAAAGAGTTATTTATGCTAATTATTCAGTTATTTCTGAATAAAAAATAAATTTTTTTTTACAAAACATTTAAGAAATTCTAAGGTTTTTTTCATTTTATGTATAGTAGAGTGGAGAAGAGGTTTTACATGTAATACGAAACGGAAATGGAAATAAACTATTATAGATATGTACATGTATGAAAAAATACTTGGCAGTAGTTTTTTTTAAACTTTCGTGGTAAGAAGTACATTTGCTATAATATTTATAATTTACCCACAAAATAATAATAATTAATGTAATAAGATTTTTAATTTTTTATTTGAAAATAGTTCATTTTGACTTGAGCTAAGTTTTCCAATTCGAAATGATTGAGTTATTATTATATGTAACTGAATAGACCGTTAGCAATTTGATATTGGTGGAGAGTGTGTGTTTAGCTGTATGCGGAAGAAAATGTTATTTTTGGACAGCTGCATTGTGATATGGGTTAGGTTACGGGAAATATTCCCATTTATACTATTAAATTTTATTGCTCCTAAAAATAGTATGGAAGTAATGATTGTTGCTTTTTATTATTTAAATTATCTGAATCATTTAATCGCTTATTACAATGAAGGGTTTATTTTTAATTTGAGCAGTCCCTTCCAACTTTAACTATTACAGTGTTTATTACAAATACACGATTCCGCCCCTCGAGGGGAGCGGTAGGAGGGCCATATGAGCCGGGTCCCCGCGTTGGAGGGCCCCAATTTGTGTATAATGGCCATAATGACATCTCTTAAAATAATTTAATACTTATTTATAACATTTTTTTATATGTAAAATACAGTGTCAAAAGGGGAAACACCAAATAATTTTGACACTTTGATTTTCAACATTTAAAGCGAGTTAGGCCGGATTTATGGTTGGTGTTCGTTCGTTTGTTCTGACAATTTTTTCGACCAATCATATTGCTCAAAAATGAATATTTTTTTTCTACGGGATTTTTCCTCAAGAGATGATTAGTCGAAAAAATGACCGAACGAACGCAACCATAAACCTGCCTTTAATTTGGCAATTTTACAACAACAATGTCATACATTTCAATTTGATTCCAACCAGAATAGTTTTATTTTAAGTTTTTGTAGGAATAGGAATGGCATCTTGCCACGAAAAGTCGATTTTGAATTTGTTAACAATAGTTAAGTGTAAAGATTTTACCCATATAAAATTTGCTATTTCATGTGTCACAAGTCAGAGCAGGCTGGTTATATAAGAAATGCATACGGCTTACTAATATCTTAAAATAAGCACCCACCACACCAGTTTAAGTTTTTGTACGAAGTTTTTTTTTTTTTATTTATTTAAATAGTACAATCTTATCACATGGTAATTTGTTACTAACGATAATAACGCACTTATTTGAAATTAATAAGTGTAGCGAGTGTGGGTCTACAAGAAATCAATATTTTGCTCCCAATAATGAATCTAAATTTAACAGATAACTAGCTCATGCGGCTTACTTCTTTTAAGGTGTCTCAGTTCTTGTGTTATGTCCAGAAGTTAATTGCTTCACTGTTGGTATGGTGCAATAACCTTCTTTCATATTTGATGGCAAATTCCTGGATCACTTCATCATTCCATTTAACGTTTAAGTCTTTGTTTTATTCCTCGTTGGTTACGTAGCGGTAAGCATTCGTTATTGTACATAGAAATTTGTTTTCACAACGTTGAATAATTAAAATATTTGATTGTTTAGTACAGCCCCAGAGTTGGATACCATACGTTCAAATTGGTTTAATTATCGATTCGTAGATCAGGCGTTTACAGTACAGGCTAAGCTTAGAATGTCTCCCTATTAACCAGTATTATACATCTGACGTTGTTTCATTTTCATTTGCTCTGCTTTTTGTCTAACGAGATATTTCCAGTTCAATCTTGAATCGAGATGCAATCCGAGATATATTGCAGATTCAGCTTGGGGAATTTGTACCCCATTGACAAATGTATGGATGTTGCTATTTTTGTGCCGTAATGTGTATGTTACATGTACTGATTTCAGCTCGTTAAGCTTTATTTTTCAATCCCTGGTCCATTGGCTGAATTTATCGAGTGCGTGCTGTAAGTATTCTATTTCTTGGCTCTGCGATTTGCTTGATGCCAATACTGCGGTATCAACAGCAAAAGTTCCGATGAAGGTTGTTTCCGTTGTCGCTATATCAGAAGTGTAAAGTAAATATAGGATGGGTCCTAACACGCTACCCTGGGGCACCCCTGCTATGGCTTGGTAAAAGTTGGAGTATGTTTCTTCATGTGATACACTAAATATTCGTTTGGAGAGATACGACTCCAGCAATTGGCTGTAATTTTTTGGCACTAATTTATATTTTGTAGATAAGACCCTCATGCCACACTCTATCGAAAGCCTGTGATATATCTAGAAATACGGCAGGGCAATATTTCTTCTCTTCAAGTGCTTGTTCTATCTTTGCAGTCACGCGATGAACTCGATCAATTGTCGAATGTTTATTCCTGAATCCAAACTGGAAGTCAGGTATAATGATCATTGGTTTTAGTCGTCTCCCGTGTGGAGATGCCAAACTTCCATCGTGGTGCGTCCCCAGGTGGCGGATAGGGGAATGCTATTTAGCCGGGTGCAAGAATTAGGATGCCCAGTGCCGGCGACTTCGGAAAGTGAGCGAGCGGGCTTCCAGTCGTCGATATCCAGCGACCGCAATGCTTTAGTAGTGGCAAGCTTAGCTACTAGAGCAGATAGAAGTATAAGCTCCCTATCTCCATTAGAACTCATGCATTCTCCAACATTAACGAAAAGACACCGTAAACCTCAAGAACGGCAATGAAATGACATCAAAATTAGCCTCACTTGAGCGCCAGAATAATGAAGTAAGGATAAAATGCCAGCAATATGAGTTACAATGTAATAAATACCAAAATATTTTTTGGTAAACTTACAAAACAGAATCGAAACACTAGAGAGGCAAAATAAACCTTCTACGTCTACTAATGGTAGAAGTCAGAGCCTACAAAGACTAACCAATGACTACTTGTCGGATGAAGAGGAACTTGAGAAAGAAACCCAACCTAGACAAAATAAACTAAATATAAATAAAAAGAGGAGACTCTCCAAAACGCCATCACCAAGGGTATCTCTACAACCTCTACAACCACAACAAGCACACAAAAAGGAGCCCTTACCACCACCAATCAATGTCAGTAACGTTAGAGATTTTAATATACTCAGAGCTCAAGTATTGGCAGTGACAGAGAAACCTGCTCAGTTTAAAGCAATATCCAATAACGATATCAAAATAACAACGCAGTCTGAAATTGACTACCGTAAAATTAAAAAACTACTTAGCGATATAAAAGAAACTGAATCCAATAACAAGGATAGTACACTATATAAGATGGAATACCATACTTATCAGCTCAAAAGTGAAAGATGGTATAGAGAGTCGTAATACGAGGATTACCGTTATCTACCAATCGCGAAGATTACATTTCCCATTGTTTTACGTAGACCTGTTGCAGGGGGAAAACAATAAGGACATATACGAAATTAAGAACCTGCTATATTGCAAGGTGTCTATTGAACCACCTAAAAAGGTAATAGGTATACCTCAGTGTACAAATTGCCAACAGTTAGGACACACGAAGAACTTCTGCAATAGGCAAGCCAAATGTGTCAAATGTGCAGAGAATCATCAAACAAAACAATGTCAAAAGCCGCGAAATGTTATACCAACTTGTGCACTGTGCGGAGAAAAAGGTCATCCGGCTAGCTATAAAGGATGCCTGGTGTATCAGAAAAAACTAAATGCTCAATTACCAAGACAAATAACAGTAACAGAACGCCTACAGCAAAAGCCAAACCAACAATATGATATTATTAGAGAGGGGGTTTCCTACGCTCATAGTGGCCCTATTCTGGCTTTCCCTGGGATTAGGGAATTGGGAAAAATATTTTCATAGCATTTTTATCGCATTTTAATTGTATTTTTCTGGCCTACTAAGGGAACATGTTTGGTGTTAATATTTTCGAAACGGGAAATGGGAAAAAAATTTTCACTATAAAAATTTTGTGGAACAAAAGTTTCCCAATTCACTTTGTTTTAAAAAATTTTACACTAAACTTATTCCCGCAGTAGGCCAGAAAAATATAATTTTGACAGAAATGCAATAAAAATGTTTTTCCCAATTTCCTATTTCCAGGGAAAGCCAGAATAAGGCCACAGGTGACCAAAACCTCAAAAAACCATCTAAATCAAGAAAGCAGGTAGAAGTCTGTGCCCAACGAGCCAACCATTAGTAATATAATGAAAATGCTCACCGAATTTCAAACAGAAATGAGACAAAATTTCAGCCAGCTTACTATCAGGGTGGATAAACTGAAAGATAATTCCAAGCCACCAAACAAACCGCTAAAACATAAAAAGTAAATGACTGTAACGTTCCTACGTATAATTGCCTGGAATGTAACGGGCTTAATGCAAGAGCTCAAGAACTAGAAGTATTTCTATGAACCAATAACATAGATGTAGCTTTAATATCAGAGACACACTTTACGGAGAAAAACTTTATCAAAATTACAGGATATAGAGCCTATTAGACATTGCATCCTAGTGGTCGTGCTCGAGGAGGGACAGCAATCTTAATCAAACAAAATATGCTACATTTCCAACAAGAAGAAATTAAGGAACTATTTATGCAAGCTACCGTAATAACGATTAACCATGGTGGTGCTGAACTAAGTTTAGGGGCGATCTACTGCCCACCAAGACATAATATCGTAAGAAATCAATATGTCAACATTTTTAATAAACTTGGACCAAGGTTTATTATAGGAGGTGACTACAACGTCAAACATAGTGCGTGGGGATCGCGACTCATAACACCAGGAAAAGGAAAACCTACCTATTGGCCTACAGACATAAACAAAGTTCCTGATTTGATTGACTTTTATATCTCGAAAGGAATAGCCTCAAATTACATTGAAGTCGAAGGCATTGACGACCTTACTTCCGATCACACACCGGTCTTAATTACTCTGAGTACATTAGTCATAAAAAAGAAAACCAAACTTAACCTTACTAATAAATTTACTGATTGGGAATTATTTAGAGAGAAACTGGACACACTAATTGAGTTAAAAGTTAGTCTTAAAACTAAACAAGAACTTGAACTACAAACTAAATATTTTATAAACTCCACGTGTGATGCAGCTAAAGAAGCTACACCCGTATTAGGTGAGAAAGTTGTACAAGAGATCAACTACCCCCTGGTGATTCGAGAACTGATAAAAGAAAGGCGTGGGAAAAGTTGCGTATGGCATAGAACCAGAAACATTATTAACAAAAGATAATTTAATCGGGTAAATAATAAAGTTAACCGATTAATTAAAGAACATAAGGAAACTTGCACTGAATTTTTTTTGAAAGGACTGGGTCCTGAAGCTTACAAAAAATATTCTCTTTGGAAAGCTGCTAAAAGATTCAAGAGGCAAATAATCCAATTTCCACCTATAAGGAACATAAATGGAGAATGGGTGCGATGTAACGAAGAAAAAGCAGAACTGTTTGCACAACATTTGGCATCAGTATTTCAACCACACGAGATACAATCTAGGATTGATCCTAAACCAGTCTATAGATCTCCATCAAATATCAGAAGTGTCACCCCATTAGAAATTGCACAAGAAATAGACATGAATTTGAATTTCAAAAAGTCACCTGGAATTGATAATGTAAAATAAATAAGAGAAATAAAACAAGGGCATTGAGAAAAAAAAAATATTCCTGAAAATAATATTGGATTAATTTTCCAAATACGTGTTTAATACTTGAAACACAATAACAACTTTTCACTAATATTTATTTTTAAACACCACTATTTACAATGTTCACTTTCGCTTTTCAACTATAGGGTACCAAATCTCCTGAATGACTAACTCATTGCGTCCAACGCACTCGAATAGCAGACTAATCTGCCTTAAAACCACTTCTAATTCTTAAATTTAGATGTTACTTCATTAAATAAATGTCATTAAATTCTTTAGTCTTAATTGTCCAATTTGCGCTGAACCGACACCGAACCCAACCGACTATTCCTCGCTGAATTGATACCCAATAGGCGGAATCATAACAATCTGATAGCATTTTTAGCTTTAAGTTACTGAACTCTTTTGCTCAGTACAAGTACATAATATGCATAGCTATTCTTGTCATATTCCCGTTCCATATTTTTTTAGTAGGTTGATATTGGTGATTCGGCCGAGGCGGAAAAATGTGAGTTTTACCAAAGAAATATTGCTTCGAAATAATGAAATATTAAATAAAATCGGATATGTTTATTATAATTTTACACAGTGTATGGCTGAGGCAATTAAAAGGGGTAGTCTCTATATAAATAGAAGCTTCTACTTTTTTGTAAATATATTGCAAAATATATCATTACAATTAAATCGATTAAGGATTAAAAGATTTGTGACGACACCACAAAACCATGTAAAATTAATAAATCAAAATTTATTACAGCGAAGGGTTAAGGTACGAACATTGCCATTTATCGGCATTTGTTCTTGACAAAAAAAAATAACGACAACTTTTTGCAACGAAGAAAAGAACAACGAGTTACAGAGCATACCCAATAGAATTCCTTATGACTTTTATCTTACAGAAAAGTATGAAAAAAAACTTGGAGGAAGGAATTCTATTGGGTATGCTCTCATGGATAGTGGATAGACTCTATTACGCCATCGCAATAAAAAAAATAAAAATAGTTAATTAAAAAAAGGAGCTGTTTTCATTTAATAACCACTAGCCCACAGATTTTAAATTGATTTTGCAATAATATTGGTCCAGTTCAGTTTTCCTAAATTCAAGTGGAAATAGACGGATTGATTGATCCGGATGAAACTTCATACTTAAGCTTTTTCCATAAATAGGGACATCCAAGTGATTTTTGCAGACATCGGTCGATAAAAGCAAAAAAATTATTAATAAAATAAGTTCAGGTCATGTTTTATATTTTACCGGAAGTGACGAGTTTTGATAAAAAAAAACTTTATTTCACCAAAATTCGACATCTACATTCAGATTCTATAGTCCAGGCGGATTGACTATTCGGAATAAAGTTTCATAATTGGACTTTGTCCATTAATTGAGAGATGCTTGCGAAAATTGGTGGACATCTGTCTGGAAATGGCAGGTTCAATGAGAGCTTTGTCAATTTTTGCAATGATGTTGAAAAGTTTATCATTTACAAAAAACGATACAGATTTAAATAAATTTAAAGATTATATTTTGAAGCAACAACGGTTGATATTTGCTGAGTTTCATGACACGCAATGATCCGGATCAGTTCAAATTTTATATGGAAAACCTGATCCATAAAGAGTAACCGCAAAAAACACCATTTTTTCGCCCGCTTTTGCGTAGTTTGTAGCAAGAACGAGGAAGATCGTACAGAGGTCCCCGTGGGCTTAAATTGACCGTCATAAAAAATGTGGGTAAAACTGGATTTTTTCAATATTGAGTCAATTTACCCCTACTTGAGGGGTGGAAACCACCCCCAGAAGAAAGAAATGGGAAAACGGTCGGGAAGTTCTTGATAAAAATGCTTGGAATTTCATGGCAAGAGTGACATCAGAAATGGTCTTCCAAATATCCTCAGGGTGAAACACACCCCCTGGGTGGGGGGAAACTGGGGGGAAACCACCCCTTTTGCCGAAAACTTCCCGACCGTTTTACCATTTCTTTCTTTTGGGGGTGGTAAGGGTAAATTGACTCAATATTGAAAAAATCGAGTTATGCTCACCCACATTTTTTATGACGGTCAATTTAAGCCCACGGGGACCTCTGTACGATCTTCCCCGTTCTTGCTATAGACTACGCAAAAACGGGCGAATTTTGCGATCACTCAATTTCAAAAAACCAACAATAGCCGTGCCTCTTGATACTTGATCTGATCCGGTTCAGTTCATGCTTCATGAAACAACGAATAGGCGGTTACTACATTTGAAATTAAAATTTGTGATCTAAAACATTTGAGCAGGGATAATGTTTTTTAAATATACAAGACAGTTTTACCAAAAGTCCGGAAATGAAGTGTGGTGTATTCGTGATCTATGGATACATTCGTGGTATAAGAATGCAGTTGTTCACCACAACATATTTACCACTCTATATTTTATTTTGGTGCCCTACTACATTTACAATGTCTGCAAAATGTTACTAAAGTGCTTTTTTGTTGTATCTGCTGAAACAGAATTGTAGCCTACCAGAAACTGTATGGCTAGTCAGGTTAGTTTACCGGATGTCTATGAAGGACGTTTGGTTTTACTGAGACTAAGGATTAACGAGTGCTAAAATAGTTAAATATCTTTTGAAAATGATACCATTAAGGAATCGAAAGCTCAATAATTAACAATAAATAGATCCTAATCCAACAATAATATTTTAAAAGAATTTGCCCACCTGCAAACTAACGAGGTGTGCGTTCTCGTTCACAAGATGAAAAATAAGTTTTGCATCATTTTACAGGAAACTGTTTATGATAATTGCGCACGTAATACAATTTATTGAAATCTACAACATAGTTAAGTTTTTATTTATTAAGCATGAAATTTTCTTGGCGTCTATGAAAAATTTCTTTAAAACGAAAATGTGTAAATAACTCTTTAACTTTATGGAAAATTGAAAATGGAAAACTATTTTAACGACGTGTTGATTTTATTATAGTATATGGGTACTATGTATGTTTTCATATGCGCGATTTCCTGGAATATTTTTTTTAGGTTATGAACACGCGTATTTTTATGTATGGATGGGGATGAATACGTCTTATGATAATAATAACACAATTTTATTTCCTTATGAGTTTTTTAACCTCCCGCGACTTTTCTATATAAAAGTGTGTGTGTGTGTGTATATATAATGCCGGCACCGACAAGCTGGTCAAATTGAAACATTTTAGAAGACGAAAAGAAAATGATTTTACATTTTTTCATCTGTTGATACAATCAGACTCAGATTTTAAACGAAGAAAATCTTTTGGGGTTTTTGTGTTTATTTAAAAATGCGCGCGGTGCGCGTTCAAAAATCAGTTGGAAATAATCTAAGTGCTATTGATATAATTCATATGTTTATAAAATACATCGATTGAATATTTTGTGGTTTTTCGTAAGAAAATTTATCTCAATTACGTCATATTTCGACTTATTCTTAAAATAATCTTCAAATTAGATGGTTAATATACAAATTACGTAAGATAGAACGGATAGATTTATGATATTTAGAGGAGAAATTGATTTTGCTTTTTTTAAGTTAATTATTTTTTAGTTTTCGTTATTATTTGGAATTTTCTTAATTTTTAATTTTTATTTTTGAAAGCAATTAGAATATAGCCGATTTTTTTAGAGCATTTTGGAAAACATATGTGGAAAATCTAAATGGCATTGTTGTTAATAAATGCGTGATAAATTTAAGAGCCGGGCGCGAGATTTTGGCTTTTACGATAAATTGCTGTTAATTTTTATTTAATTTATTTTAAAAATTATTTCGGAATGATGTAATCGAGAAATTTTTTAATTGGAAATTTTATAGAAATGGGTTTTTCTTGTTGTCAAGCGCTCGAAATCATTGAAATTTAGAATTAATTGTTAATTAGTTAACCATGAAGCAGATTGATTACTATACTTATAACAGATATATAAGCCAATGTTTGATCTTATACCAACATATGTGCGGATGACGTTTGATTTCATAATGCCTGTGTATATATATCGTGAAACACTTTAATTCTTTAGAAAATCCATAAATTACGCTTACCTAAAATAAACATTAGGAAGACACACATCACACGCTTATAAAATGGGTTATACTAACATTGAAATAAATTTTAAGACTAGAAAATAAAAATATGTGCGCTCTGTTGTATTCTTGCTCTTGCGGGGTTGTCTTAATATAAGACCTAAGACGACATATATGGTACAGAGCATTAGGGAATACAGTCATATATTGTTTATAGACAATTATTTATAATTTATTCGGATAGATTCTTAGATAAATAAATAAATTCTGACTATATGGAAGGAAATATTTTCTAAATATCAGGCCGTCACCACCTACCACTTATATACCAACCTACTACTTTATACTTTCTCATATCCAGTTCTCACCATAAACAGATAATATAATGATTCAAACAAAAACAAACATTTAAGAAATCGTGAAAATTTTCTTATAGTTAAATCGAGAGATTTTCTCAATGTTTACAGAAGAAAATTGTTAATAGTGCCTTGTGAAATATTTTTTTCCAATAACCGGATATCGCTTTGATGATATGTTTTCTTTATATCCAACCGTGATTGCACGAATAGAACAAAAATTACGTTGGTATAAGTAAACAATAAGATGGTTTTACGGGCGAACGTATATACATTTGAGTTTGATGTAAGATGTGGATCTACACTTATATCCTACTCATTTCAAGTGGTTATGTTATCCAGATGGAAGTAATAAAGCACACATTGACATTGTATCAAATTCAGAATTGACTCTTGAGAGAAAAGGGCTGATAGGACTGGAGGGTTTCAAAAATTCTACTCTCAAACTTGCTTACTACTGCACTGCATCCCGTGTAGAAATTTTGCTCCAAATAACCCAGTTAAAACAAGAGGATGTCAGGCACAAAGACCGAGGCAGATTCTTCTCTAAATCGTCCATCCACCTAGTAAGTGATCTTTCACGAGGTCCCAATTTAGTCTCATTTCCGATTTTTCGATTCATTCGCGATCTGTACACATCTCTTATTAATACGTATCAATTTACGTGCCAGCCCTGTGTTGCGTGCGGATAAAATTCACGTTTTGGATATTAAACATTCGTTGTTTGTTCTATTCTTGGTTTTTCCTCCTACACAATCGGTTTGAAAGTTTTCCCGCTGTCATATATTCTTTGGGAGATTGCCTGCTCGTTAAGAGGAAATCCTATTCCTCTTACTTCCTCGTTTGTTGTACGTTGTAGATAGCCGGAAGAAATATTTCATACATTTTGTGCTGATATCCTTTTAATGCTAGACCAACGTTGTTTCGACACAAGAATGTGGTCAATTTGTTAGACCGTTACAGTCGTTTGATTTCCAAGTGGCTTCATGGATACGACTATGTGGGAAATATGTAAGAAAGAGTGGTGTCATCATGTAAATTGTCAGTGGTTTAGATTTAAACATTAGCATAGCCCAACATTAAATTGAATTCGAGTTGTGGTACTTTGCACAAATACATCCTTGGTTTGATCGGGTATATCTATATATTCAGTTGCGAAGGATGCAATTTTGCAGTAAAATAGCGATGCCTATAAAGCCTGAGTACACAAACTCTCCCTCTAGCTTTCACATCCCATTGTTCGTTCATCCCATCTTACCCTGTGACTTTTTTCTTTCTAAGAAATCTTTATTTCTGTATAATATATATTACAACTAATCATATGGATTATCTAGTAATTGTTATATAAGTTAAGTAGTCCATTCTTGAGGGATGAGACCTATCGGTTCATCCCAGCTCTGTCAGTCCTTTGATTTAAGCGGCTCAAGGAACCACTAATTCTAAAGGCTTTGTTCATTTTAGACGCTTTGGTCCATTGGTGCGATCCAGTAGGTTCCGCAGCTCCTCGTTGTCATGCTGCTGCAGTCGCAGTACATGATCCCTTGCAAATTTTTGTATTTCATCGCTGACGTTTTCCATGTTTAAGTCTCGATTGTCGTTTCTAATGTACGTAATGAAAATTGTTGATGTAGAAATAGGCCTATACGATGTTTTGTCATTTAGTGATTTATTAGGCTTTGGAATCATTATGATTTCCGCTACTTTCCACTGTCTCGGATCATAACATAGTCTAAAGATAGCATAGATTATGAGCTGTAGTTTCCTTAGTGCTTTTTCTGGTAGAGCTTTGATTATTTGCCCCGTTATCAAGTCGTATCCAAGAGCTTTTTTATCTTTGGGATTTTTTACTTCTTGTTTGATTTCTTTCATAGTAACTGGTAGCACAGATGCCTCGTCTACTTTGCTTATAGGTGTTAGATATTCATTATCCACTTGCCCAGTTGGTGGTTTGAAGGTATTTTCTAGGTGTTCGGCAAACAGATCAGCTTTTTGTTTTTCGCTACGAGCCCAGGTTGCATCAACCATTCTAATGGGTCGCACTTGCATTTTAGGCCTTTTTAAACCTTTGGTGGCTTTCCACAGGAAATAGTCTGTGTCAGGTTTACCTGTCAGATTACTTAGGAAGCTTGCAACTGACTGATTCTTAATCTCCTTTATAAGTAGTTTTAGTTTTTTGCACAAGTTGTTTAGGATTGTTTTGTCCTGAGGGGCTCTGGTTCTCTGCCAAGTCTTACAAGCTCTTCTTTTTTCGTTAACCAACTTTCTCACTTCAACTGAATAGTATATGTTTTTTTGTAATATTTCTTGCTGATCAGGAGTACTTTCTCAGGCCGCTTTTTTGCACACTTTCAATGAGGTTTTCTAGTTCTTCTTCTATGTTCTGCCTGCTTCAAATAGCTCCCTTCCTTTGGGACTAGTTCTATTTGATCCCCAGAATATTTGTTTCGCGTTAAAGTCGCCTCCAATAATAAAATTATTGCCAAGCGATTTAAGAAGTTTGATGTAATCTTCTTTTTTTGGGTTATATGGGTGGATAGTAGCTACTATAGTAGAATCTATAGATTGCTGATATACTATAGCTCTTGTTATTTTTGGTTTCGATAGATACAGTAGCTACTTGCATAGCTTCCTCCTCTATTTTTAATTCTTCGTGGTGTTTTATATTATCCTTAATAAAGATTGCTGTCCGCCTCTAGCTCTTTCTGCTAGATGTAGAGCTTGATAGCACTGGTATCCACGTAGTTTGGCATACGAGGTTCTGGTAAAATGACTTTCTGAGATTAGGCATATATCAATTTTTTTGTGTTTAAAAATACTTCTAATTCTGAAATGCGTTGCGCTAGGCCATTTGCATTCCAGGTAGCAATTCTTAAATAGTGTGTCATTATTTTTTCTTCATAAGTTTGTTTTGACTAGAATTAATGTTTTTGGTGGAGTTACTAGTTTTACTTGACGCATCCGTTATTCCTTTATCTTGGATCATCGATGCATTTTCTAGTGTTCCTAGTTTCTGTTCTGGTTGTTTCAGTAGCTCGCCCATAGATTCTAGTCTTTGGTCCTGCCCAGCCAGATGCAAATTGATAGCGTTTAGCTTCTGAAGTATTTATTGCAGGACATGGGTTTCCTGACTCGGAGCGTTTCTGATATTTTCGTTCTGCTTAGCCATTTGTGCATGTGATATGCCTTCTCTTACTTTGCCGCTATTTAGAGGGATTTGTTTTGAGTAGGAGTGCATTCTAGGTTGAGAACTCTGACTTGTTTGATTTCTCTTGTTGTCTCTCATTCTTTGCAGCTCTTTCGCTACCTCGCAGCCTCTGTAATTTGCTGGGTGATGATTATCACAGTGTATGCATTTCACTGGTTCGCTCTTACTTTTATTGCATTCTTTTGTTAGATGTTTCCCAGCGCACTTTACGCATCTGGGCTCCCTATTACAGTATTTGAGTGTATACGGTTATACGCCTGACAGTTGTAACATTGTGGCATTCTACTATAGGGTTCTTTTTTAATGCTTCAATCTTAACTTTCATATTAAGGATTGCTTTGATTCCATATACCCTCGTTCACCGTTTGCGTTTATAGCGATCTTTCTTTTTAATATGTTTACAGCGTGTAGAATTTTGAATCCTTTCTGGCGAAGTTCCTCAATTATTTCTTCGTTGGGGTATGTATGATGTAGCCCTCTGGCTATGACTTTAATTGGTTGCTCAGCTTTGTTTTCATAGGTGAACCATTCGATGTTTTGAGCGGTGATTGCATTTGATAAGATTCTGTAGGTTTCTGGGTCAAGCGCATTCACTTTCCAAACGTTATTATTTAGTGCAGTGACTTTATATTTATCGTTTGGAACTAACTTCACTATTTTTTTAATCGTTTCGTATTCACTAACATTAAGTATGTTAATGAGTGGAGGTGGTATCTCTTTATGTATTGGTTGATTTTCCTGCATTTCCCCTTGGTTAATTACATTGGATGTTTTAACCAGTTGCCGTGGTCTCTCTTTCAGTATCAATGATACATTCTTATGTACCTTCACTAGGTCCGTAGATGACCGTTCAGGTCGTTGGGGTTGTAGTTTTTTGACGCTCTGTGTTGATTTTTCCACTTCAGGGAAAGATTCTGCTTTTCTTTTTTTCTAAAAACTAAACGTCAAAAAGTTTTAATTTGCCTTCGTTTAAAACCGTTTCATATGCCAATTCATCTTCATCTGTTTCATAGATAGCTACAGTATTTTCTTTGGCTTGATTATCATTTTTGATTACAGTAATTTCATCTTTAAGATGTTGGACTTCTTTGAAAAGCTGTTCATTGATTTTCATTAAGTTTTCTATCGATTTCTTTAAATCATCGTTTTCTCTAGCGACATCGTGGTGGTTTTCTTGGTTTCCGTTCTCCCTATTCAGCATTTTTATTCTCCTGCTGAGTAGCATTTGTAGGAAGCATTTGTCTAGTTAGTGATCTAAAGATAATTGTGCTTGGTATAAGTGGGTTTCGCAATGGTTGGCTCACCCCAGAATCCGTTGAGCCTGCCTCGTAAGAAGATGGATTGGCCAACTTTAAAGTTGACGTACCACCTGGGGTATACATTCCGTTTTATTGTACACTCATTGCCTTAATGATTGGTTTATTATTCGGGGTTCCTTCTCCTAGCCAGATTTGGTCCGCGGATGGTATTTTATTTCGCAGCTACCCTCCGGCAAGCCGGTTAAAGATCATTCCCCTATCCGCCACCTGGGGACGCACCACGATGGGAGTTCAGCATCTCCACACGGACTGGTTGTTGATGGGATACTTTTATTATCATTCGTTCATTCGTTGTGATGGGGATTGTTCATCGTGGCCCAGCCATCTAAGGTTGGATTTAATGATTTCGATAATGTCACAATCTCTAAGAAGGCGTTTGATTTCGAAATTCATTTGAGTCTAATATTCGTTGGCTTCCAAAAGTTAGCTCAGTTCTTATAAACGCTTTGCAAGATAAGATGCATGTTTACTCGACTGCGAAATATATTTTGATCGCAACAGCATTGCTTGCGCATAGAAGTCTCGATTTTCCTCTCCTGTGAGGTTCAGGACGAGTTATTTCTCGGCCACGTATAGGACAATAGTTCAAATAGAGGTGACATCGTTGTTTCGATTAAGTAGAGTTTGGAAATAGGTTTGCCATAGTGAGAGAACATCAGCCACGTTTGTTTTCAACTTTCCATTTGTGTCTTTGATGACTATGGATCTGGGATGGAAGTTCTTAGGAAGATTTCTAGCATAAGCAAAACAGCAGATTAACATTGACGTTTGGCTGCAAGGTTTATTTGCATCCGTCTCGAATATTATAGTTCAGTTGTGGTAAGGCTTAAAAAGGATTTTTGAAATTTTCAAATTTCGGAATTTTCAAAAGAAATTATAATTTTGTTTTACAATGTAAATGATTTTAGTATTTCTCCGATTGGATTTTAAATTGTCATTTTTTAAATAAGTGACGAACCGATTTTAGTTGGTTTATTGAAATAACTGAAAATATATAGAGATACCCAAAATCGGTGGTTGTAATTTTCTATAAATTCCGAAATTTCCAAAACAAAATTACTGAATTGTTCTATAATTTCAGAATATTGCTTACTGATTCCACTATGGCCTAGGTCGATATCTTACAGCTATCAATTTCTAATTTTTGATTCGAATACCACAGTCACTGCCTGCACTATCGAATAGGTTTTTATTGTCGGATAGTTTAGCGAACGTGTTTACAACTTTGTACAACATTTTCTTGTACTTAAAAAAATACGGAGGTATATACAATTTTTAAAAGGAATTAAGGAATTAGAATTTCTATTATATCGTGGTTGTTATACTCGTAGGGGCTTAGATGTATTTTAAAAGTTATTGGGGTCGCAGAAAACTACTCAATTTCTGGGTAGAGCCAATTTGAGTTGAGCTAACTACAAATTTGAAGAGAATTATGCACCCGCAACATATTTCGTGGTTATTAATTATTATATCAATTAAAATATTGTATCAAACAATTCTAATTATTGAATTTTTTACTTTCAGATTTCACCACGACTTACTTTGGATTATCAATGAGATCACTATATAGTAAGTATTTTGATTTACTTTAAACATATTTCTAACCCAGATACACCTGTGCTACATCAAATTCATCTGGATAACGTTTCAAATCTTTCGTATCATTTTATCGTATCATTGCACCGTGTTAAATTTCATTTAATTAGAAAATTCCCTGTATGAAGATTTGTAAACAGAACCAATTCTATTTTTAGTGTGTGGTGCCGTCGAGCCGCAATGCACTACTCTTCAAAAATGATATTGAGAACAGTTACAATTATAAGTAAAAATATTTGTACGTTATTTACTATAATTAGATATAATTACTGTAGTGACTTGTAACTGTTAATTATCCGTTATATAGGATATCTAGGAAAACTTATTGGGTAGGGGAAATAAATTCAGTTCGTTCAACTGCGCTGTAAACAAACCCACTCGGTACTTGCAACAACAATTTTCGAGGTTTATTTAAAATAAACTCATTTACATATTTGTTTATTTTAGTAAACTATTTAAAATTCAATTCCGTAAACATACGGAACTAGAATTTATGTTTTATGTCGGGATATATGGTGAGATGTAGTTATAAATAGTTTTGTGTTTTTTTTATTTTCGTGCGTTTTTTATTTTTTTTTTTATTTAAAGGTGCGGTATCGTCAGTTACTTAAAAAGCTGTAAAATCTAATATGAAATTGGTACAATTTTATGGACGTACTGTGATGGACAGGTGCATTCGATAATTGCAATTGTTAAAATAATTTTAGTACTCGTATATTTATTCCGGTTTCAAATTAGATGCCAGAACATATTTAGATTAAGCTAAACAAGTTAACCTAGACTTGTGACTGGATGATTTATAGATGTTATTAAATGTTTCTTTAATTCTGATTTACGATATTTTCGTGGTTTTTAAATAATCAAAACGTTATAGGGAACATAAACTTTAATGATCTTTACTTTTTAAAAGCGTTTCATTTTAAGGGGCTAAATATTACAATTTGGTTATGAACCCTGTAACAAATAATAGTTTAACTGATATAGCCGCTAAGCCTTAGCTGTTTGCAGCTTTAAAATTTGATCGAATTTCGTATACAAAATTATTAGGATAGCTACTCCTAGCTCCACTCGTCGCTACCTCTCCTGTAAATTCTATACTGCAGAACTCTATCAACTACGGCAAAGTTCATGTTCAAAAATTTATCATTGAGTGCGAGGGGAATTCATACCACATAGTCTGGCGAAGCACCAACGGCTTCTTATTGATGAGCATTCTTTTAAATTTTGTTTAACAAATAATACGCAGCGTTCATAAATGCTTTACGGCCAGAGGTTTTGTATTTGACTCTGCCAAACTAAGATAAATGACCAATATTATCATCGACTAGCATATATCGAAAAACGCTAATTTAACCATTATTCAGACCAATATTAAGACAATCGACCGTCTTGATAGCACTTCCAAAAATTTCACCGAGGCAATAATGTATGCTGTATAAGATAGTAGAAATTTGACAGCGAAAAATAAGAGGTTACACTATTCGCCGCAATTGGCAGCACTATCACAAAAAAAAATGTTTGTTATATAATTACCAGCGGACATTTTTTATCATTTAAAGAAATTTTAAATTCCTCTGTATTATTACTTTAAAAAATTTTGATGACATTCACAATGTTTGAGACCTATCGGGCCACCAAAAAAAGGGGTCATTTACTTACAATATCTCTACCACAAAATAGAAAAAAATTCACTCTTGAAATTTAACAATATTCCATCTTTCCGCCATTTATTAACGAATTACGATGAAATTTGGATAGTTGTATTGATCAGGGATTTTAAAGTAAGTTTTCGATAAAATTCTAGGATCTATTCATGCTAGACTAAACATGGTCATTTCATAACCAATCCTTATGAAAATTGGTTTCTATAGATTGATTTTTGATTGTATTATAAATTTTAGATGTTAAAATGGAATCTGTACATTCTACACGATTTAAACGGATTTTATCAATATCATTTCAATTATTAAATTAAGATTTAATGAGTATAAAAAAATTAAATAAAAGTTTAATAGAGGTACTATTCAATATTTAGTCCACATTCCTTTATTCTTGAGCAAAATTTCGAATCTTTGTGGCATAGTATGGAACGAGTTTATTATGGTTTTTTAATAAGAGGTTCGTTGAACCATATGATTTTAATTTCCTTAATCAATGTTTGTCTGTGATATGTTTTTCTGATAACTGCTTCTTTAGAACCGTCCAAACATTTTCTATTGGGTTCATATCCGGAGAGTTCCAGGCCAATTCAGTAGCGGTATGTTTTTGGAACTCAAATAGTTTTTAACCGATTTGGCGGTGTGACAAGGAGCTCCATCCTACTGAAAAATATACCTTCGCCTACGGCGAAACATTTGAGGGAGTTTTGGTAAAAAACAACTTTATCCAATATCTGGATATACTTATCAGCATTCATAATGCCATCTAGTACATGAAGAGGCCCACGACCTTTTGCGGTGATATACCCCCAGACCATGACAGATGTTTGATGTTAAACCTTTTGTGCAATACAGTCTTTGATGAAACGTTCATGTGAGCGGCGTTTAACAAAAATATTTCCACCGGCAGTAATTTGGGCCGACGATTCATCCGAGAAACAAACATGAAAATTTGTTCGTTTAAGAAAATTTTTAAAAATTAAATAGCAAACAGGAATTTTTACTTACATTAGACCAATCTGACACTGAGAAGTGCTTATATTTCCGTCCCCATGCAATTCGTTGAAGTATCATGTTGTACGTTAATTTTTAATAGTCGGACGGCATTGTTTTAGTCCAAATTGCTTAAAGCGGCGTCAGAATGTTCTCTTCGAATTGTTGATGTCGTATTTCTTTAAAATATCATTTATTGAAGTCGTTGATCGTTTACGATTCTGCAAAGTTAATTTTAAGATGATTCGGTCTTCCCTTTCGGATGTTTTCCTTTGTTTTCTGCAATTTTCCTTGTGCGGATTTTCCTGACCTCGCCATTTTGAAGTGATTTCTTAATTCTGGACACAACATGTTTACTGGTTCCAACTATTATGGCAATTTCATATTGTTTTAATGATGAATGTTCCAATAAATCAGCAATATGGTGTTTTTTTGCCAATGTAATATCTGTTTTTCGCCCCATAATAACAGTACCGCGAAAGTCTCAAAAACCACTTACTAAACACAATTGAATATTATAAACAATAGCACCAATACAGAACCACTAACACAATACTTCATAAAAAAATTATTACTCCTCATTTACTACACTATTTGAATAGTAATGTTACATATTGTTCATCAATCGCTCGTATTACGAAGTACAAAAAATAAAAAAAATATTAAAAAAAAAATTCAAGAGAAATAACGGTAAATAATTTTGTGCGTCATAAACAACGATAGATACAAGTATATGCTATAGAATAAAGATAAAATTTTCCAGAAATTGCTTGTATTTATTAATATTTTAATTTTAGAAAATCAAAAGTTGCTAATTCAATGGCCATGTACTGTAGAACAAAAAATCATATAACAAAAATCCTCTTTTATGGTAGTGCTGCCACTTGCGGCGAGTAGCGTAATCTTTTATTTTCCGCTATCAAATTTCCGCTATCTTATCAGTATCATTGTTGTTACCCATACCAGACCACATAAGTTTGCCCTGATTAAAATCAGAAGAGTAACCGAATATACGACTGCGGAGGGCCTGGCACGCCTCTCACAACACAGTCGTTAGATTTAACAAGCTTCCGACGACTTATCGACAACACAAGGGTTTCCTCTTAGGTCATAAAAATTCACTGGGATTAGTCAAGAACCTTAACAGACTACCTCAACGGAGTAACATTTTTTGATCACTAAACTTTCAATGTTTTTTCTCGGCTACTAAAATGTATCCGTTCAAAATTCGGGAGCAATCGCTCGAGTTCATCAAAAGTTAGCATTTACTGTAAATTCCTCCTTACAGGTGAGCATGGAGAAGGGGTAACATTTTTATCACTAACCCCCCTATGTTTTTTCTCGGCTGCTAAAAAGAATTCGTGCAAAATTTGTGATCAATCGCTCTAGTGGATCAAAAGTTGTTGTGGAACAAATATAGTTACTGTTAAATCCAATGTTAAATCCAGTTATTATTTGGATTTAATTATTGGAGAGTATTTGAGGTTACCACGGGTGAGGCCTCAAATACTCTAAGAACGAAACTGAACGTTTTAGTGAACTGAACAGAATGATTTTATTTAGAAAAATTTCTTGATTTTATACAAATTTTTGTCGTAGATTATACTAACAACAATTTACACTGATTACACTAATAACAAAATTTACTTAATTATATTCACATAAAGTACACCGCTAAGAAAAAATATGTGTCTTATTACATTATAGCGCGACATAGATAAAATAAAATTATGTATATTCATTTAAAATGCACAAATGCATTGTTAGCAAAATTAGTGTCGATTAGTTTTGAGTTATAAATTTAGTTTTTAGTGCGATGTAAAAAAATACCGTAAATGACTTTATACTGTTCAACCATGAGTTGAACAGTTACTTACATACTTTTCTCCTTATAGATTATGACCACTAATCCTGCACACATTAAATATTAATCAAGTTGCTATCTAGGGACAGTAAACAAAAACAAATCGTCATTGCGGGGTAAAAACAGAAAACTTTTTCATTAGTAATAAAATAAATTTTTGATCAACCAAAAATCGAAATTTTAAATATTTTTTAACTAAATTTTTCATTTTCTACGTCATATCAATATCAATCTTGATAATGGTATATTAATTGTTTATTTTATGGCCCTTAGAACCCTGAAACAAAAACTGTTCTCGGGTTAGAGGTAAAATACTTAATAAAAAAAGTGATTTTTACTTTTCTAAATATTTTATTTCGATAACCGTTAGACAAACACGAAATAGTTAGACCAATTGGTAACCTTTTTTGTTGAATTTTATAGAGTCTTCCTTCAAGACAACTGACACAATTCAAGACTGTATCAAACTCTACTGATAAATTGGGTTCAAATTTCGTTACAAATAATTTTATATAATGTTCTGTCCACCGATCAAAACTTCATGTGACCCCGTGCCGATCTATTTTTATGTATAGTTTAACGATCATGACCTAGCCATGTAAAAATTTATCTGTTTTTTGAATTTCAATGTGTCATGATCAATATACCATATGTTCTGTTGGTTTGGTTAAGCATTATGTATTTTCTAAATACACATAGATTTTCATTCCCGAAAATACATAAAAAATATAATTTTTTAAACATGCGGACACCGAAAATTTTTTCCCGCATTTTTATCATCTCTAGTCGGTAGGTACGTACAAACATTTTTTTTAATGACAAAACCAAATAATTCTTAAAATAAACATCAAACGGAAAAATTAGAAAATTAGTTTTCTTTAATTATTTTCAAAATTGAGTCATTTTTTTGTTAAGAGTTAAGACTAATAACTGAACGGGGTACAAGAAATATTTACTTTTGTTATATAGATACAACGAAAGGAAACGAAGCGTAATTGGATTCGATCCAATATGCAGCAATAAGACAATCATTTAGTCGGTATGAACACGGTTACGAGTTTTGTGTAGCGATCATCGTGCACCTCATTAATTCGGACAATTTATGGCACGAGATTTTGTAATAAAATTTATCGACTACAATTGAAATGGTTAATGGTGACTTGTGGTATTCGATTTTGTTAACTCGATCGGCATACTCGCGTATTGTTTAGACACCGAAAGAATATAAACATGTCAATCTGATATTTTGTGATTCTTTATAGGTTTGTTTGTTTACGTTTGAAATTTAAATTTGTTTGGTTGGCTGAAGTTTATCGGGTGTTGAATACATTTTTGTTTGATTATAGCGCGCAGGTGATTATTTGTATAAATCTGCGCTTACTGTATAAATACCTTGAATACAAATTAGATTTATCGCTATTACGTCTATGATCACGCTGCGTGCGCGAGTATTTCGAATTTTGATCTTCATATAAAAACAAAACCTCCGCCAAATGGTTATTTTCAATCAATTTTAAATTGCATATTTATTGATTTTCAGTATTTTTAATTTGCGAAAATTTTTTGGATACGAACCAATTAAATCAAATTGGAAAATATATGGTGCGAGCGAAAATATCGCGAAATGGAAAACAAACAATGAGCTAGTTCTGAGCAATAATTGCAGTCAAACAATATGGATTGCTTTATTCGTTGTTAGCTTAATCTGTGCCTACGTATTTTGATTATATTGCGTCTGGTTACGATAATATGAAATTGCTTTATTTGAATTCATTTAGCCATCTGATGGCAACATTTTTGCATTTTGGTAAATTTTCTATCAAAATACGTATAATGTTTTACTTTTCAGTTATTCAGTAAAATTTAGGTTGGAGGGAATTAAATTTCCAATAACTGCTACTTCAAGGTGCTTCAATAATTGTGGTCAGTAATAATAAATATTGAATTTTGTGTGACCCAAAAGGTTTTGCACACCGAGATTTCCATCATAAAATGCGTAATTGAAGCTTGGCAAAGTGACCAAGGGAGAGAGGATTCAAATTGTTTTGAATGTGAACCAAATGATGTTTAAAGCGACCACGGTCGCTAATTATTGTTATCAAGACCCTTAACTATAGAGTGCTCTAGATGAATGTGTGTAAGAAAAGATAAAATTGTATGGCAAATAGAGGAGGAGAACACATGTCTCCATTGATCGCCTTGATATTTGAACCTGATTAGAGTGGCCTTTGATGAAGTTAAACTAATCGTTGAGAACCATAAGTTTGATGCCATGTTAGTATCGCATAGGGAGTAATACTACCTATAACAACTAAAATGCAGTGGCCAAAATTAATAATGGAAGGAATCTTTCCTTCAGAATTGCAGCGAAATAGTCTTCATTGCATGAATAGTCTTCATTGCTATATAAATGAAAAATCACTCAATAATAAAACATTTTTAATTGAAACCTTACATTGCTTGGCTTTCGATAGCATTTCTTATGCTACGATCTCGAATGCTTGTTGCAAATTTGGTAATGACAACACCATTGTAAAATGGTCCAACAATTGGGAATTACCTTGCATTCTAAATTATGATGAAATATTGTGTCAAAAACGACGCACCTTTGGCAATATCACTTAGCTTTTGGAATAACTTGGTCAAGTTTTAAAGGCCTAGACTATTTTATTTCAGAACTGCCACTCTGTCATCGACAACACTAATTGCAATGGAGTCCATTATGTTCCTACCTAATTTGTAGTTATTTAAATTTGTTGCTCAATTTGTTCTGCTGCTGATACACATATGTGACACCGATTTATACTCAAAAATTACAATTCTTTAGTACCTGAAATTAGCGTGGTTAATGACAGGCTGCTTCTGGAATTACGTTTAATTTAAATTTCAGAGAACATTACTAAGACATCTTCCCACAAATCGTAGTCACCGTAAAAATCGTCCTTTATCACAACGATTTTCAATTGTTGAGATAAGAGGTGCTTTTGTGGTAATTTGTATTGGACATGAGCGTTCGGCATCCACCACCTACATCAATTTAGTCGGCACAATAATAGCGGTTATGACACTTTACATAAAATCTATGTAATTCGACGGGATGAATTCTTTGGATATCGTAGCAGAACTAAAAAGTTTTTATAACGATTTCAAATTCTTCCTCAATATTGAACAATGGAAATTGAAACCGAATTGTGATTACAAGTGTTGAGGTGTTCACCAATTTGAGATTAATTTATATATTTTTCAATCAAATAAATTATTTGATAAGTAAAGTAAACCTGAAAACGATGTAAAATCACATTTTATAATTATCGTTTTATTAGAAGCGGAATCAAATTTGGCTTAGTGCAAAAATAGTGTCAAATATTTTGCGTTAACAGAGCATTTGAGAACGGAGCAGCAAAAGTTAGTTAAGTGCCCACATCTTATTAATTCTTATGCGTTCAAGGTAACTCTATATGCAAGATAACAGATTTAACATTTTTCTAAGTTTATAATAAAAATACCTGTATTTGTGTCGTTTCAAATTGATTTTTGAGCCAAAACCTCCCTTATTTTTGGAATGTAGTTCAAAAGGGGTTTTAATCATTTAACCGCACGCCTCGAACATCTTAGAAGAAATCAGCTATATACAACATTTGTCCATATACTTTCGAAAAGAAATATTTATTAATATTCGTCTGACAACGTCAATTAGTTTCCAATGATTGGAAAACTTGTATCGATGTATCGATTTGTAATTCCAAATACGAAAGACGGAAACATATACATAATTCGAAAGACGAGGAAAATTAAATCTTAATGATTAATTTCTGTTTTTGATTCAAAACAAACAATTTTTATTTGGTACTGTGCCAAGAATAAAACTGTTTTGGTTTAAATTTTCTGGCATAGTAATAAAATTATTAAATTTCCAGGTCAAATGGAAATGGAAAATGAAAAATTGCGTTACACGCGCATATTATGTACATTTCCTCTTATGTCACATTTAATATAATAAACAATTGTTAAAAATATTTTCCAACTTTTCCGTTTTTTTACATTTTTGTTTTATATATTTTGACAGAATTTTAACAGATGCTTCGTAATTTTCATATTTTTATATACAAATATACATACATCTTTAATATGTGATTTATTCTTATGTATATATAGACGCGAGTATTAATACCAACACAATACTTGTTGCTATCTTGAGAGTTAAATCATATTTTCATTTTCCACTGTAATTTATCTTCTTCCGAGTGTCGTGTTTTCAACTTAAGTCGATTTTTTTCCGTTAGGGATTAAACTTTATTTATGAGAAAATGATATTGTGTTAAGTGTGACATTTTGATGGAGAAAAATTTGAACATAATTATTATATTTTATGTTTTAATAATGATTTAATCAAACAGCAGGGGAAATATATTTCTGGTGGATACGCTGTCAAAATATTTGAACTATTTTTGTGAAGTAAAAATTGGCGTACAGGTGGAAAATAAATATAATTATTACAGATTTTGGCCTAAAACATAAAATTTATTATTAGTTACTGAATTATTCCATAATTATATTGCAAAGGGTGATCCTTGTATGTCCAAAAATCAGCCTTCTCTGCATCAATACTAAATGAAAGCAAGGTAGGGAAAACTGGGCTCTGTACGAAATTACACGATATCGGGAACAGCGGAAAGTATGATTTATTTTAAAAATCTTCCAAAGAAAGAATTTTGTTGAGTGTTCAATTTGCAATTTTTAATAGCTTATACAGCGTATAGCTAATTCATATTCTATAAAATGTAGACAATATAGCTGTGTTTCTTGATGCTTGATCTGATCTGGCTTAGTTCATGTTTCATGAAACAACGCCAAGGCGACTACAACATTTCAAATCAAAACTTATGATCTATAGTAAAACAAAATTGGGATCATTACTTTTCTAAAATTTAAAAAAACCCAAGTTTGTATATGGCAATGACGTACTTCTATTCAATTTTGAAAAAAATCGAAAAGATCAGGGGGGGATGTTGTAGCATCACTTTTCTCGATACTATCGAAATTTACAACTCTTTCATCACGAATGAAATATTAACATTTTTCCATTTGCCAATTACGTTGTTTCAATTACGATCTCCATCTATTCGAAGCAAACATTATGTCGTTCTACTCTTATTGTATCACCTACGTATTTTATGAGTGATACTTTATCGAAAAACAAAAAAATAGATAGTCTAATTTATTCTAGTAGCGTGCGATCACAGTATAGAAAGCCAAATTGAAAAGCGAAATAGCAATAAGCACTTTTATTGTAGGAAGATACAATATTCGATATTGTATCTACCGGAACCTATAATAAAAACTAGAACTTTATACACAGTTAAATTTTTATTTAAGCAGCGCTGGATGCAGAAACTTTATCTGAAAATGCTTCTATTTTCAAGGTTGTTATTACCCTATATCTGCAAATCAAATTTGTTTTTAAATTTAAATTACCCGAATCTTAAAGATTAAGATTTAACAATTGCTCAGGTCTCGTATCTCGTCTTGACCGATACTTTGGTTTACCGATGCCTTTAATATTAGGAAAACGTACACGTGATTCTCACTTCTGTATATCTACCACATAATTACTCTGAACCTCCTCCATCGGAAAACTTGTAGCACTTATGTCTCGGAGTCTGAATATCAAAACTCCCGTCATACTTGATTGTCATACCAACCTCATCATACCATTTGGGAGAATTCAAATATAAATAGAAGTGGGGTATCCCTACGTAATTCTCTCACATCTGAAGTTGAAATTTGGAACGTTGAATGTGAACCAACTTTTGTTGATTCTGCATGCCACGAAATGATTGACATTAGATTTTGTTTCATGTCCATCATCCATTTTATACTAAATTGGAGAGTAACAAATGCAATTCTAACTTTTGACCACAAGTGTATCTTTTTTAGTGTTAATTTTAACAACCCACCAAGGAACGTTACACCAACGAACTATCGAGTTTACTTCATTTGTCTAGTGTAATTTGATCCATGGAGGATATTTACTCTCATGCAATCACGCTCTCACGCTTTTCCTATTTTTATAAATTCTTGCATTAGATTTGGTATCGACAACCCAATCACCAACTGGATTGATTCGTTGCTCAAATCTCGCTTTGCCTAGGTTGAACAGAATCAGTTTTCAGTTGCTGTAAAAGTTATCAAAGGATGTCCACAGGGTGGTGTTTGGTGTACTTTCTCCACTGCAGTAGCTCTTAGTGGTCGATGGATAACCTTTAGGAAACTTCATCAGTTCGGGTTTTGTGCCCAGGGTTACGTGGATGATCTTGTTGTAACCATCTCAGGAAGGCTTTGGAATATAATATCTGACCTGAAGCAACAAGCTCTCCATATACTGTGGGGTCTTGGTGTGATAATAAGAATCTTTACCTTAATCCATTTAAAACTAATATGGTCCAAACGGAGCAGGATATTACATTGATCACTCTTTTTGGGAGCGTGATCACTAGTTCAAGGAGCATTAAACAACTGTGTGTCATTTTGGAATCTAAATTATCTAGGAATTCCCATCTTGGGTATAAATTACAAAAGCGACTGTTAAAATTGGCAATGTGGCACAGGTTTTGGCACTACAAGTCACTACTTCTACTCATGCTAACTTACACATCTTGTGTGTGGTGGCCGGTAGCCAACTTAAAGTGTTCGATTGTGAAACATTATGGTCTATAAAGTATTGTGCAGAACTTTATTTTGGGCACAGCTTACTCTGCTACTTTTCACTCGAAATACAACGGGGCTTGAAATGTATTAGGGACACTAACAGAGCACCTGTAAAATCTCGACAAGTATAGATCGTTAATTCAATAAATAAATATGGTTAATGACAAATTATTTCTTGAGATCAATTTCTCTAATTCATTCTCTGTGATTTCTCCTTCTATAGAGAGTTTTGGATGTCTCAAGAATATAGAGATAAATTGTTCAAATCACTAGTTTGTCTTCAACGCTCTACTATAAGATCGTTGGTATAGAATATCGTGTTTAGCACGTTATGCTTATGTATGGCAACTACAGGAGAAAGAGGAAATGTCGAAAAGGTTTGATGTAAAGAACTCCTCAGTCTCATCGAATAGTAAGTTACAGTCAAGGCGTAATGTGCAACCAAAAGTCCAGTCGATTGAATTAAACAAGCAAGCGATGCAAATTTAACAAACCGGACCCGCATGGCATTCAATGAAATCAAATCAAAGTAGCCATAAAGTGGCTAGAGAAAAAGTGTCCGAATAATTTATAATTAAAATTCATTCCCATTTAAACTTTAATTTATTTTATTGTAATTTTGTGAACTATTGAGTTTGATTAAAATAAAACATGTTCGCTTTTTATGGGATTATTTTTTGTTTTTTCATGAAGAGTTTTAACTTTCTTGGGCGTATCCATCTTCGATGACAAATTATCCTTAAATTTATCATTCTATTATTTCATCACTGATACTACTCCATTAAATGCATCTTTCATTGGTTTACCTTTGGATGCAAATCAAGCTGATACGTGGTCATGTGGATGAAATATGTTTCCATTTTAACCAAGTATCGTCCGATAAGATCTGCAGTTGCGACAGCTTCATTCAACCATCTGCATTATTACTTCGATCTCACACAAATTTCCAACGTCGCTAATATGCGCCAATTCAGTTTCGAGTAAATCGAAAAGCGGATGAAAGTAACATAATGACGAACGACTCGTGTTTATTTTTACTCAAGCTACTTCTAGCAAACAAACGAGCTCCCTTGCCAAATTTCATTTTATAATCCAGATGTGATAACTACACGGCCGAAAGTGTTAAGAAGCGAACCGAGAATGAGACACTTCAAATGTATGTTCATCGTAGTCTGTTTCGAAATCGTTCGTAATTTTGCGAAACAAAAACAAGTGTTTAAAAATGTATTTATTAGGTTCTATTCAAATGTAGCTAGATGTCAGGTCAGTAGACATTTGTTTTATCATATTTTGGAGCTTGTTCAAAACGTAAACAGATGGCATTGTAGAAGGATAGATGATTATTGTTTTTTTAATGTAGATAACTAAAAGTTGAAAATATTTACGATTAACCATTTAAATAAACTTTTTAATTGTAATTTGTGATGTAAATTATAATTATAAACACATTTTCACATTTTTACATATTTTATTAAATTTTCATATTTATTCTATTAAAAGTTCATATTTATTAACTTTTAATGGAAATAATAAATTTCTATATATTGTATGAACGAAAAGTCGAAACAGGTCTATCTGACTCGATGTCAACCTAATAACAGTTACGAGTATCATGCATTTTACAATATTCTCTAAACTAAACAATTATGTCTCTTTTAACTTCGTATATAAATTTTATCGAATGGAATGGTGGTTAACATATTATAAAAAGCTGCTAATTACGGCTGAACATTGTTGTTAGTAAAGTCCATAATTACGTAGATCTAATGATATTTTATTGGCAAATATATTCGTATAAAATAATAAAATTGAACAAATATATGCAAGTTATTATTTATCTGCCACAAATATTTGAATATTTTGACATGATTGACAACTCGTTACCCGATGTATTCGTATTATAAGTGAAATTGACTGCTGTAGTAACTTTAGTTTTTTCAGCACTCACATTCTTTTTACTGATATAGCGCTTGTTTAATAAACTTTTGAGTTCGATAAGTTAATTCTTTATCGAAGTTTTTATGGAAAATTAAATTCACTAAAAAGTTCATAAATGGCATGGTTCTAAATTTTTCTTTATTTTTAATAGCTTAAATAAGGTCAAAATTTTTAAAAATAATTTTTAATTATATTGAAATCAATTAAAAATATGGTTTTTCGATAGCAAAAATGTTTATCAAACAAAAAGTTTACTTGATGTAAAGGCCGCGTAAAGCAAAAACTCGTCATTTTTCTGTGTCTAGAGACACCAACCACTCACCCGGCTCTGATGTTCTGGACCATGCCCAAATTAGAAAAACATTAATTAATCCCCGAAGACACGCTCAAAGAATTTCTTTACAGCAAAAATTCGACACATTTTTGTGTCGAAGGTCACCCACCACTCACCCTCCGGCCTTGATGTTCCGGACCACGCCCAAATTAAAAACACATATTCGTTAATGCACGGACACGCTCAAAGAATTTTTTAAAGCAAAAAATTCGGCACATTTTTGTGAACACTGTCACATTTGGGAATTAATTTTCCCTGCTAATAAGCAGCAGGCTATTGAAATATCAACGTACATCCAACTTATTAATACTAAAAATTAGCATGTCGGTGACGTGAATTATAAGATTTTACCCTTCCAAAAAAATCACCCAACGCGCCTAAAGAAGTTTTCACTTCAATCAAAAAGTATCAAAAAATATAAAAGAAAACATCGCAACTCTGCTCGCCGGCCTTTTCTATTATATCTCGGAGGTCAAAGGTCGGATGATGCTCATCTTCGAACTCAGCCGAGCTATATAAATTACCGATTTTTTTACATAAAGAGGACGTGAACGATGTCCTTAACTCAAGTTATCACCATTAGTGACAGAGTTAGCAACAGTAACCTTATAGGTATATATAGAGATGTCTGGTATATGCAAAAAACGTAAAAATATTAGTTGGGGTACAGTACGCTGAACGGAGGATATTTCTTTAGAGCAAAATGGTCTTCATTGTTGTTTTAATTGGACAGGTTGAAAACAGTTTTATACGATTCCATATGCGGAACATTATAAATTTTTAAGCCTGATTCATTCTAATCTTTAGTCTTAATTATCTTAATATATTCACAAGAGATATTAATCTAAAATTGCCTGTTGGCTCTTTTGCAGTAAGCAATTTCAATACATTAAATCAACACCTCTATCTGCAATAGATCGATTTTTTAAGTATTAAACTCTTTGTTCGTCCGTTACCGACATGGTTAGAATCAGTTATTTTTTCTTACGATATTTTTGTCATTTATAATTATTACGACAGGCTATTTAATAAGGCAGATTAATCAAAGGTACCATTTCAAAGAATTGTTTCTATCAGTCTGCCTACTTCTGACGGGAACAGAAAATCAAAATTATACTCTGGAGGTTGGTGGACTTTCTAAAGAGATTGGGTCTTATCAACCGATGTGTCCAACTCTTCCTTCCTAAATTATACAATGAATAAATAAAATTTTATTTGGCGGTTTTCTTTTACTTCCTCAATCTCACCCATTTAAAACAAGCTTATATTCTTGCGAACATAAATTAGAAGAAAAGAAAGAAAAGCCAAAAACAAACCACACAAAATATCGTAATTCCGGTATTTTTTGTTGAACAAATATTTTTCTGTAATGTTAGGAAAATTTATTCACACGAAAAAGAAATTTGTATTTCCTGTGAATAAATTTAATTAGAAAAAAATAAAAATTCTAAAATTAAAATGATTTTAATTTTTTTTTATGTATAAAACCAACGTAGTTCCGCGTGCTGTTGTGCGTTTTCTATACGATTTTCTTTTGAAAATGAAAATTTTATGATTGCGGTGAGGTAATTGTTGTGAAATGAAAAGTAGTTTTAAAATATTAGCGCGTCATATCAATAGTTGACTCGAACTGCTTACGAGTATGTGAAAGCATACAAGCTCAATGGCCTTTCGGTATCTATAGCGCATTAAATTAATATTCAAACGTCTGAATTTTAATCTCTCGAAATGTTAAAATTTATTCAGACACGATTTATTACCATGTAGTTTTTTAATTATTATCCAAGGTACTTAACAGTTTATATTGCTCTGTATACGATAATCGTATTATGGACGTATATGTAGTGCTAAATTATAGGGGTTGAAGCGTGTTAAATTACCCAGCCTGTAAAATATGTTCGTAAATGTAACAACATATAGACAATAAATTAGAGCTGTCAGTCTATTATAAGAAGGCCAATCAAAATTGAACATTAATGTGGGATTTGCATAGTTGCAATTAAAGTGTAAATAATGTAATAAACTGAAATGAAACTGCATTAACTGTAATATATGCACGTGCTCATGTTCTCAATAATTTGAACGCCAAACTGACGATGAGAAGAAGAAGTATGAGTATTAAAATACAGACACAGATTGACATTTGAGTTCACCCCCTTCCCATTTTGAAAAGTAGAAGAAAAATTGATGCAGAAACTGTTTCTGTCATTCAGTTGGACAGAATAGCGATATACAAATCTACCTATAATTAATTTAAATGGCAAAGTAATCAACAAGTGATGAAATGTAAGTATTTAGTGAAAGGAAAAGTTTGAAGTGCTAAGTGATGTATTAGTGACAGATGAAATAAACGTACTAATACAAGATTTTGTTGTATTGATTAAGATTTAGTTTAAATTTGAGTTGAAATGTTTAAACAAAACCACATTTTTCTCGAAATAGAAAAATTAAATAGTTTAAACTGTGAATTCTGTCGATCGAAAATAACACGTACTAATCCTATTGCACAAGAGTGTACTAAAATGTGTTGTACAAGTAAAAAATCCATCAGGCGAAATTCACTAATTAAAATGTCAAATTTGAAGTTAAACAACAATATCGTTTTAACACGATAAGTTTAGGTGGCGCAATTTAGTTTTTATTCGCTAGAACTCACGTACAAAGTTGCCAACTTAGCCATAAAGGGCGCGATTTAGCACTGCTAAATTTATTTTAGCTCCCAAAAAAGTAGTTTTGCCCCGAAGGGCAATTTTGCACTATATTTATAGTACTAATTCTAGCACTTTCTAGTAAAGTTCTAGCAACAAAATCTAATGATCATTTTACTTCAATTTGTTTGGTATTGGAAACTAGATATTCCACTAGACTAGATTTAATTCTATCTTATGGATGATTTTTATTCTTCAACAGAAGGAAAGGCAAATTAGACATTTAGGCCCTTAGGCCCTTTCCCAAACACCGACTTATTACAGACTTATTGACTTATTTGAGGCCATCTTGAATAAGTCGGTCAAGTCTTTCCAATTCATTGTACCGACTTATTTGTGACGTAATAATAAAAAACAAAACGCAATGTCTATTATATGGAAGAAAATAAATTTCTTGACAAGTTGGTCGATGCCACTAGATTTCAAAATAAAAACTGCACGTATTACATTTAGTCAAGACACAATTTTGGAGACATTTCTTTGTAGACGTACTTATTACAACATTCAATACCGGGATACCGAAACCCGGTTTTTCGGGAATACCGGACATTTTCCGGAGCCGAAAACCGGGATTAAATTTAAAAAAAAGCCGGTTTTCGGTGTTACAAATTGCATATTGTTTTATTAAAAAAATATAGTTTTCGAAACAAATATATTAAACTGAAAATATAAATACTTTTATAAAATAATAAATTGTAAAATAATAAAAAGTAAAAGTCAAAAATACAATAAAATATTTTCGACTCTACACAAAACAATCCACAATCATGACGAAAAAATAACAATATTTTAATACTTCGCTAAAATAAAACGACGCGCGAGGTATACACACGTAAAAGTGTTACTCTGTAAACGTTGGACTTTTACGTTTACACTTTTACATAGATAAAAAAAAGGATCGAATATATTAGTTTTTTAATTTTCAACTGTTAGTTAGAAAGTCTAACGGACAAAATTGCACCAAGCGTAATAGTAAATTGTATACTATATTCGTTGTAAATTAAAATCAAATAAAAAACCTCTTAACGAGGTAAATGTTCGAGTGACGAAAGCCGAATTCAATTCACAAAATTTCTGATATCAAATCGCCGAATGCACTAACATTCCGAAAAATCGTTGACAAATCGAATACAATTGTTTTTTTCGGCATAAATTTGATATCAGAAATTTTGTGAATTGAATTCGGCTTTCGTTACTCGAACATTTACCTCGTTAAGAGGTTTTTTATTTGATATCAATGATTTTGGCACGGCAAATTGAAAATGAATTGAATTGCGATTCGTTTTATTGTTGTCAGTCAAAACAGTTCACACACACTCGATAATACACAAGTGGAAAATGTAATTTATCCGATTTGATTAGTTTTAATTTTGGTAGATGGGTGGGAAATGAAGATAGTTCTTGCGATAAGTGCAAGAATCCAGTGAAAAGTCAGTGTTAACTTGAGAATACGCGTCGCGTTCTCATATTTTCACTTGTCATTGCCGATCAATACTACGTGAAAATTAATAGTCTACAACTTTCTTCTGTACCTCAGACAGAATTAAGCTTTGGAAATAAAAAATATATTTTGTCAAGTGCCATTTTTCATCATGGCATAGAATTAAAAGAAGGCCATTACACAGTAATTTTGAGAAAGAATGGAAACTTGATGGCGTCATCTCACCATGCTTTTAGCCTCGAAATAGTAAAGACTTATATTATCTTTTTTATGTTGAAAAGTAGGGTCACCACATGCCACAAACAGGTCATGCCGGGTGTGATCTTATTGCATACCCGGTTCTCGTAGGCTATCGGCTGAACATTTGTAGTTTAGTTTTTAGTGCATGTTACAGAATAGTAAAAATTTAGATCAGATGCATGTGTTTTTGGTAGAAATTCGATTGAGTAATTCAACAATTTTTTTAGCATGTTTCTTGCTGTTTTGTCACTAACCGCATGCGGCTACCATTCGTTTTTGATCCCTTACACAATACAATAAAATATACATATTTTAGTGTGTTAATTGGAAACAAAAATCAATGGTAGCTACCCTCTCGCCGATATTCCACCTTCATGCGCTGGGAGGAGAGATATGATCTATTTTTTAAAGAAATCATCATAAAGATTAAAAAAATATCGATTTTATGCAAGGAGACTGTCAAATGTTCAAGTTTTTTGGTGATTTTTTCGATCACATCAATTTGTCAGCTTTTCCATTTTTTTTTTGTTTTGAAAAAAGGGGTCACTGGTAAAAATTCTCTTAGCAATGATAATAATATGATGTATTTATATTTGTTTCATTGTAATGCGTTGATTCACTATCATTATGAAGTGCAACGGACCGATATTAGGGTGCATTTGAGCCAAAAAATGAAATTTTGCAAAAATTAGGGTGGCTTTTAAGTTATGGAGGTCAATATCTAAAATATACGAGTTTTCTGGGACAAACGGTTGATGTCATATTGTAGGTGGCGTTTGTGGCTAATAATCCTGAGAATATGAACCAAAAGTCTTAGGCTAATTTTTAGCAATTTGGCCGAATGTGGCCGGCCGATTTGGCATTTTTCAGTTTTTTGGCCAAAATGACCCTCCACCCTAATTTTTTATATGCTACTTGATAGCTGGCGTCAATACTTTTCCAACGATATGCATATGTCCAGGGTATGTCAAATAAGTTCAGCGCTGTGGGCGTGGCCAAAATGGCCAAAAATGGCCGTTCAGAGGCCGGTTTAGTTTTTTAAGTACTACAAACTCTGAAAATATGAGATCAAACGGAAGAAGTACGGACAAACAAACAAACATATATCCCAAAGCAAGATTATTTGGTGACGTCATAGAAAAATTTCCAAATGTCATAACTTTGGTCAAAATCACCCGTTTTGGACGTTTGAGTTGTCGTTGAATTTGTATTGACGTCTACAATCATAGTTTTCTAGTTAAAAAATAATTGGGGCACTTTTTGGGGCAGTTATACCCGAAAAACTGATTTTTTTGGTTCAATTTTCGGAAGGTTATATCTCCACTCAATGTTTGTAGAAATTCATGCTTTTATACATTATTTGGGTCTACCAAGACCTTTCTAATGGTATATAACGTGATCTTGGCGGCCTCAAACGGAAAAGTTCGAAACTAGCTGTATATATACGAGTTCGACTTCCAGCACAGTAGGTGCTTTCGTCACTCGTTTGAACTGCCGTCAAAAGTGATAATGCATTGATCTAATATATCTAATATATCTAATCTATCTAATCTATCTAATCTATCTAATCTATCTAATCTATCTAATCTATCTAATCTATCTAATCTATCTAATCTATCTAATCTATCTAATCTATCTAATCTATCTAATCTATCTAATCTATCTAATCTATCTAATCTATCTAATCTATCTAATCTATCTAATCTATCTAATCTATCTAATCTATCTAATCTATCTAATCTATCTAATCTATCTAATCTATCTAATCTATCTAATCTATCTAATCTATCTAATCTATCTAATCTATCTAATCTATCTAATCTATCTAATCTATCTAATCTATCTAATCTATCTAATCTATCTAATCTATCTAATCTATCTAATCTATCTAATCTATCTAATCTATCTAATCTATCTAATCTATCTAATCTATCTAATCTATCTAATCTATCTAATCTATCTAATCTATCTAATCTATCTAATCTATCTAATCTATCTAATCTATCTAATCTATCTAATATATCTAATATATCTAATATATCTAATCTATCTAATCTATCTAATCTATCTAATCTATCTAATCTATCTAATCAATCTAATCAATCTAATCTATCTAATCTATCTAATCTATCTAATCTATCTAATCTATCTAATCTATCTAATCTATCTAATCTATCTAATCTATCTAATCTATCTAATCTATCTAATCTATCTAATCTATCTAATCTATCTAATCTATCTAATCTATCTAATCTATCTAATCTATCTAATCTAATGATAGATAGATCTATCTATCTGAGAAAATTCAGTGAAATGAGTGTTGTACATTTATGATTTAAATATTCAGGGCTTATCTGGTTTTACGGTAAATCCAATTGTAATCTAGAACTAGGTTCGTTTTTAATTTATAATTAGAGAGGGCCTAGTTCTGTTTACTCCCAGATAACTGAATTTACCACTACAATATTGTTACAAAACTATGTGATTGTGAAGAATTATTCGCCACTTTTTTCACAATTACTAGATGATCCATTTAATGTAGTTTTGGAAACCGGTTCTTAAATCAATTGTCTTAAATTTGCTAAAGTGACGCCAATATTTAAGACTGGAAATTCTAAACTAGGTGACAGTTGGTGACAGTTTACTTCTTCAGAAATTACAAATTTATGGCTTCTATGGTCTATCACACAAATTTTTTACCAATCAACCTTAGTAATCGAAAGCAGTTTGTGTAAAAAGCTCCACTTTAGGTGTGAACTATGGTGTTCCTCAAGGGAGTGTCCTTGGCCTTTTATTATTTCTAATCTAAGTAAATAATACGCCAATTTACCGCTCAAGAGTTATATAAGAATGTCTGCTGACGATACGGCCCCAGATTGTCAGGTAGCAATGTCACATATGAGGGATGATATTATTTTACTTTTGAATTTTCTTCATTTAAACAAAATATTAGTAAATTTTAACAAAACGAAATATATAATTTTTTACTCCCACGCCTATGACTCAATGATTTACCGCCACGTCAAGTATAGCAAATTGCACCATAGAGTGAGTGGACAAATTCAAGTCACCTTGAAGTAACATTCGGCAAGCATATGACGCGGGATGACCATATTAATTCTATTTGTATTAAAGTTTGCCCATTTATTTGCTTGATTAGAAAATTGGCTGATTTTGTTCCAGTACATGTGTTAAAAAAATATTTCTCATACGCTTGTTCTACCTTTGATTCAGTGATTAAAGAGAAACTGATTAAATGAGGTACTAAGGTGCTGTAAAGCCATTCTGTATAAAATGCTTCACCTATGCGGGCTTTATCGAACTGATGCTATAGGCATTCTCCCAAGTCCCAATTAAAGCAAAAAAGAAAAATGGTTACTGAACAGCTATTGAACAGCTTTCCAAGATTTTAATATGTTTCAAAGGTGTGGATTCAGATTCGAAAGTTCTAAATATATACTTCAAATATTTGTGGACACCTCGTGTGGCCTAGTGGCTTCGCAAGTTTATCGTTTACATTTATACTCCTTGCCTTTCCAACACCACCGGTACAATTCATGTGTACATATCATGTGGCAATTCTTCGACACAACATTTTTGGCTTGGTTCCTGAAACAATACAAAATTGTTGAACATTCATTGGCAATGTTATCTAGAAACCAGACATTATTAATTCACATTTTTAATAGTGACATCACATTAACAGTGATAAATTATATTTGTTCCATCTGTCAACTTTTATAACAATAATATATAATATGAGGATCCTGTCATCTTGGCACAGTATAGTGATAAATTTATGTATCTGGTTTGGTGGATCAGAACGGTTCTGGCGATAGATATCGCTATTTAAACACATTTGATTGATGCGTTCCACCAAGTTCAAAGAGAGAACGAACAATGGTCTTGAGTGAGAACACAACACTAAACAGCCAGCGAGCCGACCAGCCAGAGATCAAAAACAAAGGAAAATCAAAAACTAATATAAAAATCTAAGAAACGAAAATAAATCTGTATCTTATTAATAAACATGTATATCTACATGTAACCCACGAAATTTAAATTTTTTTAATTATTTTTAGATTTTTTGTTAATTTTTTCCCCCTGGTTTATTTTAAATTTTTTCCAATATAAAATAATAAATTTAATTTTCTCTTCGGTTGGTGTTGTTGCTGTTAATTTTCTTGAGATCGGAATCAAATCCAGTTACGTGTGTGCGTGCGTATGTACATTTATATTCAACATCTTTTAGTTATTTTCTTAAGGTGAATTAAGATTTATAATGTTCTAAATTAATTTTCGTTTTTCTCGTTGAGATGGAAATTTTGAAAATTTCATTTTATAAAATAAAAATTTTGTTTGAAATTGATATACGAGTAAGTTCGTAAGTGGGTGGAATATTTAGGTTAGAACGATATTAGCTGTATCATTAAGATGATTAATAATTATACGATTATGGCAATTAGCCTAAGTGGTTGGTATTTTCTTGTTGTATATTTAACGTGGAGAAAAGAAAAATGTTAAAAAAAAAAAATTCGAGTTGGAAAATAATGGAATATATTTTGATTTTCTTTTTATATCCGCGTAGATCGTTCGTTAGAAAATCATAAATCGATTGAACTCTGATTTATACATAATTTTTATAAAGCGTTCGGACTTTCAACTTCGGGTGCGATCGGTTGCAAAATGTAAACACGCATACACTTAATTAAATACAATTTTTTTTGAATTATTTTTAAATTTATTTGTTCCATTCATTGAATGTTTAGTTCGTGATGTTGCTGGTGACGGTACACAATGCAAGGGAGTTTGGATTATTCGTGTTTTAAAATATTTTATTTAAATTTTTATATGGAAAGTGTTTATAAGTGAATCATTCAATTGTGAAATTTTGTAAAGTGCGCAGTGAAATAATATCTAGATGGTGATACATCCAAAATCGAGAATTTGTGAAGAATTGTATAAAGTGTTGAAAAGAAATTAATTTGTTTGTGAATATAGAAATTTGTGTGATAAATCTTTAGAATTTGGTGGAAAATTATAATAACTTGTATTATTACTTCGCTTCAATTATTTAATTATTTATATTCAATGGATATGTCTTTTTCCGCTTACTGCCGCTAAAATTAAGACGACAGCAAACTGAAAGAGGCGTATTGGTTGATTTTGTCAACACAACGTGATTTTTTTTTTTCAAATCAAAGTGTTTGTTTATAGAGTGTAACAAATTAAAAGTGTTAATTTACATTTTGTGAATAATTCTAAGTTAATGCGACAGTAATTATTTAATTTCAAAATTTAAAAATAGTATTGTAGAATATTGACTTCTGCAAATTGAGTTCTGGATTAAAATTCTAATATTAATCTTTGTAATAAGAATCATTGCAATGAGCTGCAACCTTCTAGAAGTCTATCATATCAGTACAATTTTTTTATTCTATCGCAAACTGTTATCCTTACGATACAAAATGCCCTGTGAAAATTATGAAATCAAAAAGAGAATGACGGTTGTACGGCATTGGAGTGCACCACGTCGCTTATTATCAAATTTGAGTGGTAGAAAAATCATTTTGTGAACTCGTCTCTTACTAGTCGGTCAGTTAAAGGCTGTAGAATTTTCGACGCTATATTTTGTTTTACTATCGAAAGGCATCTATTTGTTTTATAGTAGAAAACATTAGATTGTTATTGTTAATTAAATTTTTCTCCTGTAAATGGTCCTCGTCAGTGTTGTCAAATTTGCCCTTTCGGGCTAGATTTAGCACTCATAGATTTATTTTAGTACCATAAAAAGTAGTTTTGTCCAAAGGGCAATTTAGTACTATTTCAATATTTTTAGCACTAATTGTAGTGGCAAGTACTAATTGAATTCTTTCTAATGGATGTTTTTTATTTATTCAGAAGGGATGAAGGAATGGAAAACTAATCATTTGATCTCAGAACATTATGTATGAAAAACACCATTAATACTTTTAATACCTCCTTAATTTTTTTAACAAATTTGAGATACACATTTGACAATGTGGGTCATCCTTAAACAAAGATACCCAGTGCTCTCAATTTTTCCCACCCCAAAATGTTTTGTATAGATGTGATTCATACATCGTTCTTAAAAGTGATAAAAATCAGATGAAGGTGGAGTCATTAACAAATCAATACCTAATGAATGGATGAATCTTTTCTAATTATTTCCAATATTTAACTACCAGATCAACCATTCCTTATTCCAATAAGGGGTTATTTTAATTTACCGTCGATTAATTGGGCCTATGATGGTGTGATATATTATTATATTAATATTATTTTAATGTAGGTATATATGTTTATGATTAATTGTTTTAATTTGTAATATACCCAAACCTGTGTTTACACGGTAGATCCGTTCCAAACAATATCGTGTTAAAAAAACCCGTGTATAAAAATCGAAATATAATAACAGCTTCATTGGATATTGTATCTTATTCGATTAATAAATTTATCAAAATATACAAATTTAATGTTCTCTCTTTTGACAAAAATATAAATAATGAACAAAAATGATCACAAATTCAGGAACTGGGAAATACGAGATTTAATTTTTATTTCATTTTAATCCGATTCATTTTCGAATCGAATTTGTGTGGAATTCCTGTCTTCATGGGAAATGGTTTGTATAATATCATTTGTGATCTGTGGCAATTCAATTTCTCGTAAATCTGAGAAATTTTCAGACACAATTTTACTCGAAGCAGATTGATTTATTTTCACAGCAAATTCTGGAATATTTCGCTTTGTATCAATTTTCGATTGTTCTTTATAAAGTTCTTTGTAGCGACCCATACAAGAATTTAAATTCGATTTATCATTCAGCATGAAATGCTTTTCTAATTTATTAACCAACTGTAGACCTTCAAGAATTAAACTGGCAGATAAAGTTATTGGTTCATCCTCGTCGCTGCTGTAGTTTACTTTGATTAAGCACTCTGAAGGCAATTACTTCATTTATATCATCAATGGTGAGATTGCAAAATCACTCACAGCCAACTGCTTGAGATAAGTTGATTATTTCTGTGTACACATCATCGACCAGATTTGATGGAGCAGTGCCTACAGTTTTAACACAATCGGGACAAACGTTCTTCCAGCAACCATTCAAAGTAGAAGACCTTATTTCAGACACGGACAAAACTGCATGTTTTATGTACAGTCCAGGATTGAAATTTTTCCCATACATTAACAAAAGTTAGCGATTCATCCTCATCCATTTTATATATATATATTTAAATGATTGTCTTATATAATATACTGCAAAAGTTGTAATTATTCCCTAGTCGAGTGACTGGCAGAAGAGAAGCTGAATTAGGTGGCAAGAAGACGATTTTCACGTGACCTCCGGAATAAAATTTTTTTTGAACCACTCATTGAATACTAACTCCGTAATCCAGGCTTTCTTATTTGTCATTCAATGAACTATAGAAGCTCATTTACATTGACACCTTTTAATGCTCGTGGTCGAAGTGATCGATTAACTATGAGAGGATTTAAAATACAATTTTTGAGACATTGCTGCAAAGCAAAATGTGTTGCGATCTTTTGCCACTTTGAAACCACTATAGCACTCGTTTCCGTTCTAGACACAAATGTTCTGCTATGCGGTTTCACATTGAATTTAAATTATTAATAATGACATGTCTTCATAAGCCTTGTAACCATCCTTTGCTTGCAATACATTTTTTTTGGTCTATGACGATGATGGTTCCAGTTGTTTCAGTTTCTCATAAATGCTTAAGATTTTCTCCTTAATAGTAATAACATCAAAAGGTACGAATACCTATGATCTTCAACAAATATAAACAAAAACAATTCCTTTTCCATCTCTCCAATGGCTGCATCTCTAGTATATGAGCACGAATTTGCAGTATATTTGGTACCATCTGCCACAGAATTACGAATAGCCTTCTCCTTTTTAATTTGTTCGAATTGTACCTTCGTTCAACTTAAAGCTTTTACTGACCGACGTGGAACCTTCACCTTTTGCAAGTCGGTCTAATATATCTATTTTCGTCTCTAACGAAATAACTTTCCTCTTTTTTTCTTATCGGTCAACTCTAAAAGGATTTATTAAAACTTTTTAATTGTTTTTAAACGGTTTGCGTTATGAAAAATCATCAAAACCCAATATCACACAAAAATCTATTTTTAAAATTAAGTAAACCAGCAACGGTGTTTGATAAATCGTTCTAAACTAATTATTAAAATTAAGTTCAATTGTATTTTAAGTAACACTAAAAACTAAGATTGAAACAATTGTTTGTGTTATGTATGTACAATAAACCAGAGACAACCTAAAAAAAATATTTCATCCTATGTAAACGTAAAAATTTAAACTGCGATTTCATTTACTGTAAATAGCCGCATACAATCAAAAATATTTTGTTTTTTTGCGTATACGTATACGCAGTTTAACGAAGAATCACAGACACAACGATGACATTGGAATTATCAGAAGTTTGTTTTGTTTTCATTTTTTAGTTCAAATGAAAAATCTTATTTGATTGTCTGTGATTAAACGTTTAACAACTGAATGCCAAATGCAAATATTAAAAATGGGAGAAAATTTATGAACAGCAAATGTGAATCCCCTAATTATTTTTTGTGTAAAAACAATGAATTGAGTAAAAACAGGACTATTTCGTGCAAAAACATTGTGGAGAAACAGGTTTGGGTGTATTTGTAAATATTCAAGATTTTTTTTGTAGATTTATTTAAAGGGATGAGACCACATATGTGTTACGGCATGGCAAAGGGAAAATGGTTTTTAATTTTTTATTTCCATTTGTAATCCATTTGTAAGAATCTATCTGGCTCAACAATATTTCTCGATACGAATATCGATTGATTTGAGTTCTACCTCACGTAAATCTTGATCTTTTTGTTTGATTGAGATGTTCGGAATTGTCGCCTAACACGTTTCTAGACAGTATACTGCGGAAGATGCATAGAATAATTTTTGGACTGAATTGGAATTGTAAATCTAGTTATCTCTCAACGGGTTGTCTTGGCGGGTAAGTGGAGGAATAGGATAATTCCTTGGCGAATTATTTTTGAGATTTATTTTGTAGAAAAATCCAGAACTGCATCCGGGATTTATGTTGAAATCCCGGTTCAGCTCAACATACCAGATCCGAACATGATTATTAAAGAAATTGCTTAGCTAAAATCCAAATCTAAATTCACATAGAGTTCTGCTTACCCGATTTGACAATAATTGGTCGGGATATGGCCAAGTTCCATTCGGGATAATCAAATTTTAGAACTTTATCAAAAACGCACGTTAAATTCCAATACAAGTTGACCCTAGTTTATTAGAATCCTAGCCCAGCTCTACAAGCTGTACTGGAAGAACTTCGGTTGGGAAACGGCCTGGTTCCATTCCTTATAACCGAATCCCAAAATTTCCATTGAGCATTATGCTAAATTGCCAATTGAATTCTGCATATCATATTTGACAGTTATTGGTTGAGGAATGATAAAGTTCCATTGAGCATGGTATCAATGTCCTGTGCAGTATAATTATACCTGAACTAAATTAATAAAGTATTTGAATTTTTTGCGAAATAAACTAAATTTATTTGAAATATCCAGTCCGCCAGAATAGCTATTGAATAACATTCAATGCAAGGGTTAAATTTAAGAGTTAAATACTAATGGATTTTAGAGTTTAAATAACTATGGTTTCAGAAAATTCTATTGTAAGTTGTGGAATTGCAGGAGGATTAAATTAATAAATGTTTATATTATTTAGGAAGCCGGAAAATATTAATTTAGAATTAAATTTCAGGAAATTTCCAGATGTACGTGAAATAATAATTTTTTTTTCCTCAGGTTGCTGATTTAGAGAAGCAATTGTTGAAGACCAATACCATCGTTATCCATTAAATCTATTAAACCTTTAACCTTCCTCCTGTAGGTTAGAAGTAGTCTAGAATTGTGTTGTGCCGTACGATCGCTAGGTGTCTGAAACCGGGTCGTTCTGTCCCAAAAAAAAAAAAATACCTTTCCTATCCTTCCTATATTGTTATGTGTAAACAGGCTGTAGGAATAGACCCAGCGTTGTCCGGGACATTTGTCAAGAACATGGTTTTACAGTTCAATCAATCAATTAATGGGCCCTATGATGGTAAAATTGGTGAAATTCTTCCTATGAATGTAGGAACCTAAGTGTCTGTTCATAGATACAATGGTAATTTCTAATTTGGGTCGAATGCCAGATTAAATGGCCGTAACCGAATTTTATATATGTTTGATTAATTAGTAAATAATTTACATAATATGCTTAATGTATACGTATCATTATCACCTTTCGTTATTAACGATATCCATCACAAGTCTATCGAAATAATTATGAAGAGCGAGATCAACGTGGAAATTCGCTTGCATCAGAGGACACACTTCAAATGGGTTGGGCTTGAAATCCCGTATTTCAAAATTCCGTATTTAAATTAATTAATTAAATTATATTAATTAAATTAAATTATTTAATTATTACCAATACCATTAAAAGTAGTTTGTGGGGTGAAGGGTGAATTTAAAATACGAATTATTTTTGAATTTTGAAATATGGGATTTTTTAAAAATTTGGTATTTTGAAAAACGGTATCTTCAACTATAGAAAAGACAAACAATTTTTCTGTGCTGGAATAGCTTTATGTGTACCCACTAAACCTATTTGATAACCTCTTGAACCCCACTATAAACCTAACCGATATAATATCGAGCCAAATAACTTACAAAATAAAAAAGCTAATGTTTACAGAGGGAAAATGAGATGTTAGTCTGAAGCTAGTGAACAAAAATTTACAATTTACAACCAACATTTCTAATTTGACTATTAGAAATACTTGACTACATGTTGTTATAACATGCCGTTGTCGTGAGGATGGCTCGGCTATAGACAAAATTTCAAATATGTATATCACAAAAATTAATTGGACGCCGCGATCTCGCTCTCATTTTGGTTTTTGTGTTTGGAAAGCCAACGCAATGCGACTAAAACAACCGATCTCTACTCCAATTGTCAACCACGCGATCGTGTCGGGAAGGAAGTATGTGTGCCGAAATCAAAAATAAAAAAAACGTATAACGTTAGAAGGAGACAGCTGGTCTGAACGTACATACCGATTTCGATTTTCAACTTTTCTCTGTTCGTCGAACACCGTTTCCACCTCGTTCTAGTCCCTCAATCATGTTCTGAGGTGCTCCTTTTCTTTGTTGTTTCCTCGGTATTCTCGTTGGGTGTATCGCACGAATACTCTGCTCTCAACCGTATACTCAATTCATACAATACTTCTCTCTTCGATTTATGTCAGGCTGCGATACATTTAATTTTCAATTTTTCACGACCCGGCGAGGCTTTTCCTTTCCTTCCTGTCTTACCGAACAGCTATGTTATTTTTGTTCCTCTGTTTACTTAATCTAAAACAGCGTTATAGTATTTTCTCTTACTTTTTTTTTAAACTTACTTTTATTTTTACCATACATTTTTACACATTTCGTGCAGTTTCAACCTTCAAAAACTGACTACTGGAAACTGTCAAATTTTACATGAATAAAAATAAAAATTCGACAGGAGCATGTTTGTTTTGATTCTCTCTTTGGTGGTATCTCGTTAGCCATGTATCTTGGACGACGATTAAACCTCATTGTCATGTACTGCCAATGGAATAACAACAAACAAGTTATTTACGCCCGAATACGAATTACCTATAGTATCAGCAGTGTGAGTTAATTCGAAAGGGAAATGATGTATTTATAAGGAAATTAAATGGTAGGAGAACATCAGGAAGCAGATTGGATACAAGCATGTTGTTGACCACCTGTATCGAGTATCATGTACTACAGCAATCTCCTGTCATGTACTACGTACTACAACCAAGGGACCCGTCAATGCAAACTGAGCAAATTGCAGCGGAAGATATCCATCACTCTCCAGCAATGTTTGGAATAGTATGCAATCTGGACGGTACACTATTAGACTAGAAGAATTTGGTAATTCCTCTGTGATTTCCTTTCAATCAATTGTAGAAAGAAGAGTTTTCCCCAGAAGTGGAAAATAACAAGAATAGTGCCAATATGTCATGACGCCCTCACTGGAATAGCAGGCAGAGTGCTGCACTAAGTGTTTTCAACGTATCATATGTTATATCAGAACAAACCCAAAAGAGATTTATCATCCTATGCAAACGTTAAAAATTAAACTGCGTGTTCATTTTTCCAAGAAATCACAGATACAGCGATGACATTGGAATTATCAGAAATAAATTTTGTTTTAATTTTTTTGTTCAAATGAAAAATTTGAATCACCCATGTGATCTTTAAATTCTATCAACCTTCAAATGATATCTATTAAAATTTAATGACATTAAGGTTTACAAGTTACAGTTTTTTTAGTGATACTACTTTTATTAATTTCAAAACAATGGAAAAATATTGTTTCGTGTGTTGATTCGAGCAAAGCAGTCGCTTGATAAGTGTTATGCGGACTCGCCGCCAGGAAAATCAACCAACATTGGCTAGTATGCTGAATATAAACGTGGTCGTACAACCACCGATGATGCACCATGGTTTGGACGCCCAAATGAGGCTGTGAGTCTAGAAAACAAACAAAAATGCACGAGAAAGAAAACAAGATCAATAGCGAATATTATATTGGGTTATTTGGTGCGTTTGAAGGAAGAAATCGCTAAACAACGACCTCAAACGAAGAATAAAAAACTGCTCTTTCACCAAGACAATGCACCGTGTTACAAGTCGATCGCAACAATGAAGAAGTGATTACCGAAAATGAAGCTTATTTAGAGTGTTGTTGGACTGATTGTATCGCTCTAGAAGGAACTTATGTTGATGAATAAAATCTATTTTCCTCCTTTGTGTTTTCTTTGTTAGTCCGAGATTTTTTCAGGCGATGGGTTATAATATTACTGGCATAATCGATACATGACCTTTTTAAATTCCAGGACCCAAATTTATTAAATGTATGCACAATATGATATTATTTTAATTCTACCTTTCGTTGAATTTATTATGAAAAAATAAAATATTTTAAATATTCCCAATAAATGTAACCCGAACAGAATTAATACAAAAAAGCAAATGTGGGATTATTGCGATTATTTGGACTGGCCAGCCAATTGGATGCAGCGGTCCTCGTAAATGAGGTCTATGTTTGATTTTGCTTTGTGAATTTTATATTACTATCATGAGTGTTTATCTTGAGGGCTAGACAGATTAATTAATATTGCCATATCCCTTTAAAAATTGCAACAATATTGAAAAAAAATTCTTTCTAGACCTAGATTGTATTTTTTGAAGAATGAGGAGATCAAGCCAAACCCGAAAAAATACGACATTCAATCTCGTGTATAATAAATGTCTCTCTCCAGAGTAAATATCTAACATTGTTGATACTTAATAAACACATTTTTATTAATCACTTGTTTTTTGTTTCGCAGAATTATTTTGAATAATTTTCAAAAAGTTTAAAAAATCACTTGATCGATTTCGACTTGTTAGGTCATCATCCTTAACGAATAGAGAGAATAGAATATTCGCATATCCTTAACGAATAGAGAGAAATCCGGTTCTCACCAATTACAGATCCCTATTCTATTCTCACGTACGCAATAATATACCTTGAATTTTGTTACTCAACCTATGACTCATCGCCTACCTGCGCGATCCGTAGATTAATTTTTATTGCTTATTTTTTGTCCCTCCTTCTTTTATTTATTTTTTGCTTTTTTCTGCTATATAACAAAATTTTTGTTTATACAAATCAGTAGATACTCCTGATGATGACCTAACAAGTCGAAATCGATCGAGTGATTTTTTAAACTTTTTGAAAATTATTCAAAATAATTCTGCGAAACAAAAAACAAGTGATTAATAAAAATGTGTTTATTAAGTATAAGTGTGTTTCGCCAAGTGCCTACAGCAAATAGCGTAAAAAGTAACATTGTTGATGTATCTGGGCTCTGATGAAATTGACAAAAATCATATTAGGACTAACTTTTTCATAATAATTGATTGTGTTAAAGCCGGGCTCCGTCGCACGCCCGTTTTACATTTAAAAAAATTGAAAACAAGTGATTCAACGAACCTGTTCTTAATTGTAATATTTTTTTAAATTTGAAAAATAATTTAAAATATCTGATAAAACTTGACAAACTAGAGCTAAAACTTGGTTTCTCCATAGATTGTAGAATGGTGTTCATTTACTACGAGCTTCTGGAACCTGATCAAAAACTGTTACAGCTGAACGTCACCAATTCCAATGGATCAAATTATGTAATGTGGAAAAGGAAGGATGGTGATATTGCTGTATGACAACGCTCGTTCACATACAGCAAAATCAACCCAAGAACTCATCTTCTTAGGCTGCGAAGTTTTACAGCATGCGGCAAATTCTCCAGACTTGGCTCTCACTGACTATCATTTATTTAGATTGATGTCATCATATTTGAAAGACCAGCGGTTCACGAAAGTTGAAGATGTGCGAAAAAAGCTCGACAACTATTTTGTTTCGAAACCACAATGTTTCTATCACGAAGGCATGATGTTGAATGCCATACCTGATATACCTACCATACCTGATAAATGACAAAAGGCCATAGACGGTAGTGGCGAATTTTTCGTTAATTAATCTTTGTACAATTATATTGTCAATAAAGTTGAATTTGACCAAAAAAGCAGAGTTTATGCAACGGATTGACTTACAAGGCAAGCAGCAAATTTGGTGTGAGACTTCTAAAGGGAAAAATCGACTATTCGTCCCCTTCACTCAACATGCGACGGGTAATCTTCGATAGTCTACATGACTTATCGCATTCCGGCATCCGTACCACCCGAAAACTTATTGCTTCGAAATACTTCTGACCAAGAATGAATACTGATATACAAGCAATTGGGCGAGATCGCGTATTCCAAAAATCTAAGTTCACCACCACACGAAATTAGAAGTTGGCAAATCCGAGCTACCAAGTGTAAGGTTTGAACAGATCCCCATGGACCTGGTTGGTCCACTATAGCCCAATCAAAAACCTATCATTATATTTTAACGATAGTCGATCGAATCGCCCGTTGGCCAGAAGCTTATCCAATCCACGAAATGACCGCAACAATCGTAAATATATCTGTAGATCTGGTGTCCCTTTCTTTATCACGAAAGACCAAGGAATACAATTAGAATGAAAGTTGGTCACTGAGCTCATGAAGCTTCTAGGTTACAATCGCATTCAAACAATTGCATACAAATCGAAAGCGAATGGAACTTCAGTCCCGGTAAATTTTTCATCAATGATCAAAATTCAAACCCAAATACAGATACTTCGGCTTTCATGAAGCAGCTTCACTACCATGAGAATCCTAGTTCCTACGGACACAAGACATTCTTCTAAATAGGCAACGTTCATTTCCAAAAATCTGGAACTATTGCGGTACCTACATTCTGGAAGCTGTGGAAAAAAGTGAAGTGCGAACAAGTGAGGTTAGTAAGGACACTCAATAATAGTTCTGAAACAGCAGAGAAAGAATTTGTGCCTCGAAGGTCTGGTAGGCAGAGACGTGAGCCTATAAAATATAATGATTGATTATATTTAGCATTAAACTGTATTGAAAATTGAACTAAAATTTAAATATTCAGGTTTCTACTAAGGGGTCTTTCAATAAGGACGCTCAATTTTTAAATGTAAATAAAACAAGTTATGTGTTATATTCATTAATTTTTTTTTATTTGAAATAATATTTTATGGAAGTAAGTATGGAATATAACGTGGCTTTCGATATGTTGACTTTGAAAGCAATGATTGTTTGCGGTTTATTCGCATAGACCTGCGATTTAAAATAGCTCCAAAGGAATATAAAGGCGTTAAATCACACGGTTCTCGTGGTCACTTTACGTCGCGAGATCTTCATGCTCCCAAATCGCTCGTGCTGAACATCCATAGTGAACATACATTCGCTGTGTGGCATGCAGCGTGGACCATTCTGGTTAGGCCACAAGAAGTTGCTTCTCGTCGATTTGAAGCACCTGCCGTCGAATTTTATGGAACTGCCAGTTTCTCACACATGGTAGCGATGTTTCCAGCAGACCTTGGGTTCGGTGACGTATGGATGTTGGCTGATATTTTCTCGAGCTGGGCGACTCGTTTTTTGTTACTACCAAACGTCGAATTGAGTTGACTAGGACGGTTGTAGCGACGATAAAAATCACATTATGCGCCGAAAGTTTCTCGAATGAAGTACTGATTTTGAAAATAAATGATGATTTACACAAGCTGTTCAACGCTATAACCTTCCATGGTGATTTGCCGCACACTAGTAAGCAGACAGATGTTTTTTATCAACATGGCTGCTATAGCCTAACAAATTTCGAGCGTCGCTGTTGAAAGACCGCATTTACGTGGCCATAGACGAGGCACTCTTCGGCCAGTATAAAAATTATGAAATTTTGGGTTATTATGGGAGACTGACAAACTGACTGGGATACAGATTGTGACGTTTGATACTATATGTAGTATGTTATAAGGTTGGTGAACGAGATGGCAATGCCTTAGCCTCAAACCAGGTGTCATATATACATACAACCACGATTGCAAGTACGCATTGTAAATTTTAATATTTGCTTTAATATTCTAACATCACCCACACATGCGCTAATTTGATCGAATATACGCACAATACAGAGTGTAATGTGGTAAATTTAGTTTCAGTATAGCTATTTTGTATTCAAATTTATTAAACAAAAAAAAATTTATTGATTGGATCGCGACCAAAATATATTTTATACTTAAAAGCGATATTTTACTTCAAGTTAATAAATTATTGATTTTGTGTCTTTGACACTGTTAATATTAATTTCTTAATCGTGTAATTTTAAGTTTAAGCCATTTTCAAAAATTAAATTATTATTTAATAGAAGCATTACGTAATAATTATATAATGCACAAAATCATAACTTTTATTTATAAGAATTTGACAGTTTGACATCAATATTTTTTTATTCAAATTTCGTTAATTTTTATTTTCAACGTTTCAATTAAAAATATTTCACAAATTTATAAATAAATTTTAACGTATACGTGTATTATAAATAAATCTCTAAAAAATGTAATATTTTATTTAATTCATATTTCGTTATTTATTTTATATTTTTCAATTTTTTATTTTACTTAAACATAAAAATTTAAGTTAACACATAAGAATAACATTTTACACGTGTCTCTCGTGCAATATGCGCTTTAATTTATGAAGTGAGATTAAAAAATTGAAATTATTTTAAAAATTTCACTTTTCTTCTGTTTTTCAACAGTTTTTCTGTTTCGTGCTGCGCGTATATGAAAATTTATGGAAATTCTTTTGAGATTAATTTTAGTGAATTGATGTTGTCTTAAAAAGTATGTAAATGCGAATTTTCTACAAAACAATAAATCTAGAGTGGGTTAAGTAGCAAACAAATTTGTTCTCGGGTACTGAATAAAAAGTAAATTCTTTTATAAATGGAAGGGAGTAGCATTACTTATTTTAAGAGTGGTGAATACAGTTATAAATCAGACGGTTTATAACAATAATCGTTCGCTTTCGGAATATTCTCGAAAATATCGGAAATAATCTCTCAAACACTAACACTACCACCGTAATATTCACGCCACTACTTGCATATTCTCCAAAATACCAGAAATATTCTTACACTAATTTTTCCGTTATTATCCACCAACACTAAAACACAACAACAAATGGCTTTAACAACTATTTATTAATTTACAATTACTTTTAATCACACCACTAATTTTACTTTAGTTCTTGAACACTGATCATTTTCCCGCTACTCACGAACTGATTATTCCAGATTCTACACGACCAATCTGGTTCTGTTCTAGACTAATTTGCTATAAAAACGAAACTGCCATAAAACTACTTCCAATGCTCAAACCTAGATGTCACCAACTATATAAATGTTATTAAAAACTTAACACTTGATTGATCAATCTATGCTAAATTTATGTCCCGCTAAACCAAGCCCCGCTAAACCAATCCTCATGAAATTTTTACGATCCATATGCAAAATTTTTTGCAGGGATTTTTTGTCATCTGATCACGATCGGTGATGAAAATGAACAAAATTATGACCCAATGTCGGAGTGACAAGCTCATGGGCCGAACCCTAATTCCACGCCTGCTGATATTTTTCGAGACAACAGAAGTTTTATGAAAAATCAAAGAATTTATGAAAAAAGAGAAAATATATGTTTAAACGTTTTGAAAGGAAGAAAGTTAATTTTCTTTAAAAAACGATTTGCGTATGTATAGTGTAAAGACTCTCAAAATATACTAAAATTACCATAATCATCATTATGCAAATACAGGATAACATCAAAAAAATCGCCATCGTTGATAGCGCTCTTTACAATTCTGATGTCATTTAATGAGAAATGTTTTCAGTTTTTTAATGAAAGTGTTAGAAAAACCCCTCTGTAACTACACATGAGCAACATAAGGTTCACACGTGGCGTCAGTAGCCTTCCATACATTTTTGAAATCCTTTTAATGTGAAGGGTTTTCAGTTTTTTAACAAAAGTTTTAGAAAAACCCGCCTGTAACTACCCTGAGTGTATGTTTTTATATTATGTTTGTTGTATGTATGTTTATGTTCTCATGTATGTGTAGTTTATGATCTTAGCTACCATAAAAACATACACCCAGGATAGTAACAGGGGGGTTTCTCTAACACTTTTGTTAAAGTTTTTTGTTTGAATTTTGTTTTAATATAATTTTTGTTTAAACTATTGTAAATAATCTGCAATCATACATGTAAATTACAAAATAGATTTCTTTAAATCAATAAATAAAAAACTGAAAACATTTCTCATTAAAATGACTTCAAAAATGTATGGAAGGCTACTGACGCCAGGTGTGAATCTTATGATGCTCATGTATAGTTACAGGGGGATTTTTCTAACACTTTCATTAAAAAATTGAAATCATTTCTCATTAAAATGACATCAGAATTGTAAAGAGTGCTATCAACGATGGCGATTTTTTTGATGTTGTCCTGTATTTGCATAATGATGATTATGGAAATTTTAGTATATTTTGAGAGTCTTTACACTATACATACGCAAATCGTTTTTTTAAAAAAAAATTAAGTTTTCTCTTCTTTTTCATAAATTCTTTGATTTTTCTGAAACTTTCTGCTGAGAATTATTAATTTGCATAAAAATTTCAAAAATGTTCTGTTGGTTTCGAAAAATATCAGCAAAAAACAAATTCCATTTTGTGATCGTGATGCCTCTAGCGGTGAGTAGCAAAACACATTTTTCCTGTTGGAAATTTTCTGCTATCTTATACAGCATGTGATCTACCCCGCTTAGGGAATATCTTTGAAAATATTGAAAATAATCTTAGAATATTTTTCCAAATAGTTAACACTTAAAACCCATCAACAATAATTTTCTCTATTTTTTATTATTAATTCACTTTCCACAATTTACGATAAATCGCACAATTTATTTCACTTTAAATCCCACTTATAATTTTCACACTGTTCATTTTTGCTTTTAAACTGTCGCGTACCGAATGTACAACCTGTTAGATAACTAAGCTGTTATAAAACGATTTCCAACGGTTAAATCTAGATGTCACTATTTTTATAAATGTCATTCAAATTACACCACTACCATAATACATACGCCTCTGGAATATTTCCACAATAATTTTACCAAAATCCAGTTACACTAAAACACCATACAACAAACAATTTTCACAATTATTTATTGATCCCAACCATTTACAATTATTTTTAAACCACACCTCTATTACCACTTATCAATTACCGCACTGTCTACTTCCGCATTTAATCTATCGCGTACCGAATATCGTAACAACCCGTATTTATATACCGCGCTGACAATTCGATGGAACATTCTACACTCGTCAGGATTTATTACTTCTGTATTACTATAATATGCAATACCACAAAACTGTTATAAAAGTATTTGTAATGTTATTACTTAAACCTAGATGTCATTAATCTCACAGAAAAATTTCATTACTTTTATAAAATTTAATTGACCAATTTTCTTTTAATAAATGGGCATATCCAGCTTTCTGAGATCTCATTAAAAAAGACCTTCCGAAATCTTCTTTTCATTTGATGATGAAATTGCGACGCTTCTTAACAATTTCACAACACTGCGTGGATATTGTAATCCCAATTTTTTTTAACAACTACACGAACTACTACCCACTCACACGAACTATCAAAAATAATTCAATTTATTCGTTCTACGAACTGGGCCTGTTGCATTAACCTTAATCTTGTTAATTTTCGAACCTTCTGTCCAATACGCAGTTGTATGAATAAAATAAATGCTAGCGTATATAAAACAAAATTTATTTCTAACAAAGGAAACTATTTGAGCGTGTTTCTAGTTCGCCGTCACAAATACAGTGGGACAGAAGACTCTTACAAGCCGAGACGAGCCGAGACTGTCAAAGTCCGCTTAGCTTACAATAACAATTGCATTCTATAAAGCCGAAGACGCTTTAATGTAAACCAACAAAATTTAGTTTTAAGAAAAATAAAACCATTTTATAGTTATGATGTTCTCCACAAGGCGGTCATTTTTTAATTTTATTTTTGATTTTTTTAATGTGTTTATTTTTAAAACTATACATAATTAATCAATTATCATACGATCAAAATTTGACTTATAAACGTTTTATTATCAACACAGAAAAATCAAAATGTATCGAAAACTAAAGCCAAAGCTGTTGCTTTAAGATATTAAAGTAAAACCAACTTAGTTTTACCAAAGCAACACACCTAATGTGTCGAACCTGTCTCAACTTTAAGTAAATTACACCAGAGAGTGAGTGCTACCTTCACTAATTTCGATATAAACTACCACTGCGTGTATGTAGACGGCCAAGTAGAAGAAAAATATAGAAAATACGGTTTATATGTATGCAGGCCCAAATAATGTAAACACGAAAAAACACTTTCATACGAATGCTATGAAAATTTTCTGGTCAAAATTTTTTTTTGACTTTATTTATCTATATCTCGTAATCGCGGCAAAAAATTAAATTTTCATTCCCCTGAGCACGAACTTTGTTTATTTTCCATTATTTTTGGTAAATTGTTTTTTAATTTTAAGGTAAATTTCTTTTAGAATTTTACCATTTTCCGGCATGCTGCCTTTTATTTGTTGAACGTCGTATAACACACGATTCAAAGTTTGTGTGTATGGAAGAAGAGTATTCAACAATCACTGCGTTTATGTACAAACATAGGCACTATGGTTGATTGTTGAATACTCTTCTTGCATACACACAAACTTTGAATCGTGTGTTATACGACTTTCAACAAACAAAAGGCAGCATGCCGGAAAATGGTAAAATTCTAAATGAAATTTACCTTAAAATTAAAAAACAATTTACCAAAAATAATGGAAAATAAACGAAGTTCGTGCTCAGGGGAATGAAAATTTAATTTTTTGCCGCGATTACGAGATATAGATAAATAAAGTCAAAAAAAAATATTGAACAGAAAATTTTCATAGCATTCGTATGAAAGTGTTTTTTCGTGTTTACATTATTTGGGCCTGCATACATACAAAGCGTATATAATGAAAGACGGCCGTATACACATACATAGGCACTGAAACTACGCTTATTAAAATTGACTGAAACAAACGCTCAAGCGGCTTCCGCTCTAGAACAGCTTGTACCGTGGACTGTGGCGAATACACAAATTTAATTAATAATATGTATTTATATTACAAATTTACTAGGCATTTTCAAATCATCCTTCTTTTGATGACGACAGTAAATGTGAGGGCCTAAACCATATATAAACTTTGCCTAAAAAGCCTATCATAAGCTACTTTCAAAGCAACTTAAAAAATTTGCAATCCGCACATTTTCACACTTCATGTCAATATTATAATATACAACCAGTGAAGCTGTTAACAGTTTTTCTCATGTGTTTACAACGCGTGTCTTACATGTTCTTCACACAAATTCCAATATTCTCATCATATACAAATAAAACACAAAACCTAATAAATATCTATATAATTCTCCCATTGTCATCTATCATCGCAATAAATTAACTCTATACCTATAACATCTTAAATATTTGAAATCGATTGATCGTGAAAAATCACTGGCAGAGAGTGAAAAAAATGTGCGCGGGATGAGAAATGCGCGCGTTCGCGCCACACAGAATTTACGCATTATGACAATTCACCTGCTATTACATTTCTACTATCGCCTTAGTTTCAATATTTTAACGACTTATATTTTTCGTATAATTTGCCTTTTCATAAATTTTTATTTATGACACCGAGATACGACAGATTTTCTTAATTTTTTTTTTTACTTAAAGTTCGATTAGTCAAGATGACATGTAAAATGACATGCGGTTGTCTCGATTTTTGTATGATTTTATGATGTTTATTTATTGCTCGACATTTTATTACCGGAAAATTTTCATTCCATCATCACCAGTCGAGATTATTGAAACAAACGCTGTTAATTATTATTTTTGTTTGGCTAGGTGCATCTGCAAAATAACTCGAGTATATATGTATGTAGGTGAGACCTTTCTTTGATATATGTAGTTTATGATGCGTGTCAATATTTTATTTAAAATTTCAAAGTAGAATAAAAAAGGTTGTCCACCTCATTGGAATAGTTGTAAACATCAGTTAACAAAAATGACAGCGACTTAATCTGTCAATCTGGCTCGCCCAAAAATTAATTATTTTATAAAGTGACCCAACCTTAGGCGCCAGAAAATTAATTACGTTTTGATTGTAAAAGTATAACCATACAAAATTTTAAAAAAATATGATTGAGATAAACGTCATTTCTATCTTTTCTAGTACCCCTTAGTGCTCCCTGCTTATCAACCAACGAGGGTCTGGTGACCGAGAATCGGCGAGATAACCGAACACCGAGAACCTAGCAAATAATGTTCTCTCCACCGACCCACTACCAATTTCACTAGTTAGGTTGGTAGTTGCTGCAACAACCATTCCTACAATGAATACAAACAAAAGGAAATTTTACCTCATGTGGTACTGCAACTGCTCAGTTGGCTAATCCAGCCTTTAACAAGGCCGATTTTTTTTTTTTTTTCGATTCAATTGATTGATGAGTATTTCGATATCCATTCGTACGAAGCTTAAAATTTTCTAGAATCTGGATCACCACCTAGACAATCCACTTCGCGCGAAGCATCACCCGTTCTTTGGTGTGGCCATTGACATTGATTTTGTCGTAGCCAAGCAGGATCTGCACACCGCAGCGGATGGCTGTGTAGTAATAAAGGGTCAAAACCACGAGACGCGCAATCTGCAGAATTATGCTTAGTGTCAACGTTATTGCAATCGGTAGGTTGAATGTAATACAAAATTTGCAAAACCCGATTGGCCACAAACGTTTTCCAGTAACTAGGCGCGCTACATAGCCAACCAGGTACCACTAGAGAGACGGCCTCTGCGTACATTTGAACCTGTGGCATGCCGAGTGACTGAACGATGGTGTGCGTAGTGTAACCTTGGTCTTTGATTCCGCAGCATTGTGATTTTTGCGGATTCATCTGCTAACGTTGTACGACCATACACCACTGCTGCTTATGCAGTGAACTTGAAGAGAATTGCGAGTTTTTGAATGACGTATCCAGTGATCGATTCTGAGAGCTTCCAATGACTTTACACTATCCCGATATGTAGGCCAACTTTGAGCGGTTGATTTTGGGACCGCTTCATCCCAGGATATGACGAGTGCCCACAATTCTTGTAGTATGATTTTCTCGATAATTTTGGTAGGAGATATCCACCCGAGCAAATCAAATATCCTTGATGCCTGCGACAGTATTGTTTGTTTGGTTGGTGCACAAATATCCGACGAATCCGTTGAATCTAAAGCTATTTAATATATGATATGGGCGCTTTCAAGTTCCCTGTCATTATTAGTGAAATCATCGCCAATTAGATATGAAAATTTCATAGTGCTAAACAATTTGATAACGTTGACCGCAAATTTGCTCAACATGATCGCAAGTGTTGGATGTCCTGAAAAGGCCCATTGTAAATGTCTTGAAAAATGGCGCAACACTTATCGACTTTAGTGACAAACAAAAATTGAATGTGACTTCATTTTCCTGAAATTGGCTTAAATAAATGAAGAAAATATTTTAGGAATTTTAAACTAACCCGGAGAAGCAAAGCTAATTATATATATTCTTACAAAATATGTTCTTACTATAAAAGATTATTAAAACTAATCTAATTTTCAAGATGAATAAAACCAAATTTTTACAAAATCGATGATCGTCAAGATATTGTCTCAAGGATTACCTCGCGAAGTTTCAAATGTTTTCTTCCGATTTAGGTTGCTTACTTTATGGTGTATATTCGGTTTAAGTCCGAAATTGGTAAATGTTCGAAATTTTTATTTTTCAAATTCGTTTACACGATTAAAATCGGTTGTCCACTTGTCCCATGGTTACAAAATGTTTAATGACCTCCCCCCTATGAAGGGTACAATTGGCTCTGCCAGCCCGTGACAAATACTAAAGTCGTTAGCCTTTACTATTTCAAATACTTATTTGCACTAATACCATAAAAACTAATCCAAAAAAATTGTTATTTTAATATGTTCTCGGGTTCTCGCGTAAATTGCGAGTTTTGGATCGATGGGGCCTATCGGGTATTATTCTGCCTGTGAAGCCTTAGCGAGAAGTATTTACCATATGAACCACATACGAGTAAACATATTATAGTTCCACGTGTAAGTGTTCATACTTTTAATATTTTTTAAATTGACGTCAACAATATTAGCACTGTTAAAATACACCTGTCAAAAAAATATAATATACAACAGAAAGTTTCTGTTCTATGCGTACTCAACACTCAACCGCTTAAAATATATTCGTAGAAAATGTTGAAGCAAACGAGTGATACACCCGCAATCAATATGTTAACACAAACATGAATTATTAGAACCAAAATATATAAAAACCAAAAAGTAGAAAATAAAGCAAACAAAAAAAAAGAAAATCTATTTAAAGAATTTTCCGAATTTAAAGTTTTCTGTTTTAAGGCCGGTATATGAGAAATTTTACCTCACAAGTTGCATTTTGTGTATCTCTACAACGAGGTATACGTAAAATACCAATATTGGCGCAGCCAACGAGTTTTTCTCAAACGTCATTTATAAATTATGCGCGTTCGTAGGATTTATATATTTAAATTTTGCAGACATTTTGGTGATATTACATATGTGGGCTACAGCTCACCGAGAGTGGATGATAGTCTAATATCTTTTTAAGTATTTCACGTGTTGAAATAATCTTAAAATATTAAAACACGTACGTGTATATATATCGACCAGACGTCGATATATTTTTAAAACAAATTTTTATAATTTTAATAAAATTTCTAAATTTATTTTTTTTTTTTTTTATATAAAACTTTTCATTAATATCCATCAACAAGTTTTATTCATAACACAAATATTACAGAATTTTATTTGGAGCAGAAAATCATTTCAATTTCTATACTGGTACGGGTACGGTGGGTACGGTGCGCGGAGTACACAGAATCAAAAAACAAAAAATCGTTTTTCGACTATTTTCATCTTTAAACTGTGCGTTTATGTCTTGTGTATTTCATCACATCATATAATTTTAAAATCTAAACAAATTAATCGAATCGATTCCTTAAGATAAAATTTAATTTTTTATATTTTCAATTCTATTTTTTTGTTAAAGAAAATACTTAATATTCATGTTTATGAGAAGATTTTCTCAGTTTTCTTCTTTGATAATGTTATGGATGCGCGATCAGATATTTTACACATGTATGATGGAAAATATTCATCGGTGTCGGAACTACATATGTAAAGTGTTTCATTTTCGATATGAGGAGGGAAAAAGATACTTTATTTTATGAGATTTTAAGAAATATTGTTTGTGCGATCGTAATCGATATGGTGTCAGGTGGATTTGAATCGTTTGTAAGAAAATTTCAAAAACATCTTCCGGTTTTGTTATAGCTTCATATAAGCAAACAGAAATATTATCGCTGGCCAAGTTGCGTGAGTTTTATGCAAGAATCAATAAATGTACAAGTACTATGGTGCAAAAGTGCCTCTGTGAATGATGCACATCAACAATTTCAGAAACTATAACAGCAAACACATTAAAATAATTTCACCTACGAAACACGAGCGGCATTATACTGTTACTCATTTGCTCTGCCAAGATTGTGAATGTTAAAACAACAATTCTCCTAATTCACACCTTACCCCGAATATTTCCGGAAATATTCTCTCAAACATTTAAACCACTACTGAAATATTCCCGAAAATACCAGAAATAACCTCACACAACGACAAATAATAATAATAATAATTTCCACAATTCGCTTAACACCATTTACAATTATTTTTAGTCGCACCACTAATAATTTTTCGAACACTTACCTTAATTTTTAATCTATCGCGTATCGCGTCTTAATCAAGACTTATCAAAGACTAACTTAAGACTCGCCATTGTGTTCATCGCGGCGCACACATCAATCGTAACGGGCCTGTTATAACTAAAACTATTTCTAAAGCTTAAACCTAGATGTCACTAATTTCCCAAAATGTCATTAATTTCATAACGCTTGATTGGCCAATCCACGCTTAATTACTCTCTCGCCCAAGTGACAAATCTACGCGGAATCGATGCCACCCAAACCAATAGGTGAGATCGTAACAATAATGTTGCGAGCTCGCCTATTGGTTTGATGAGCAATTAAAGGATGAAACACACCAAGAGCAGTGCAACATATTCCAAACAATCCACACAGCAGATTGTTTTGTTTTAGTATTACAATTGATTTGTGCAAATTAAATCGAGGTTATCAGTAGCAGCAAAGAGCAGCAAATTGAAGCTGCTCGGTGTGGAACCTATTGATGCAGCGACAGATGCAACTTCATTCAATATAATTTCTTGAAATTTAAATTTTTCAATTATAATTACAAAATACTTAATTTTTTTAATGGAATTACCTACAGTACATGGCCAACTTAATATGAACTTTTCAAAAATTATGTATTCAGCGGAAATCTGGTTAAAAAACATGATTTTTTAACATTAATTCATTAAAATGGATTTATTAACCTTTATTCTATATATTCTCAACAAAAAAAAAAAAAAAAAAAATTCAACCGGGTAATATTTCGCCTACCTCCCTTTATTTTTAAGCAAAACTCAAATACAACGCGGCATACTGTTGTTAGACTTTATGATGGTATCCTTGATTAAGGGGTCGTTGTACAAAACATTTTTAATTTCCTCAATCAAATTTGATTTAGTCATGATGACTTTTTCGACAATTGCTGTTTTAATACAGCCCAAACATTTTCAATCGGGTTCATATCTGGTAAATTTTATGGTTTATACAACCCCAAATCATTACTGAAGGTGGATGCTTTACCATTTGTGTAATGCAGTCCTCATTAACATTTAACGAGTATATTTTGTTCTGCTACAATTTGAATCTGAGATTCGTCCGAGAAACAAACCTATTAAAAACAGTAACATTAGAAAATGGCTTAAATAATCGATAAACCTAAAATTTGTATTTACATTTTGCCAATCTGCTGTCGAAAACTGTTTATAAAGCTTTGCCCATGCTACACGTTTGGCCATCATGGTACTATTTAATTTTTGTTTAATCGTCGAGCGGCAACTTTCTATGCCGAATTCTTTTAATCGACGTCTTAGCGTTCTGGTAGAGATGTTGACAGTTTGCTCTTTAAGAACATTATTTATTAACTTTATTGTTTTTCTGCGATGATAGAGAACGGTTTTCGATGATAGAAACGATTCTGTCTTCTCTTTTGGTCATAATTCGCTTTCGACCACAATAGTGTGTGTGCTGGTTAGCCAAGGATTCACCGCTGCTGAGCCTTAATGTTTGACACTGAGGACTTCGTAATTCCAACCAATTTGGCAATTTTACATTGTGTTAAAGTGTTTTTTGTCAGCAGTTAGATTACATATCGTTTTGTATCCTCAGCAATATTATGTTTTCGTCCCATGATGACTTTGATTTAATAAACGCAAAATTAGATAAGTAAACAGAACTTTAATAAATAAATATTACTTACAATTGGAAGCCTATTAAGTACACTTCTAGAAAATAATCATTTTAATTTAAATACATATTTTTGTTACACTACTATAAAATGACGATGTTACCACAAACGATTGCACAATTGAAATGTCAAAAAATGAAGAAAAATGAATATCTCCAAAAACAAAAGTAACGGGAAAATTTTTGTCTACGCAAAACAAACGAATATAAATATTTAACAAAACGATTTTTTAGTTCTATGGAAATTTACCGTAATTGAAAAGATATTTAAAAAAATATATACTATAGTTCATATTATTTGGCCATATACTATATATTTATACTCAAACTATGATTTTGTATCATTAAATAAGCGAATAAGCCAAAATGTAGATAGATTTGCTGCTCGCTGCTGCTGCTGGTGTACTTCATCCTTAATTCAGCATGTCCGAGACGGTGGGCATATCCTGCGGGCTAAGATCTCACTAAAAATGGAGACTTCACACATTTCACCGTTAGATAGAAAATACGTGTAATATACACGCCGCGACCATATTTTTGATTTCAAAATTACAGCTGTTAATGTCAAAGTATTTTAAGATTCGACGAAAAATAACTTGTTGTTATAGGTGGTTTGTTGTTTATTGAGGTGCCCATTATCTTTAAATGGCGTTATCAAGCGATTTGCTGTACCATATGCCGAATCTGCCATCAGATGAATGTTCGGTTTAACAGGTGAGTACACATTTGAATACTTTAGCGTCGTGTGTCCTTCCTGGCATTGCCACAAAGATATTAATAAATTTTAAATTATTATCACAAATACTTGCAAAATGTAAGCTGACAAGTTGAAATTTGTAACTGGCAAATTACACACTTACCTTGCAATATAATTGAATGAAAACCTTTTCTGTTATAAAAATTGGTTAAATTATGTGCTGTTTGATGAGTATATGACAACCTTCAACAGCACTTGCGATTCCTTTTAATGTTTGACTTTAATTCGAAACTCTGGCAATATTAGTTCGTATAAAACATTTAAAATATTTAAATAGATACTATTAGGAGTTAGTTTCTGTTCTTGAAGTGTGGTATGCACGCTTTGCATGGTTTCATTGCCTTGCCGTGCTCACTAACTAGTTTCTAATAATAATATGATACAAAATTTGTCTTCAATACGTCTTAAATCGAAAATGGATACAGACATTAAAGAGATCATTAAGATAATACTTGAAAGATAGGCGAAAGCCAAGGTAAGACAGGTAAAAGAAGATGAAAATACAGGTTAAAGGCAAGTTAAGACAAGTGAAAGCCGATGAAAGATAGGATAAATCTAACGATCACAGAGTTAATGGCGCGATTGGCACTACAGCAAAGAGAGCGACTATAACCAGCAAATGTGCAAGCGACATCGCAGCATAAAATATCGAATTTTGGTACCAGGCTACCAGCGATACGGCTACTTAGGTTTAAGTAGTAGTTAGAAGTAGTTTAATAACAGTTTAGTTGTATATAGTATTATAGCAGATAGTCTAGAATAGACCCGTTGCGCATATTCACGTACAATATAAAATATCTTTATACTAAACTATCTTTATTACCCAGGCAGTTACGTTGACAACACCACAAAAAGTGGATTTGATGACCGAGAAACTCTCCATAGCCGACTATCAAAAGTTTGCCAATACGATTTTGCCACTCAGAAAAGACACCGTATCCTTCAATGATACAGTGAAAGAACTCAAGCAAAATTTCGGCCCGAAAGAATCACAGTTTTCGCTGCGCTATAAATGTTTGAATATGAATAAAGTAGAAGGCGAATTTTTTCCGAGAATGCAGAGTTCGATATTGCAAATTGCACACCTAACGATTTGAAAGTATTGATGTTTGTACGAGGACTCAACAAACCACATGACGCTGAGACATCGAAAAAAATTCTTAACAAGTTGGACAGCTAAGAGATGCCACACGAAGCAGCTGGAGTGGATATACTGTAAAGGTATCCTTGCGAGACGTAGTCAACATTGCGACACGATTAAGCAGCCTTGTAGTCGACAAGTTCGTGGTTTTGTGTCCAGGCCATAGATTCTGATTAAATGACAAATGACATTTTTTGTGACATTTGTACTAAAAATACTGCTACAATTTTGTGACAAATACTTGTGAGTACTAAATCGCGATTCGTATGCCATGACTTTTCCGAAATGTCACAAAAAATAAGCTGACAATTTTAATAATATTGTCATTGGTTTTTATTATCGTGACAAAAGTTTTTATACGAAATATGTGTCAGTATTTACAATTAAAACAAAATAAATTTATTCTTTATTGAAAAGCAAATAATTTTGCTACAACTTAAAACTGTAGTTACTGTAAACTGCAATAAATGTCATTTGATCCGAATCGTAATCAATGATTTCAATTTGTACCAATAAGCAAATGTCACGAAAACTTGTAATTTTGTCGGAATCTACCCCCAGGCATCTTAAATAGTGCAGTGTTACCAACGTAGAAGGAAAGACAGAGCGCTAAGGCGCCAAAAGAAAAGGCACCGGTAACGAAGATTCCATTCAAGCAAATTCAAATTTGAACGTGCTCGGAAAGGATTGGATGGAAACTCTGGACCGATGGTACATGCCAATTGCGAACGTCTGCAATAATATTGAGTAAAAGGCAATCACAAATTTGGATGAGGAAATTAAGCAAAAATTTCCGTAGCTCTTCATTGATTCACTTTGTTCGTGCAACACGGGCGGTACCTTTCAGCAGCAGAACCAGTTGAAAATGAGCTCAAGAGATTGCAATTGTTGGGAGTAATCAGGCCGATCGGTTAGTCGGATTTTGCTGCACCGCTGGTATCCATCAAAAGAAAGAACAGGCGTATTTGTATTTGCGTTGATTATTCAACAGGGTTAAACGAAGGTCCCGTACAGCCAAATGAAGAAATTGTCATTTGAAGTTTCGGAAACGCGAACTGCGTGCCGTTGGAATTAGAAATCCATTTTAATTATACAAACTGAGTTTTAATAATAAGTTAATTGATACCTGCTTTCCATTCTACATGGTACACTCAGAAAAAAATATGATAAATACATGATTACATTTACCATATTATGATAACACTTAATCATTATTATTATTAATATCATCATTGTGTGTTAAATACAATTATTTAAATGATTTATTTTATCATACTATATTCTTGATCATTTTCTTGATCTTCTTCGTCATAAGAATGATGATCACTTGTGACCGCTTGTGAAAGACCACAAAAATATCAACACATCTTCTCCCTCCGGTTAACGAATTTCCTCGATATCAAGACTCATCACAATAGCTTCTTGGAACTCGGACAACTCCCAATCATAAACTATTGCAAATATCGTTCGAACCAAAAATATGATGCAAAGTACAAACCCCGAGTAGTTCCGTTTTGAGTACATTGTAATTTTCGAGGAACTATCGTTTTTAGGTGTTAAATACTCGTATAGTGAGTGCAAGTGTTCGCAATAAATAGAAAAGTCTGTTATTTCGGAGAAGCCACTGCTTGACTTTTGTAGTATAATAAACATCAATAGACACACGCCAATCTACAATAATTTTGTTTTAATAGAATAATATGTCATTACTGTCCAACTGTAAGCCAATTAACAAACGAACACCAAATTCAATTATGACATTATTCGTTCAACAGCAACATCAATTTAGCCAGCATCAAGGCACAAAACATATTTGTCGTAACGGTCCTTTCATCTTTTTAATTATTATTATCATTTTCGTTTTTTGCATTTATTATTAACAAAACAATTTTTTTTTTTTTTATTATTTTGATAAACATTATTATTTTAGCTGAGAAATAAAACAAAAGAAATTTATTTTTATTTCATTTTAATTTTCATAGATAAATTTCGCTTATTTTGTTTAAAATTAAGAAGAAACGAAAAAAATATGACAAAGATTTATAATTAACTTAATCGTGTATTGTTTTTTATTTTGAATATTTTTATAAATTTTATTTCGTTATTTATATAAATAAAATAAATTTTATTGCTTGTTTTGTGTATGAACCTTAATACTACTACACACATGATTAATATTAATTGACATGTTTCAAGGAAGGTGAACGAACGCCGTCTATCGCCAGAAGATAAAAATCAGCTCTGCCTGTGACTCCACCAACATAAATTATGAAAACTGCCTGTGTGTGGTGACACCGAATGGTCACAGTTAATCGGATCGGAATTTAGCCAAAATCAAAATAAATCTTCAGTAAAATTATAATTAATCATGTGTGGTCATATTATCATCTCAATGTAAGTAACAATAAAACATACATTGGTACATTTCATTTTACTTTTCAGTATTAATTAAATAATGAAAAACTTTTATTATTTTAACATTTGATTGTTTTATTATTTATTTTTGTTGTAAAAATGTGAAAACTGCATCCAGCTGTTGAAGTTTATTCATATAAAATAATAACACAGAACAAAAATCGAAACGAAATGAAAATCAAAATCAAAGAAAAACAAACAGCGGGAATTTTATTTTTTGGACGTTAACAATCCAACATGGACAGTGTGTCGTCATCTGACGTACGATTGTCTGGTGTCTACTGTCTACAGTTTTCTTTTTTATTATCGTGAACTATAAATAATAGAATTATGTGTATTCTTGTAAATTTAAATTAAAAATTGTGTGATACGAAGGACAAATGCGAAACGTGGCTTATTTACGTAAAACAAAACCGAATCAAATAAATTTGTCTGTCTTCACTTATATTCGCTTGCTGGGCGAAAATCATACTCTTGTTGACTTGTTTTAAATTGATTAATTATCAGTACTGGGATGTTTAACTTCACATTTTCAATGCTGTTTTGAAATTAATATCTATTTTACCCATAATCACAAGTAGAATAAATTTGAATTAGTCTTTCCAAACACAGCGTTTTGCAACAAAACTCAAGCTGCACTTGCCTTTCCACGCAAAATTCAAGTGCAGCTCATGCCTATGTATGTGTAAAATTATTTTCATTTTATAGGGTTTTTCAATATGGGCGGGTTGATGTGGGCAGCCTTTGGTGGCCATGTTGTTTTGGTGGAATCGGTCTAATCTAGTATTTTTTTCAGTTACTGATGCCAAATCACCATGACAAGTTACAGTTTACACGATTGAGCAGCATGTCAAAATGATAATACTTTATTATCAAAATTGGTGTTTATTAGTACGAACATTCCGCGCGTTGCGCCCATTTCACAGCAGACGCGGTGGTGCTTCAAAGTCGACTCTCCAACGTTTGGTGGCCAAATTTGAGACAACCGGTTCGGTAAACAATCAGCCAATACTCGTACGTCAAAATAACGCCAGATCGCCGGGAACATTGCTGCGGTCCGTAAAAGTGTACAGGATAAACCCGAGGCAGTCAATTCCTCGCCGTGCACAAGAACAGACTTTAACTTCTCAAATTTTGCGTCGGGACTTGGGCCTACACCCGTACAAGATCAAACTGACCCAGGAGCTCAAAGTTAATGAACATAGACAACGCCGTTTGTTCGCTGACTGGGCTTCCGAGCGTTTAGAAGAAGACCCAATTTTAACCGAAAAATAATCTTTAGCGATCGGCTATGTTAACAAGCACAATTGCCATATATTAGACGACGCCAACCCAAACGAGGTTCACCAGATGGCAATATATCCACAAAAAGTTACTGCTTGGTGCGGATTTTGGGCCGGCGGCGTCATTGGTCCGCGCTAAGAATGATGCAAACCGATTTTTTTTAGCCCAAACTGAGCCATATGGATGTAGATGACACGTGTTTCTAGCCAACATAACCAATACCATCGCTCAAATTCAGCCGGATCTATGCGGCACGGCAGAGTCATTGAAAATCGGACCACTTGGATCCGTGCCACCGTGAGAAGCCGAGGTGGTTATTTGAACGATTTTATATAATAGCCATAAATAATGGCATACATGGGCCTTTCAAATAAAAAGAGGATTTCGTTAATACCTCACACACAGCTTGTTTTATTCCATTTCAACATCAACCCGCCCAAGGTATTGAAACAAAATGTAAAAGTTTTCACATTTGCTCAGACATTTATGATCTACCAAAATTTATTTTCATACTAATGGCCCGTTCCATACACGGGACACGGCTTCAAAAACCGACTTCACCTTCGTCTCTTTCCCCTTTTACCTATAAAATCGATATTAACTGCGACATAAAATTTTTCGGTGAAACCGAACTAACTCAAATAGAAATGAAAATAAAAAAAATTAAGGCTAATTTTGAAATGTAGATTTTTGTTTAAATTTTATTTTCGAGGGAGCAGAATAAAACATACAAAAAAATTTGGTGTTTTAATATAAAATAAGGGTTTAAATTAGAAATAAAAAATCTATTTTGACTTAGTTTGAAGCCAGAAGCTGAATCCGTGTATAGAACGGGCCAATCGGGTAAAAAGAAAAAAACTCTGACCCTAAAATTATTTTGTTTTTTTTTTCATTTGTGTTAGTGAGCACACAACGAAACGAAATTATTGCTGCAAAATACCCCCACTTAAAAATTTAATTTGTAGGGGAAGAGACGAAGAAAAACACAACGACTGTTATTGTTTTTCAATTTAATCTTCTTAGAACTTGCTCCATTATCTCTCAAATGCAGCAGGCGCATTACATAATCTATGCGGCATTACTACAAATTGATAAAGATTTTGTGATATCTTGGTGTGCCGTCCTTTTTGTGGAGTTTCTACTCCCACTGGCATACACAATCGGCTGCTAAACCGCTCTATCACTCTCTCTCCATTTTCTTCTAATCGTCTTGGTGCTTGCCGGATTGCAGTAGCTAATTATTTTGACGATTCTTTTTATTTCCTACGTCGGTACTTTCTGCTAGAAGTTTACTAATGCCCTCGCACACAACAACTCATAATTCCCATCTTGGTCTGATGTTTCCATGTTAATAGTCTATTTTGGCGTAAATCACTTTTTCGCACATCGGTAGTATCTCGGTCCTGCATTCGATTATAACTTGCAATGCGTTTTGTACACTTGTGTTTATTTGAAGATACTTCCACAGTGCTCCATTTTAAGACCTGGTTATCTATATCCATATCGGAACCCGGCACTTGCGGAACGCCGGAAAGTCTGTGGGTCTGCCTTCAATAGAGCGAAAAGATCTAGAGATAGTTAGGACTGGGACTTCTATAAGGAATGCCTCAGAGTATACAAAAGGGAGTTCAGGTAGGCGTAGAAAAATTCGTGGAGGCGCTTCTGTGATAGAATGGAAGGGATCTCAGAAACCTCGCGCTAAATTAAAATTCTCTCTACCATTCTAGCTGTTCCAGGCTATTTGTTAAAAACGGATGGAGAATGGACGGTTTCTAGTGAAGAAGCTCTTGAACTCTTGATGGAAACTCACTTCCCGCGTAGTGAGGACGTGTCGACTGCTCAGCCTTTGGATGGTTATAGGTCTAGTGATGACTGCGGAATCCAACTGTTGTGTACAGAGGATATTCTGAACACACGGAGAATAAAATGGGCAATTAAAGGGTTCAAGCCTTTTAAGTCAGCTGGTCCGTATGGGATTGTACCAGCAGAAATTCAGAATAACTTGGAGGTCTTGCTTCGCTGGCTGGAAGTTATCTTCAAAGGGTGTCTGGAGCTGGAGTATACATCCTCAATAAATGGAGGGAGGCTATTGTGATCTTCATCCCGAAGGCGGGAAGAAGCTCGCACAGCAACCCTAAGAACATTAGACCAATATATTTGTCATCTTTTCTGCTGAAAATCATGGAAAGGATGCTGGATGTCTATATTCGTTCAAAAATTGTACCCAGAAACTGGGTTCAGTCTCAACATGCGTACCAAAAGGGTAAGTCCGTGGATATGGCATTACATACTCTGGTTCATGGAATTGAGAAGTCACTGGATTTTCAGGAATTCTCGTTGGTGGCGTTTCTCGATATCGAGGGCACGTTTAATAACGTGAAAGTGGAAGCAATTATGACTATCAATGACTTGGGGTTGGAAGTGCCTACAAAAAGGGCACTCAACTATAGTTTATTCAGTGAGGCATGAACTGGTGAATCTAGACTATAAAACACCCTGTTTGTGCTTCGGCAAGTTTTTCAAGGTGACTATCCCCTCTAGGGAGGATTGGAATAGTGGTCTCGTTATGGAGACCGGGACAGTTAGATTCTTCACCGACGGCTCCAAGCTCGATGGTAGAGTGGGAGCTGGTGTATTCTGTGTGGAATTAAATGTAAGTTTATCCTTTCATCTGCCCGAGTACTGCAGTGTGTACCAGGCTGAAGTCATAGCGATTGAAGAGGTCATGAACTGGTTGAAACATAATGTAATATCGTTAACTGATATCACTATCTATGTGGACAGTCGGGCGGCCATTTTTTCGCTGGATTCAGTTTTCCTGGCGTCAAGGGTGGCGTTAGATTGCCACACATCTCTTAACGAGATGAGTGAACATTTCAATATCCAGTTGGTCTAGGTTCCGGACTATTCTGACGTTGAGGGAAATTGCAGGGCAGACGAATTAGCAAAGTGCGGTACGACTCTCCAACTGGAATCAGGGAGAGAATGTGTAGGAAGGAAGGTCTATGTCTGTGCTGAAAGCAGCAAGCAATAGCGAAGCAGTTGCCTTTTCGAATGCCAGGTGGATCGCCAGTCCAACTGGCAGGGTAGCGAAAAAAGTATAGCCTGAGCTGAACTTGAATCGATCCCAGATCCTTATCACACTCAGTAAGCGTGATTTAGGTAGAATTGTGAGGATAATTACCGGGCACTGCCTTTTCGGAGATCATGCGAGAAGGCTGGGTCTGGATGCTAATGACTTCTGCACAAGCTGCCGGGACGAGGAGATGAAGGATACTCTTGTTCACTTCCGTTGCTCGCGTCCCGCGCTAGCTGGCAGAAGACATGATCACTTGGGCAAATACAACATGGACAGCCTCTGTGATCTTGAAAGCTGTAACGTGCTATATCTTTTACGCTATATTAATAGTACTAAATGGGTTTAAGGGAGTTTATGATGTCGAATCCTGTGGTATCACAATGGGACGCAATTGGCCTAAGTGTGGGATAGCAACCACTGAAACCTAACCTAATATAATCTATCCATATCCATCACCACCTGGTATTTCTTCATAACAACTTGTCCTGGGATACATTCATCAGTTGTTATAGCTTCGATAAACCGATGTTTTAACCACATCCCTTCGAACATTACTATAAGAGTACGATAGTTGTGTGATTTTAACGGTGTTCTTGAGTCATTTCCCCCCTTTCATCAGCTTGTGTCCTCAAAAATGGCGGACTTTAGTTTTTCGCATAGATGCTCAAATGAGACAAGTGCTTTCTCTCCGGTTGTCGCTCAACGTGTAACTGCCTTATTTCTTTGCGTTTCTTGCCTCGAGCACCAACTTCTCTCTGACGCTGTATACAATACCTCATTTAATTGAGCTTCCGGCAACTGGTGGTGTACAAAACGTTTTATTTAGCAATTCATCTCCAATAGTTTGCGAGGTATGTATTTCAAATCGGGCCTCCACTTGCTGGAGAGTGTCTATTGTTCGGGGGTAACCAGCTGTAATGAATTGGTTGTTTCTGTGAACCCTCGCTTCGGCTTCCTCATTTTTTACTTCTTCTTCACATAGTTGGACTTTCAGCTTAACGTTTGGGGTAGCTAGTGTTATCCCGAATGGTCCTGGCGCGGTGATAATTGTCGCGATCTACGCCCTACTGTTTCAGCATCCTCTTCCATGGCGCACTGCAGCCTCGATTGAAGCATGTTTTTTTTGTCCTCGGCGAAAACATCTTAATTATATTATAGTAGCAGTGATGAGTTTCGGGTGTTAATTTGTACTTGATTTTGTAAATAAAATACTAAGGCTTTAAGATACAAATTTTATTTACACCAACACCTAATAAATTCAGTATTTCACAAGTTTGTCACTGTTCACTATTTCACTTTTACTGTTCGCTTTTTATTTTCGCACTGCCAATTTTAACATCTTAACTTGCACTGTTCACTTCTAAATTGCAACTGTGTCTGCATGACAATATGCTGACGCTTTTATATTTGTTGATCTCTTGAGTGTTTTACGTGTGTAGAGTAGAATTCGTAGTATGGGGTGGGTGTAACTGCAGTAGGAAAATTTTCGAATTTCAAAATGAAACTTTGCATACCGATTAAGTCCAATTTCGAGAGGAGAAAGAGCCGAGAAAACAAAAAAGAAAATTTAAAATTTCGCCTTAAAGACGATAAAACTAAAAACCCGATTTCTAGAAGAAGAAAAAACAGAAACCATTTAAGCCCAACTTAAACATTTATGAAAGGCGGCTAAACTGACAAAATTTGTGCGTATCAATGAAATATAATTTTCATAAATTTTCGTTCATTAATTGAGGAAAAACAAACTTGCCCCTAAAAGATACTATATTAAAAACGAAATACATCCATCGTTCAATAATATTTGTATTGAACAACAAATGAAACAATAAGAATAAAATGTTCTATAACTCAAGAAGCTTGGCAATTCAGATTGCGTCACAAATTGGTTTGCCAAAGAATTGTTTCCCCAAAAATCCTTTTCTCAAAAGACCCCAAAATGGAAGATGAGATTTTCGCGTGTGCGACAAGAGGTATATTTCATCGACTGGGATTATGAGTTTGAGAAAACGGGTTTTTCATGTGTTTTGTAAAATGTATTTTAGGCAAACCAAAACCTCTACCAAAAATAATTGATGAGATGACATTAAGCGCGAAAGCCTTATTTCTCCTAATAAGCATGTGGCAAAATCTCTTCCGATCATATTGTAATATTATACACAAGACGTTACACAAAATTTTATAATAATTTTGGTTAGAAAAAAAAAATTAATTAAATTAAAAATAACTTAAACATTGTGGTCTGGTTACTGTATCGCGCAGTTATATAAAGGGGGCGGTGAAGTAAAGCGGGCGTGTATACTCAACCAAAATGGTTTTTCTTTTATTTGCCGCAAAACTGTGTTTTATAGTTTTGGAATGGCGTTCGAGTCAAATTTTATTTCGAAATGTTTACTTAACGCAACGAAGAGCTCTCAATTATACGCAATTGTTAAATATTATATTTATGGCACACTCGACTATGAAATGGATGCCGTCTGGAGTATATAGACATAAGCGTGTTATTTACGGAAGAAGAGTTCAACATTTCAACCATCAGATTATAAAATATTTCGATATGACGTGCATTGATCGTAATTTCAAACATTTCCATTTCACTTTTCTTTATTTTATTCTTTATTTTTTAATTTTTTTAATATCAACATTGTATAAGAATCGATATCCCTGGGCCATTTCTATTCAGCTTGTTCTATTTATATCCGCAGTATATACATAACAAAATTATATTACACTTAATAAATTATTTATTCCGATCGCAAACACACACGCACACACACCCGTAGACACAAATACACACACACACACACTCAAGTATAGAATTTAATCTAGAAACGATTTTTAATTTAAATTTCATTAATTTTCCGTATAACAAAGCGTTAAAATTTGTATCTCGGGAGGATCGCGAGTGGATTTGAATGGAACTCCAAATATTAATTCTTATTTTAGAAATTTTATGAGTAATAATTTTTAATTTGTATTTTTTTAAATATTCTGTGAAAGCAACAAAATTTTAATTTTAGAAAATGTATGAAAATTAATAAAACTGTAGGTGTTCAATATAAATTGTTGAATGATTCGGTTGAATGTTTTTACATCAAAATATTGCGAGCGATTGATTTGGGTCATGTGTTGCGTTCGTTGCTAAGATTATAAAAGAAAATTTTATATTTATTAAAATTATATATGGTATACGGAGTATCTAGGCCGTTTATACCAGAGGTGCATAAATTACAGCCCTTGTGCATTAATTTCACAGTTCGCCTTTGAACAAACGGATTCAGCACATGTCCTCGATTTGACTGACAACTGCATAAATTATTAGGCGTGCAAGCAGAAACTCAGCTCTGAAGTTGGTTGTATTAAAATATACTTGAACGCATCCAAATTGCCTGCATTTTGGATATACGAAGTTTAAGGCTCGGTTACATCGAACCCGTTCCGTTTCGTCTCGTTCTCTCCGTTCCGTCTTTCCCGTTTGCTGGTTATATTGAATCCGTCCCGTCTGTCTAAACTGACATTTGACAACAAAGAAAAAAAACAAAATGGAAGATTGCGAACTTTTAGAAAATTTGGAAATTCTCTTCATTCATTCTCTTTATATATTTTATATAAAAATATATTAAAATTAAAAGAAAAAGAAAAAATCGAAGATGGTGGGTGCGACCAATAAATACGAATAGGGACGAGAATCTGGTTATTTCGTTACTAGTTTTCTCCAAATGAAACAATTGGATTCTGAAGAATTTTTTATACAAACCAGAATGCCTCGAAATGTTTACAATTTGTTATTAAATTACAAGATGAAATTACCAAAATATCGAATCGCAAGCCTATTCATTTTGTAAACAGATTGGCGGTTACTTTGTCGTAAGTATTTAATATCTAAATCTTGTAAGCAGTTTATCCCTATTAAAACATTTTCACCTTAGATATTTATCCCAAAGAGTAACTCCAAAGTTTCTGTCAATGTCCTTTAAAATGGGTAAAACAACTACTCGACATATAATTTTAGAAACCTGTGACATTATTTGGAGATTATCCCCAGTATATGTCGTACAACCAAATAACGAGAATACAAAGAAATAGCTAACGAATTTGCAGCCAATTGGAATATGCCCAATTGCATAGGCTCAATTGATGGTAAGCACATCAACATCCGGTGCCCATCTCTAAGTGTATCACATTTTTTAACTACAAAATTTTTTTTACCAAAGTTCTACTAGCTGCATGCGATGCTTATTATACATTCACGCACGCTTGTATAGGGGCCTATGGAAGTCAAAGCGACGGAGGTAATATTTAATATTTACCACTACTTTTAATATTTTATAGTACATTTATGTATTGCAGGTGTGCTAAAAGAATCAAAATTTGGGAGGCAACTATTAAGAAGTGCATTGCCATTGCCTAATAACTCAAGGCTAGAAAATAGCAACATAATATTCCCTCATTATTTTGTGGCTGATGCAGCGTTTCCACTTCATGTTAATATTATAAGGCCTTATATCCTGGTGGTCCAAATTTTGACGAGGCTAGAGAAATTTTTAATTATAGACTCTCAAGAGCTCGTCGGACAATAAAAAATGCTTTTGGCATTATAGTAGCGTGTTGGCGTATTTTGAGAAACACGTTGGATTTGGAACCAGATAATGCTTCAAGGATCGTTTTAGCTACGATTGCCTTGCATAATTTTATAAAAATGAATGACTCCGCTTTAAAATATTGTCCTCCAAATTTTATGGATTGGGAAGATAACGATAAAATCCTACATCCTGGTGAATGGAGGACTAATGTTCAAGTATTAAGTTCGGTTAGTATGAGCTCCAAAAATGCCACTCGACGATGCTTCATGTTACGAGATTCTTTAAAAGAATATTTTTGTAACGAAGGCGCTGTTATTTTTCAGTTTTCTGCCATTAAGTTATAAATAAAATAATATATAGATTTATGTAAACATATGAAGAAAATAAAATTTAATTCAAATCGTAAAATTTTTTTCCAAGACATCGATCAGTTCAAATCGAAGCGAATGGGATCAAAAGCGCGGCCACCTATAGGTTTTTGCTTCAAGAAATGAGGTAATGTTGTTTATAAAATATCACTGTTTCGTACAGCTTCTTGTGCTTGCATTAGCATGTTTATTTGTTCATTTGTTTCATGGAACAACCAATGGATTGCAAAAATGCTCCATCTTCGTCGTTTTCTAATCCGCTTTTAGATTTTAATTTATTTTTAAATTCATTCAATGTGGAGCAAAATTCTATTTGCAACATATCTTTGTTTGATTTTAGAGATTCTTTCGAACAAGATGAAGATGTTGACTCCTCATCATAGCATAAATGGTGTCCCCTTCTGTAAGGGTAACATTATTAACACCGTCGTAGTCACTAGATGTTTCCATGGAAAAATTAATATTTTCCTTCATCCTACAAAAACAGGAATATTTAATTTATTTTAAATCAATTACTATACTACATACTTCCTTACTGTTAAAGAATCAATTAAAAATTCAAATATTGGGTAATACTCCCATTGAGGCGAGATTTCCGCGCCCGATCCCGATGGTTGAGTTAATTTTCTCCGCTTGCGCACAAATTTGTCTCTTAAATAACTCCATTTCTTTTTTGCTGTAATACAAATAAATATATAAAAAAATTAAAAAATTGATAATCTGTGTGTACATACCATCTATACAGAATAATTCACTTAAATTGTTCCAAATTTTTTCTTTCCTCTTCGAATCCGTATAAAATTTGTTTTTTTTTGTAGTATAATTCCGGAAATTTTTTTACTTCCTCCACAAAAGATTCTACACCGAAATCCATTTAAAGTCTGTCAATATACACTTCAACTTGTTATAATTTTTTTAATATTATCAATAATAATAATAATTAATAATTTCTATAAATAATTATAGATTTGTTTTTTGATCCATGATCCATCCGTCAAAGCTAGTTGAGGTTATGTAACCCGCCTTCCGTAAAATTTAGATTTTTTTTTTAAACGGATAAGGATGTCCGCTTCTTTCCGCTCGAAGTAATTAATCATTTCGTTTTTCTATATAAAATGCATACAAAATGTCAGAACTAAATTTTGACGGAAAGGCGGAACAGAGCAGCGCGGATTCAACGCAACCAAGCCTTTACTCATTGCTGTTTTTATGACATAAGTTTCAGTCATTTACAAGCTGTCGTTCCGTGTGCATCAACTTTAAGAGATGGATGTCGATAAGCAATATTACGTCATTGCATTCTACATATTCCATTTTCAAATGAAAAAACATGCTGCTCAAGCTATGGAATTGATTATTCTGTGAGTCATTCAACAGTAAAAAAGTGGTTCGCAAGTTTTCGTAAAGGCAATTTTGGTATTGAGGACAATCCACGTCCAGGTGCAGTAAAACAATTTGAAAACGAAGAACTTAAAGTTTTACTGGATAAAAATCCGTGTCAAACGATGGACTGATCCAGGCCAGCCATCAACATCAGTTGCAAAAATGAATATTCATGCCAAGAAAGTGTTACTGTGTATCTGCTGAGATTGGAAAGAAGCTATTTACTACGAGCTTCTGGAAACTGATCAAACTGTTACATGTGAGCTTTAAACACCGTATCAAGATTACCTTCAATCAAGAGAAAACAGCATCCGAGTTATTCTATTTTTCTCCTAGAATGATTGGTTCTGGGCCGCAGTTGGTTTAAATTAACTGAAGCCGTTTATTGTTCACAGAATACGTTTTAGTCGACGACACACTCTGTGTATCCTTTTGGTTTAATGAAATAACTGGTAGTGGTTGCAATCTTCCCATAAGACAAAAAGTCTTGGAAACCTCTCCATTTTATTATAGAAGGCTAGAAGACTAAGGAACCTACTTTTCTTAGTCCATAAATGCTGATACCAGTCAGATTTTGTAGTCTAACTCTAAAGCGGCCAGATTATATCGCCATCGCTGTACTTTGGAAGTAGAGAAATACATATCTTACTTTTTCCAAGAATACAGAATCTAATATTCGCTGGCTTACCTGATATATGACTCTGTTCGCTCTAAGGTCGCAGATGTTTATGGTATTTGCCCATACCGTTTTTGAATAAGAACTTAGTCTTAGTCTCACTTTCAACAAAATTGACTCGGTCTGACGCCAAACACATTTTTTTTGGTATGCGTGGGATTTCCTACCTATCATCACTGCGAACACACCACTTTCCACCACTGCCTTCCTATATAGGTCTGTTGATCTCTGCTTCCAGCATGCCATCAACTTTACCCAGCCATTGATATTATCTTCATCCCTGGATTCTTCCTTATCCTGTGACCCTGGCTTTTCAAAGCGGTGTTACTATCTGGATTCTTTAGATATTTTTGATGCGGGATTCCTTTGCTCCTGGATTAGTCGTCCTTAAGGGGTCGCAACAAGCCAATCTAGGTTTCTAACGTAGAACACCGATCCCTATCCTGGCGCATCGACGGAGGTTTTTCTCCAATCGTAAACCACAAAAGTGCCTTGGGACTATATCCATAGGCAATCCAGCATTTTTTGATCTCTGTTACACAAGTGCCAAAGAAGAGGAGGTCTACTTGTACAGAAACTCAGACCGGGTTTGTCTAAAGTGCAGATCATCGACAAAAACAGGGTCACCTTGTTTATGGTTTGTTACTACATCATCCGTAATGGTTTTCCATCGGTAGAGTCTCTGTTTTTTTTGGTCCGGTGCCGCTGACCAGAAATGTAATTTTCTATTTAATATTTAGTAGAATTTCTTCACTTTTACTTACTTAGTGTGTTTTGATTATTTTTGACAATCCTGGAAACTGCAATTCATCATTTACAAATCATATCTCATAGTAGAGCAAATTGAATCATCCAGATTTCCAATCATTTTAATTCTGAGATTGTTTACAGAAAAAAAAAAATTCTTTCAAATAATCAAAAATCAAACAAATCTATTTCTATTTCAATACATTTTTTGATTTCTATACAGCATGACGAATTATATCACGGACGGAGCTCTGATGTGTGCTTTACTAACATTATTTTTCGTTTCTTTTCTTTGGCTGCCTTCAAAATTATTTTTAATTGATGTGAAATTTATTACATTTCTAAGTAAATCCATATGGAATTTTCCCAATTTTTCATTTTTTTCGTTATTCCTATTCAAAAGCAACAAAAACATGCGATCGAGCACACAAAAAGAAGAAGAATTGGATTGAAAACGCTTAATAAATTTATTTTCTATATAGGAAAAGTCTTCGCACTCGCACACACTTACTGGGAATATGCCAAAGTCGAACATTTTATAAATTTTCATTAATCATTTAATAAAAATTAAATGAAAATATGAAAAACATACGAGATTTTATATTTATAGTATAGATTAAGAAAATATAATTGACATAGTAAGATTTTAGATTTGTAACATTGGATAATCCTTCGCGACGATACACAACTTCAGCCTAAGACTGATTTCTGATGATGACTCAGGAGGTTGTCAATGTCTGTATCCAGTTTCGGCTGCCCTCAAAGATTTTGGTTGAAATTTTGTATGGTGTGCTCACACCTAGAATGCAATGAGCTCATTACAATTCTGTTATGTACAGGGGAGCAAATTGAACTACCCACGCTGTGTTTTTTAAGCAAAAATACAAGAAACGATATGAATTTGGTTCAATACATGTCGGTTTTTACTTATTCTATTAATTTATCTTCTTACTTAAACTGTGCTTAAACATTCAAGATAAACATACACAGATTATTCATTAACGAACATTACGCTGGGTGATCATAAAAGCTGGTGTTGAGAATAAAACTTGGAGGATAATCAGTCTGAAATAGTTCCGGTCACACGACACCGATGCGCAGTAAATATTAAATCTACGCATTTTTTGTATTTTTTCTATTTCTTGTAAACTGCTCAAATTTTGTGATAACTAAGACCTTTTAGGTAAAACTAAAGCAGAATAATAGAATATAGCAGAATAACTCCAGCGAACATAAACGCAAATTGTCATATTGGTAGTGCGAGATTAATTACGAACCTGCCATCACCAAATATATTTAAATAACAACAACCACAAAACAACGGACTTGAGCCGACACCACAAAACAACGGACTGCATAGTCAAAAAAATGGATTTTATATTGAAATAATAATGGGTAGCAGAGAAAATGCAGCAACTCCATACCAATTATGAATAAGATGGGGGACAATGAAATATCTTGAATACAAAATACAGATCAACAAGTAATCTCAGGGATCAGAATTTTCATGTTTTGTGAATTCCAATGTTATACTGGGCATTCCTTTTAAATATCAAACATACATATGCTGTTATGCAATATCAGGTCTTGTACCTTGGAGCAGCGTACAAAATGTTTCCAACGGCTTGTTGATACAGAATACAGATCATTTCATCAAATTTATTTCTTTGATAGTGTTAAGTTTATATCACAAGGAGTAAGTACAGAATAACTATCGGACGTATTGAATCTGGCTATCCATATTTTGTGTTGATCCAATGCCCATATTTAATTTTCCATAAGCAAGAGCGAGTCGTACTCAGTTTTCATGACCTCTCCAGAAATGTTCAACAGATCGGCTCAATGCTTCTTGTACAGTCAAGGGGTCAGATAATTCGCTCATAACAAAATTATCAAGTTTTTTAGGTAATGTTCTGATATTTTGGTAATAGCTTGATCATCTGTATTTGCTCATATAACCTTAAAAATAACTTCCAGCTTCAGAAGTTTCATACTAATCATCATCTTCAGTGACAATTTGAATTGGATTCTCATCAAAATAAATTTGAGAATTATTTGGGCGGTATTTTCCTGAGGTATTATAAAAAATTGAATTTATGATTCTTGATATCTGTAGTAGCTTCTTCACTATATTCATTAGAAGTTGAAATATCTTTATCAGTTTCAATAAACCAAACGGCACAGTGGTTAAAGGTTTGGCGTTTTGATCGGGAGGTACCGGGTGCTCGAATCCCGATATAGGCAGGATGCAAAAGTGAATTTTCATCAACAGATTATGATCTGGGATGAAATGGAACACAACTATGATCTCCTGTCGGAGTGCAAAACTCATGGTCCGACCCATCTTCCATACCAGTATAGGCTGGCATGGAGCTATGCAATGTGCAGATAGTGATAAAATCCGACCTATGGCCGTACGTCCTCGATTTAGCAAGCAGTGCGTAAAGTAGGACATGAAAAGCGAATAGCGAAAGAGTTGGGAATGCTCGGCCCCAGAATAGATTAAAATATAAAAAAAAGTTTCAATAAAAACATTTCTACTAATAAATATTTTTTGAGTTTCAGGCACATATAGTCGGTATCCTTTTGTTCTGTTACATAACCAATAAAAATAAATTCAGTAGATTGAGCATCCAGTTTTAGACGTTTTTGGTTGTACATAGTCCATAGCATTACAGCCAAAGACTCTTACAAATTTGGTTTAGCATCACACATAACTTTTGTATACCTTTTCGATAAATTTAAAATATGTAAAACGTTTTTGACACTAACAGATTCCACACCGTCTGTACCATCCGAAAACAAATTTAACTGTACATCACCTACAGCGGCTGCCAGTATACCATCATTGGGGATCATTGATATTCTGCAACCATTCACCATGCAGAGTCATATATCATGAAGCACCAAAATCAATATACCTTTAATTTGCATCAACTGCTAATTTAGTTGACTACCAAAAAATGAGGTTAAATTCTTCTGGCGTTGTTGCTGGTTAGATGACGACTGATGATTCTGATGATTTGACTTATATTTCTTGACTCACATGGAATAAGGGCTTAACTCGACATAAGCGAAAAGTGAGATTTTGTTCTCATCATTTTTTTTTTATTTGGACAGTGTTTCGAGATATATGTATGTCCATAATTATTACAATTATAACATCTCGGCCCTTTTAAAGAATTATTTCGAATTTTTGACAACGAGTTTTTATTAAATTTTCTAATCCATTCATGCATATCTTGATTTTATTAGCATATTCATCCACTGTTACACAATTTTCCATTTTATTCGTGATTAATTAACGGAGAAGAGCAACTTTTCGTGTTAATCCAGAATCTTCGAAAGTTTGTTTAAGTTTATCCCACACTTCTTTTGCATTTTATGCTTCAGTAATATTAATGAAATTCACTGGGTCAAAAAATAAGTGTTTGCGCTTTAACCGGTTTGAAAATACGGCCTTATTTGCGATGGCAAATTCAGACGACTATAGCGGAGCTCAAAATCATAGATTTTTTTTGCCTCTTGTTATTTAAATTCGGACGAGTATACCGGAGCTCTAAATCATCGAATTTTTTTTGTCACTTGTTAAACGGGCCAATCCCTAGGGAACTATAAAACCTATATAGTCCGGTTTATGGTAATGGACATCCACTACGTATTCAGACAACTATAGCGGAGCTCTAAATCGTACAATTTTTTTGCAATTTGTTATATAAATAGGCCAATTCCTAAACTACTTGATACTTTGAAGTACATAGTAAATTATATTCTTAAGTGTATATCGAGTCGAGCAAATTTCATGTGGCCGCCTTGACTTTACGGGATAACTTCACAAAGGTGAATGTAATTTGCCGCCATTGTTGAATTCAGTTCAAAAACTGAAACCTTCTGAACTGATACTTTTTTTTTACTTAACAAATTATATAACTTTTTATATAACTGGGCCCATAACCTGTTGCGAGGGGCGATATAATTTGTTCAGAGAAAAATTAAACTAAATTTTACGATAAAATAACGATCGTAGCTTCTAAATCTAGACGCTCAACACCGAACACAAAATATTTTACATTTTGTTTTTATACAGATATAAATTTGTTCTCTCTGCCATAGGTACTATCTGATATTATGATATGATACAAGAATATCAACAACCAATTGCTCTTTGCTCGACGACACATAGCACACCAATACAGAAAGTTCATTAAAGAATGTGTAAAACTTTGGCATATATATGCACAAGGTCCTTAACGCTTCGTGAGATGAGTAAAATTGAAGCGACTGCCAAACGTTATCTAATTTTTGTTTGACGTCTACTCCAATGGCCTAGTCAGGTGTGTCTATCGTATTTCTTGGCGAGTTCGAACACAATGATACCCTCATCTATATAATCGATAATTGAGGACTCGTTTTTCTTAGGAGATCGCTTGGTTTCCAACATCATTCGATATGACTGCGGTAGAAATTCAATATTCCCAAAAATCGTCGTTGTTCCGGTCTGTTAATTTTTAGTATATCATTATGAATTTTTTATTTAGCGAGGTGGCATTTTCTACAAATTTCAACACTAAACGTGTGTTGCTGAATTTAACAAAAGTTTTAGATGTTCTAAATATTGTATATTTTAGTATGAAGCAACGGGACAAGAGGTGCAGTGGTTAAAGTTTCGGCACTTGGACCGGGAGGTACTGGGTTCGAATCTCATCAGAGGCTTAGATGCAAATCGAATTTTCACATCATCGATTACATCGGTGATGTTAATAAACACAACTAAGACCCTCTGATGGAGAGCAGAATCAGGAGTGCATGTCAATGTACAGGTTGACATGGCATGGAGCGTGCAATGTGCAGGTGGTATACTGTAGTTGTGTGAGTAGGATGAATAGGTGAATGGGTTAATGTGACGTGAATGCGTGGTATAACAATGGGCCAAAACTGAGCTTAAAGCGGCCGCATGAAATTTGCTCAACTCTCGAGCCGAGCCAACAAAGATAAAAATGTGTGATCTCAAACAGCGGTACAACAACAATTGTATTACAACAAAAATAATTTACAACAACAATTTGCATTATATATCACACATTTTTAATTTTGTTGGCTCGGCTCGAGGTTCGAGCAAATTTCATGAGGCCGCCCTAAGTGTCAACCAATGAAACCTAGCCTAGTATGAAGCAATTAACAAATCGTTCAGGAAGGAAATACATAAATTTACTCCTTTAAAAATTGAATGGATGAATCTTTGTAATGTGTTATACCGGCGTTCCTCAGACCGAAAGTCATTCGAATAGTACGAACAGTGCTGACATTGCACTTTTTGAAATATCTGCTTCCTCGATCGGGATTTGATGGTAGCCCCATTCACCCATGGCAGCCATTCTTCAATTCGATAGTCGATTATACTGTACATTCCCGTAACTGATGAGTAAAATCCTGAAAATAAGGTATAGGGTGTCTAACAGGCAAGGTTGTTGTTTAGGACGCTGTAATGGCGCTGCGTGGTCTCCATTCTTCTTTGTGACCAGCTGCAATGGGCTGAAGTACTTATAGACGGTCTGCAAACACCCTGTTTAACCCGCGTTTAGCAATTCTATTTGCTTGGGCGTCAATAATGTTGATCACCCTTAATGTTGGAGCTTCTGATGATGACGCAATTACTTGTGCGCTTATTGAGGTTATTGGGTCGACTAAACGGTTGTTCTGGATATCGGCTAACAAACCTGAGTATTTGCGAGAATCTCTCCTATAAATCTGCATCAAGGCAACTTCCAAAATGAATGTCCAAGTGAAATGCAAATGCCTTTTAAGGCCGGGATCTAAATCTATTCGCCAGGAACGAAAAAAGTTCTGACTATTGATCTGTTGGCTGCAGAGCTCAAGATTAAAGTCGATGTTGTTTTTCTCTTTGTTATTAGAAGAAATTACGGAGATACAGCGTAGGACTCTATTAAAAAATTGGTTTTTGATGTAGAATCAACGGGTCTCATTTGAAACGCGATATTTTAAAGCGCGAATTATCAAAACGCGATATTTCAAAACGCAATACGGTACAAAACGCGATATGGTACAAAGCGCGATATTTCAAAACGGGGAAAAAGGGGAATTTTAATTTCAGTTTATAGGAATTTAAGCTGTGTTGCTTTCAAAATATTACAACAACAATTGCATTGTATTCAAGCCGATTGTTTTAGAATGTTAAGAAAAAAAATTTTAGGATTAGAGGAAATAAAATCATTTTATGGTTATGGTGTTTACCGCAAGGCATTATTTTTTCTATTTTTTTTCGAAAAATTTGTCTTGTAGTAAAATTTGGCATTTGTTATTTGATAGCAAAATACCGAATTTAATTTGTTCTATTTCATAAAATATAAAAAAACTAAAATAAATATTAATAAAATGAAGCAACACAGAAAAATTAAAACGCATTAAAAAATTAAAACCAAAAGTTGTTGCTTTCACATTTCTTAGCTAAGCTATAAGCGGATTTGCGAAAGCAACACTACTTTAAAAATCGATAGGAATGGGAGTATTCGATAGGAGTGGGGCATTCTGTACCATAGCGCGTTTTGTACTAAAAAAAATATCGCGTTTTGTACCATATCTCGTTTTGTCATATCTCGTTTCGAAATATCACGTTTTGAAATTTCGCGTTTCAAACGGATCCCAGGATAAACAATTCAATAGTTTGACTTCACAAGTTAGCATTTGTGGTTTTACCTCATTTTTAGCTTGAATTCGTTCCTTGCAAGTTGGTTTACAATTTCTGGCTTCGTTCTTGAATCATTTGTGGAAATAGCACACCAGTTGTTGTGGACATTTTGAAATGAAGCGGACATGGATGATCCAGCATCCAGCAGACATGGATGATCTACTTTGTGAGCGAGGTTTACGTTCAGGAACATTTTGTGACCTGCTATATCAACAATACGACGGTGAATTTCGTTTAATTGCAACAAGATGGATTTGATCTGATGCTCAGGCTGGTAGACGATATTGGCATTACATGTTTTCAATTACAATTTTTCATTAAAATATAAACCTCATTAAAAATATAAACTTCAATTAACTCAATAAATAGGCCTTGAGTTTTACGTCGAGTGGTCGGATTTTTTTTGTAAAATTATTGAATTTTAATTTTTTTTTTGTAAATGGATTTATAATTGACCAACTGGTCTGTCTACGAAACTTGTAACAATAATTGAAACTAAAAAACGTTTTAACACATCAGCAGAGTTCTATTGCGCTATTCTACCTCAGGATACAAATTATATAACTCGATGAGACAAATCCCCTTGTATGAACATAATGGATCTACGACAAACCAACCCACAACCCAGAGAGAACAGGTTTAATTAATTGGATTTTTATGACCTGCACATCATTTTATAAATGAGCTTATAAGCTCAATGTTTGGTGTGTAGATCATTACAAAATTATATTGTAAATAAATAAATAAACAAATAAATAAAATGCGATATGTCGGTGAATTAGTTGAATAAGTTAGTTATATTTCCTTTTGCATTTAATGATATGTAACATAAATTAACAATTCGGAAAAATAGTAAATTTAAAAATAAAAATTAGGAGTATAAGAGATTCATGTGTTTCGAGATTTCGACGAAATAAACGGTATGGTTTTATAAGGAACGTTAAAATAATAAAACAAATGTTGCGATTTAATGCAGTAAGAAGTATGTTGTAGACTGCAGTAGTAGTAGTAATAGTTAATAGATAATGATGACTGATATAGATGTGCTTTGTTGCTTAATATAGTACGGTTTTACTGGTTGAATTTTATGTGCCCTGGAATTCGGGAGCATCATTGCGACCACGACTTCGGCCGCGTATGCGACCTCTTGTTCGCCCCCTTCCTCGCCCTCGTCACCTTCGTCCATCGCCCATTCCGACCAGATCTATAAACCAAAACGGTTTTTTTTTGTTTGTTTGTGTAAAATGCAAAAAAAATATAACATTAGACATTACAACAACTATGATACTACCTATGTTACTTGTAGTTTTTTCTAAATAAGCTAACGGTCCTTGTAATAAATTTCCAGTTTGATTAAAATTTCCCTGTAATCCTCCAACGGTATTCGCACCATTACCAGCAACTAATCCCCCACCAACAGATGATACCATACTATTCGGGTTGCCTTGACGATTTAGAGCTGCCATTCCCTGTTGTTGCTGCCCAAGTTGCTGTTGATGTTGTTGGATAAACATTTGTTGCTGGGCACCCACCTTTATTAATTAGTTAAGTTCACTCGATTCGGTAATAAAATCACAAATATTTTGTTTTCAGATTTTTTCTAACGTTTTTGGTTTGAAAGCATCACAAATCTTAATAGAGTTAATGTAAGTTATGGAAGGCGTAATTTACAGTGCTGCATGTAGTTATTTACAAGTTTAGTTAAAATTTAACCCAAATTATTCAATGCTTAGACTATTTATCTCGACTCAACCAATGCCTCCTAAACTACAGGCCGCATACACCAAATGATGACGACACGCTATGTCTAAGTTGTTGTTGCTTTCTCTAGTTGTTTTGTTTGTGTAAATATCTTAAAATTATTATTACGCAGTCTCGGTTTAAACATAAATTGACGTCATGTGCAAAAAATGAGAGTAGGCCCGTAGTTTAGGAAGCATTGACTCAACAAAGTTTTCAGCCAACCTTTTTGATAGATAACTAATCTTAGGAACATTGAAATGTTACCCATACCTCTCCAATCCAATTATAATTAATAAAATAAATGATGCAATCAAATTATTTGTATTTAAATTTATTAATCATGTTTGATAATAGTTTTGTACTCTACAAAATGACAACGGCTATGCACGAGGATTGAGATGGTTATACAGTTAGTCCTTATAATATAGGTTAGTAAACCTAGCCAATAAGACCCCCATGTACAGTGATTATAATACATAAGTGGATGATACAAGATACTACTTACTACACAAAAAAATAGAATTAAATATTTAAAATTTAAAGCATAATATAAATATTTCCTATTTTCCTAAGAACAAAATTTTCTTTTATATACAACATTTTCCAGTAAGGCGAGTTTTATTTTTGTGTTTGATCCATAATTAACGATTGGAATAATAAATCCTAAATAATTATTAAATTAGTTAAATTACATATTTATTAAAATTTACAAAAAACCAAAAGAGGATAATAATGAATCGTTAATTAAAGTATTAAATTTGTACATTTTGAGCAACTTATATAGTTTTATGGTGCAACATCATATCCAAATTTCCAAACCAACCATTTGGACACTATTTATTATTTATTACATTTTTTTTTATAAACTATATATAAACAGCAATAATTGTATTATCGTTTAGCCAATTTCCCGTAAGACTGTAATTAAAAAACAAAAAAGAAACATAAAAGAAAAACCCAATTTCGAGAAACTAATGATTACAAATCAAATAAAAAAAACCTCTAGAAATTTTGAAACAATCTAATAATTCATCAATGTGTTTTTGTAGCATAAGAAACATGTTTTCGCTATGCATGCAACACAATTTCATAAAAATCATAGTGTAAAACATAAATAAATGAAAAACACTGAAAAATAGCTAAACGATAATCATAATTTATGTAACATGCAAAATATGTATATTTCTTATATGGAAGAGGCACTACAAATAGTTTACATTACTATAAACCATGCAAATCATCCTAGTGATGCGGTACATACCTGCATTTGCTGCATCTGTTGCAATTGCTGCGCCTGCAACATCTGTTGCTGTTGTTGCATATGTTGCGCTTGTAACTGGGCCTAGTAATTATCTTATTTTAAGCAAAATTTACACTTGGTTTATTTATTAATACAAACCTGCATAGGATTTCCCATTCCGGACATGGGCATTTGTGGATTCACAGATTGTGACATCGAGGGATTATTAGGAACACCGGCAACACCCTTTATATCCGGTTGTATATTTTGTGGTTGATGTTTATAATTCTAAAAAGCATAACAAAACATCATTGATCAGATCTGGCATTTTATAATGTGAACCAATTACATACCGTTTGTTGATCTGCCAGAAGTGCTTTCCATTGATCAATTTTATCGTAGTGTTTCTTAATTAATTCTTCCTTCCGTCCAATTTCATGTTTCAAATCTTGATTATCCTCTTTAACGAGCAGCTCAGGTTTGAGGGACGAAAGCAAGAATCGTTTCTGGAGAAAGAATGCCTCCATTTGCCGGGCTAAATCGATAAATTTCATCGTTGTCTGGTCCACCTCCAGTTTGATCTCATCTTTATCGATTCCGGACGAAGACTCTTGTTTGGTCAGAGCTTGAAGGCAAATCTAAACAGAAATTCAATTATAATATGGATTTGTATGGTACTAACGTAATTTTTTGATAAGTATGTACCTGGAATGCCTCTTCAAATTCATCGACGAGATTCCCATTACCATTTGATGACGACGCCATGTTTTTCTATTCCAGTCGCAAACTTTTTTATATTATATTTATCTAAGTAAATTAATCCATTACATTTATTATCAAATTGCTGCTGTTTTAATGATAATTTAGCACTAAATTTTTAAATATACTAAAAATACACTTTTTTCTACTCCTCAATTATTTGCGTTTGTCTTCTTGTTTTGGGCAATTTCTAACTGTCAAATGATTGGTGTTACTTGATGAACATATTTTATTTTTATTTTTAGAAGTTGGTGAATGCGTTTCGTAAAAGTGAACTAGTGCCGAATTTAAAAGTAAAGTTCGAAATATTTAAATATGAATATAAAAGTACAGAATGGGTCTGTTCACTGCAAAAACTGGTTGTCGTAGTTAGAAATGTCAAATAGACTGGTGTTACTCGGTAGTAACTTTATCGCAGTGAACGACATTTAGTCATTTATGTCAATTTTAAATTATATTCATAATATATACTACAGTTTGCGTGTCTATAGAAGTCTGTCTATAATTATTAATAAAGAGTCAGGATAATAAAAATAATTATTACTTCTATGACTGTGGACCATGGATAAACTAATAAATATTATTGCAAATACATAGAAACCTCTTTTATCCGGAAATCTATTATCCGGAATAAAATCTAATATCCGGAAAAAGTTTTTTTCGTATTCTTTCATTTTCTCTTTTATTTGCCTTATTTTCGAAAAATGAAATAATTTTTTTACTATATAATTAACTAAAATAAATTTAAAATCTTAATAAATAACACTACAGTTTAAAAAACATTAAAATATGCTGTTATTATGAAATTATAAAAAAAAATCTTTAATCCGGAAAAATCTTTTATCCGGAATTGTTTGCCCCAGTCGTTCCGGATAAAAGAGGTTTCACTGTATTTCCAAATTAAATATGTTATCTTTCCAAATTAAATATTTTATGTTGTTAAATATACATATATATTCCCAAATTAAATATACAAATTAAATTTTTTTGTTGAACAAAATTGTTTTCTTTCTCAATTAATACTGAAATTCCTTATCTATTTTGAAAATGGCAAGAATGACAGCTGCAACTTTCATTAACAACACTCTCAACTGCAGTTAAAAAATGTCGTTTGGTGTCGATGACAACCTAGGCAGTGAACACAAAAGTTTTCGTTTGGTGTCGGTGACAACCGATGCAGTGAACGACAAGTAGTCAAAAAAAGTAACTTTTAGTTACTTTTAGTCGCGCAGTGAACAGACCCAATAAGTCTAAGCAACTGTCAAGTGTCACAAATTCGGAGGGTAAAGAGGAAGCATCTAAAGGCGGAATTCCATTACTGCGGCTTTTTTTTGTGCAGAAAACCAGAAAGAGATAATATCAAAAATCTGACAGAGACAGACTATTTTTATTTTATAGCGAAATCTTAAGGGGAATATTTGACATTATAACAAAAATTATTTGAAAAATGAAAATTATTGTTAAATCAATTTCATTTATATCTCTACATTACTAAAAAACCTAAATATTATTTGCAGGCATCATTTTATTATGTTTTTTAATTATTTCCTTTCAATAATTAAAAACTAAGAAAACACTTTCCTATAAAAAAATAGGGGAATATTTGACCGCGTTTGTAACATAACCTAAAAAATATCACATGCATTAAAATTATGTAATACGGAATAAATAATGAAAATTAAATATTGTAAAATATTTTAGTTTGAACATTAATACAAATTTATAATGAAAACGCGATTTATATCATACGATTTATATCATATCAAAATTTGCTGAGAGTGGGGGTATTTTTCATTTTGGTTGCCATAAAAATAGTTCGATTTGTATTTTTTATTTATATTTAAGGCAACCAAATCGCGCCAACAACAAAAATTTTAAGTATAAAAATTTTTACTGTTGCGCCGCTCACACACATAGCGATTTTTGATTTTATCTCTTTCTGGTTTTCTGCACAAAAAAAAGCCGCAGTAATGGAATTTCGCCTTAACAGAGCATACCCAATAGAATTCCATATGACTTTTTACTTACAGAAAAGTATGAAAAAAAACTTGAGAAGTTTTTTTTTCTCAAGTTTTTTTTCATACTTTTTTGTAAGTAAAAAAGTCATAAGAAATTCTGTTGGGTATGCTCTTTAAATCAACGGGGCTACAAAAACAAACACAATATCCCTTTTTCAACCAAAAAAAAGAAATTGGCTCAACTTAAGTCCAAACCAGACAAATGTGTGAGTAAAAAATCATAGTATGTAATGGCGTTTTTGAGTTGGGTCAAAGATTGACTTGTGCAATACCCACACAATTGTGTTAGTAAAACACAAAAGCTATATATGAACCCCACGCTAACAACCAAAATTGTTTTCTTAGTTTTCTCTGATTTATAACTTATATTAAAGATAAATTTACCACAAATCACTAGCTTCCTAACAAAATTTATATTTTATTTTATATAAACACTTGGTAAACTTACAGCGCATACCCAATACAATTCCTTTAACTTTTTCCTTACAGAAAAGTATGAAAAAAACTTGAGAAAAAAAAACTTTTTTTTCTCAAGTTTTTTTTATACTTTTCTGTAAGGAAAAGTTAAAGGAATTCTATTGGGTATGTGCTGTTACTGATGGTAAGATATTCCTTTCTATATTTTCTTAGGCGTATTTTGGCATTTGTTCACAATACACTTCATTTTACATAAAAGTCTGTAGTTTTTATTATCAAATAATGCACCACTACATAAACCACTAACTATTTGATAATGTTTTTATTATTTTAATGTACATAGAAACCTATTTTATCCGGAAATCTATTATCCGGAATAAAATCTAATATCCGGAAAAAGTTTTTTTCGTATTCTTTCATTTTCTCTTTTATTTGCCTTATTTTCGAAAAATGAAATAATTTTTTTACTATATAATTAACTAAAATAAATTTAAAATCTTAATAAATAACACTACAGTTTAAAAAACATTAAAATATGCTGTTATTATGAAATTATAAAAAAAAATCTTTAATCCGGAAAAATCTTTTATCCGGAATTGTTTGCCCCAGTCGTTCCGGATAAAAGAGGTTTCACTGTATTTTAATTTGTAATTTTAAAAATTTATAATTTATAACTTTACAGCGCAAAATTAAAACGTCACTACGTACAACAACAAAAACTCTTTTGACGGGTTCTTATAGCGAGATATTGAGTAAGCCATATGGATTTTTTATATAACCATCCTATTCTGGCTTGTGACAGATGAAATAGCAAATTTTATATGGGTAACATATTGCCACCCATTCTGCAGTATTTTAAATTCTTTGCTAGCAACATACACAACGGAAATACCAAAGAATTTTAATTAAAGGTAGAATGAATGAAAGCAGCTGCCAAACGAGACAAATTCGGAGGGTAAAAGAGTAAGCATATAAAACAACTGGTCGTATTTAGAATTTGTTCAATCGAAATTAAAAACTACACAAATTCACAATTATTTTTATTCCAATTTAGTACGCATTTATTTTTTTTTTATTTGCGGTAAAAAATTGTATGTATAGTATTCCAAAATAAGAAGTAATTATGAAAAGAAAAGCACGTAGAATATGTACGTAATAACAAGAAAAATGCGACACTGTAATATAACATCTGTTTACAAAAAGAAAAAGTCCAATAACAACAACCAACATTTTTAAATTAATTTTTTCTGATTTCTAAATAAAAATATAGATATTTTTATCACAAATCACTTTGCTTTTAACACAATTTTCATTTTATTTTATCTAAACACGTATAAACGGTAAGGATTTGTTTTCGAATTTTTTGATGCGCATTTTGACAACATTTCACAAAACACTTCATTTCAAAATTTCAATGTTCAAAGTTTTCAATATTTATTCACAAACGATGCACTAGTACACGACACACAAACTGTTTTATAATATTTTATTTGTTTTAATTAATAATATCACGATTTTTTAAGAACACAAAATTTAGCGCGTCACTTTTTGACAATAACAAAAACTTGTCCGGTTAGATTTTTCTTTGACATCTGAGAGCACCATATGCATTTTTTATATAACCATCCTGTTCCCACATGACTCAAAAGAGATAGCAAATATTGTATTGATTTTATATGGCAAAAACAGTTGCAGCTCTAGTTAACCCTTTCCTGACCCGCATACACAATTGTGTATGTAAATTTCGATTACAACAAACGAAGATGTCAAACATAGAATTAGGTGGTAATTGAAGACCAGTGTACACATTTGTGTAAACCACTTAATTTTGTTTTCGTCCGAAAAATAATAGTAACTATAATAATGATAAAATAATTAATATGATAACAAGAACAAATAAATTATATGTTATATAATTAATTTGTTAACAAATTATTATGCTGTTTCCAAAAAGAATTCAGATTTAACTAAGATCCGTTAAAATACGGAAGACATTACAACCTATCATTATTTACATACACAATTGTGTATATTGAACTGAAATTGAACCAAAAAATTTTTTTTTCTTGAACTCGAAAGGGTTAATGTAACTCTATTGGAAATACAAAAATCTCAAATTTTAACTAAGTTCATAACTTTACTTAAAAAATACAAAACTCCTTATATATTTTTGATATCTCACAGTTGGTACTGTATATGTCAAAATATTTTGCATTTTGCTGTTACGTATTCTCTCGCAAAGTAAAAAATTGGTTTTCTGATATTTTGATTGTAAATTAAAATTAAATTATTTCTAGGCAGAAATTAACTAATCAATATGGCAGTAAATCCACAAGCTTCACGTGGTTTAGTAGCTCTGTTTAAGCGAGGCTGGAATGAAATCCCAGAGGTGATCGGAAGCTCAGTAGTTGCCGTCGTTGGACTGGGTCTCGCTGGTATCGGCCTTGTGAATTACTATGCCAAAGATGGTGACAATCGAAAATATAAATCAACTTACGTTGTTATGCGGCCAGATGATCCACGAGCGGCTAAAGTGCATAAAGATTAGGAAAATGTATAAAACAAAATGAAAAATGTTTAGGTTCTGACTTGTAAAAATTTAATTTAACAAAAAATACGAAATACTATATTATTTACATAAAAACATAACTAAATGCTATTATTTTGTTTGTGTTGTCATTTCTTTGATTTTATCAACCAAAAGTTGATGATCATTGGCATTTTCTTTAAACATTTCTTGGCGCTCTTCTTCGAAATCGGGAAGAATTTTTTCTCTAAAATATAGCATAATTTTATACATTGATTAATAAATAATTTGTATACTAACCTGTTCATAAATGCGGCCAAAGCTAAGCAGAGAAATCCTCCAAAGATTACTGGAAATCTAATTGCGTTAAATGTAACCATTTTGCGGCGTATATTTTCGATTTAGTGTTGTTACGTTGGTTGCCCTGAATTAATTTGACATATCGTGAGCAATTTTTTTTGTAAACAATTGGTGCTTTTTGGCGAATGGCGAGTTTTACGAAATCCAAGTTGTTCTTTGTTTAATTGTGTGCTATAAATTGTGAAAACATCACGAATTTAGTTCGGTAATTTCAATTAAGACCCTTTCGCTATTTGACAATAAAATCCTTCAACATCATGCGTTTAAAAAAATACAAAAATTGGCATGTTCACAGTGTTTTGCTATAAATTTTACACAAATACAATCGCACGCATCTCTTCATCGCGACACACATATAAACCTTCTAGTACATTTTCTCGTTTCCATCCTCACACACAGTAGCTCCGAAAGGAGTGTGGATGTGCATGTGAATATTCACAAAAAGTCGATTATCGATCGCATTTCGTGTATTTGTGCGAGCGAGCGATTCCTTTTTATTTTTTTCGGGGTTTTTTGGTTTGGTTGGGATTTTATTTTTCGTTTATCCGCGTTTGTTGAATTAAAATTGTTACCGGGTTGTGTGTTATAAATATTTGTTTTTTTTTTAAATTGTGTGTGCATGTCCCTAGTGATTTTAGTGTAAAAATGGAAAAAATTAGAAAATGTTTGAAGTGATTTTGCGGCTGGTGTGCATTTAAAAAAAAGGACAAGGAAGAAAAGTCCTTTTGTAAATTTTTGTGGTGGGCCGCACGCTGCATTAAATTTTAACACCAAGAAATTATATTAGTGTAAAATGGGGGCCGCCCCAAGTCATGAAGATGATGGGGCCGAACCAGACGAAGAACAGGATGATGATGATATAATTCCAATGAAAAATGATAGAAATTTTTTGGTAAGTCTTCTTTTAATTAATCAATAAAATCTTAATTCGTGCCCAATTTTTTATTGAGGAATTAATTATCGAGAATATTTTTATACATACTGTTTTGGTTTTTGACGTTTCTTAGTTTTTGTTTTACCGCTGGTGGTGGTTAATTCTCTTTTGCACAATTCTCTCCAAGTGCATTTCATATACATACACATGCACAAAAAGATGCAAGAACAAAATATTACCAATTAGAATTTTGTGGCGCTACTTGGATTATAAATAATTATGATGTTCGTTTGTGTTGCATTGTTGCATGCGCTTTTTTAAACTTTGGTGTGCAGCTGCAGACCAACGCCCCAGTCTGGCTTTAATGACGGGCTCGATATATTATAGTGTAATAGGATATTTAAATATGTATTAGTGAAAAAATTTAATTGAAATTATACATACTGCAAAACCGTTTGTTCATTTTGGGTCAATTTTAATTTATTGTATAAAAATTATTTTGTTATAAGACATGCAAATATATAGGCTCTCCTCAAGCTCTACAATGCTACAATTACATATTCCAGAAGAGCCTACTTTGAACATCCTATCTAGAATTTTAATTTGTCTAAAATATCACAGAAAAGCTTCCAGAAAATGTATCTAAACAACTGTTTTTAATGCTTTGTATAAAATACATATTGATTTTTATTTAGTGCACTGCAGGTGCGTGTTTAAAAGTTACAAATTTCAAATGCTGCAAAGTCGTATGTGTGTTAGGTTGAAGGATATACAGCAATGAAGAAAGGATAACCATAAATTACCTACATTTATAAATAAATTAATTCATAATATATTAAATAACGGCACAATCAATAAACGGGGTTCAATCAATCAATAGTAATTCTGTTAAGTAATAAATGGTCGAGCTTCATCTGCTTTGGTCTAATTTTATCTGGATATTTTAAGTTTTATGATAAGTTGTTAGGTTTTATAATTTTACAATGGGTGGTTATTTTATTGTACATAATGAAACTTTAATATATAGGTCATTGAAAATTATTATTTTGATTAGAATCGTTGAAAAACGCTCTGTTTAAAAAATGGCATCATATTCGCAGACCTTTGCATGCTTTACAACTGGCTAAAATGTCTATTGTCTATCAAATTGTGTCTAAGTAGTTCTGGATTTTTTCTTAAAATATTAATAATATGTTAAACGCATGTTTTTGAGAGTCGTATCGGGGTTAGAGTCTGGTCACACCGGTAGTTTCAAAGTTAATCCAGCGCCGTGCTAGAGCACCACCTAAAACATTAGGGCTCATTTGGGGATGAGTGAAATATACTCGTATAATTGTGGAGTTAATGAACATTTTAATGTTGGTCATTTTGAAACACCCAAATTATTTTTTGTAAGTAACAGTTTTTGTCTTATAGGTGTGAAATTACATCTGGGTTTCAAGGAAGGTCAAAATTCATACGAATAATATCAAATTCGAAAAAATTTTGTAGGACAATTTATTGGAGAGCCAATCTATCGTTCCATCGTTTTGATTCTATCTATATATCCAGAATAAAATGAAGATCCAAACCGAATAAATTTGTCTGAATCATACAAATATCTTATTTTGATCCGATCTTGTTTAAAATTAACTTAAAATTTTTATTTAGTATAGAGCTGCTAGGGTTAACCTACTTTTTTAATGAAAGGAAGTTCAAAAATCAGGATATTTAACATCTTCGAATCTGTTTCTGAAGATCACGGAGTTTTAACTTTTTTGTTTGGTGTCTAAATAGAATGGATGGACCGAAAAGCGTGTGGTTCAAACACTTCAACGTATTATTGGATAATTTTGTTAGATAAATGAAAAACATTCAACAAGCTGAAACATAGAAGGAACGTAAAATGAAAAATTAAGTTCTGGGGTGTCGGAACAAAGTTTTTTAATTTGATCCTTTAGCAGTTCCCATCCAAAAAAGCCAATGACTTTATCTCTCTCTCTCTCTCTGGCACTATTATATCCCATCAAGGGATTTGGCCGCCTCACACGAGGTTTCATAATCATATTTTCATTTCGGATAATGAGTGATTAATTCATTGATCCTAAACCAGCCGTGAAATATTTTCTTTGTCACCACCGGGAATCGAACCCGGGACCTCCGGTCGCTGGAGCAAGCATGCTAACCACTTTGCCACCGGGGCGGCAATGATGACTTTATCATAAGATGCAAATAACGACTGACATAAAGAATATTAAATCCGTCTTTGCTTGTTGTGTGATTGCAAGATGGTATTTCTCCACAATGTTGTAAATTCTATACATTTGAAATGTTATTATTCTAATTTAAGGTAGGAAAGGTCTTGAAACTGTTCTTTGATAATAAATAACAATAATTCATGAACTGTTGGATCAAGATAATATTAAGAAATGTGTATCCGCTTGTGAAATAATCGGAGAGTCTTGGTTGAAGCCACCTCTTTTGATTTTATTAAAAAATGATAGATTTTATCCTAGATTTAATTTAATTTAATCTCTGTGTATTATGATGATGAAGTTCAATAATATGTGCCTTGTTGACTTGCTATAGCTGTCAGAACCTGAAAAATACGTCAAGGCTGCATTTACTTCACATTAGCATCCATAATTTAATTGTTGGTGTTTGGATTGTGTCAAATTTTAAATACGGCAAAATTCATTAGGAAAAATGTTATTAAGGCAAAAAATAAAACGTACAATAATTTCGTTGATCAAAAGATTATTATTTTATAAAGAACTATGGAAGAATACATACCTGCTTTCAAGGATCATTTCATTTCCCACAGAAACCTAATGAAAATATATTATCCTCATTTTCCAAAGAATGCAATTTTACCTCCAAGTAGTTAAAAATGTCTGTGTTTTTTGTGTTTCTCTCAAGCTTTTCACATGGTTTCTCGAAAATTAAATAAACCAAATCAGCTTGGATGAACAGTTTTATATTAATACTCTTTCTGGCACTATATCCCATCAAGGGATTTGACCGCCTTAAATCAGGATATAATCATATTTCCATTTCAGATAATGAGTGCTTAATTCATTGATCCTAGAAAAAACCAACTGCCAAATTTTTTCTTTGTCACCATCGGGAATCGAACCCGGGACCTCCGGTCGCTAGAGCAAGCATGCTGACCACTTTGCCACCGAGGCGATATATTAAAACTACCCTATTTAATAATAGACAGTTTTTATCAACCTTTCCCAAAAGCAGGACCTACATACATATTTCACGGAACAACCCAATAAACATTTCGTTCGTTAATCCGTGTGAAAACCAGTACGAACCGCTCACACGGAACGCGGAATCCAAGTTGATTTTCATACGGAAAGCTGTGCGAATTGCCCAAGAGAATGGACAATTTTTTCCAAGAGTTTTGATTGTATTAGTAACCGAATACATGAAATTTTACTATGGGTTTCCGCATAAATTTCGTATTTCTTTCCGTACAAAACACCTTTACATTTCTGTTATGTAAATCATACTTCTTTCTGTAAGAATAAACATTTGTTTTTGTTACGGTAATCGTACTATACTCAGTGAGATAATCAATTTTCATTCTGTAAGCTTTCTATACGGAAACCAGTTTTCTTTTTGTTTAAAAATCGTACACTTTTCTGTATGAAAAGTGGGTTAGTTTTGATGGTACAAAATTTTCAAATAAAAGTAATTTTTCTGTTTTTTCTTTTCATTCATTTAATCCATTTAATTCATAAAATAATTCATTTCAAATTAAAATTGAGAATAAACAATAAACAATATAGTTCAATCATCGATTAATTACATACAGCAAATTTATTTATTACTAGGTGCTGGTTTTCGTCTCTTTCGTTGGCGATCTTTCGCTAGCTGAAACCATTTTTTTATATAGTTGAGGACTTCGTCTCGTGAAGAGTTAGGAAATTTTTTTTGTGCTGAATCTGTATGAAAAAGATTTTTTTTTATTTCGTTTAGATTTCGAATATGGTCATTGTTTTGCTTGAACCTATTAGAAGTTTCAATATTAAAAAATCTTTGACAGGAATATTTCCTTGCTGTCCAAACCAGGAAAAGTGTGTTCCAACTTCGTCTATTAACAAATGTTGAAGATTTGTCTTTAAAAATTTGGTCAGGTCATTGCTTTTTTGTGTGTTAAATATGTTAGTCTGTAATTAAAAATACGTATTGGAATGTTTCATAATTAATTAAGTTTAAAATTTATTGTTATTCTTACCAATTGTTTTTCTATGTCTTCATTTACCTTACAACTCGATTCAAGGTTTTGAAATTCTTCTACAGTTTTGCAAGGAACGTCAATCAGAGAATTTTTAATTTCTTTTGTTTTAGTTGTAGAATTTTTATGTTTCCACAACACCAGCTCCCTCATTATTGTTCGTTGTGTAATTTTTATTTCACAACAAACTTTTTTAATTTCTTTTACATCTTTTTCTATTTGTTCAATACGTTTCTCGGTATTTATTTCTGTTGCTAAAAAATAAATTACATGAAATTAATAATACCAGATATATAGGTTTAAAATTAAAATACATTTCGGGCATATATTTTCAATATTTATCATTTCATCAGAATGGGATTCATGCGGTTTTTCTGTGGAAACTGTCGGTGCAATTTTTTTGATTTTTAAAAAGTTAACGTATCCCAGCTCTTCATCGGACCAGCAAAATGATTCATCGGTTGACATGTTAAGTTGGCAATCTGCAGGAAAAATAAAATAGTTGAAAACGTTTTTCTAATTACCTCAATGTTATTTAATTTCACCAATTTTATTTTCAGCTTCCTGTTCCAATCTGTTATTATTGTTGGTTCCACTTTTTTCTGAAACAATTAATTAAAAAAAATTAACGATTTTATTTATACAATCCTTCGTGTTCTGTATACCTGCCCTTTTAAAATTGAAAATTGTCTGGGACTCCATACTTTATTCTAGTTGGGATATAAAACAAAATTAATGCAATAATGGTATGTATATAGTATCAAAGTTATTATGGAGAGCAAACATTTTATGTTGAATTGAATTTAGTTCAAACTCTTCCATACTTCCTTCAAAACTAGTATCTGAAGTGCAGTAAATGTTTAAATTTGAAGATTCTATTGGAGAAATGAATAAATTAACTGCGTTTGCCAAAAAATGCCCAGATATCAGTATATCACATTTTTTTTTCTTTATTATATTAATTTGAAATATTTTGTTATTAATACAACACAAGTTGTTTGGTGGCAAAATGGAAAATGTATAATTTTTATACAATACTTCGCGGTATAAGCATTTTCCATTCAACTCATATTGTAAAGTCGCAAAAGGTTCAATTTCAAAATTATTTGTTACATGTGATTCAGCTTCAAATAGGCGATTTTTAAGTTGTTGTAATGGATGAGATTTCTTTTTTATCAATCTTTTCAAAGATTGGAGGTGATTTTCAAATTTAAATCCGCTGTAGTTGTCTACATTTCCAAATTTTAAAACATCATGAGCAATATGAAGTAAATTGTGCACATTGTATGATACAGAATGTTGACCATATAACTGTGGAAACTCACTGATGTATTTTTGGATCATTTGGTATGCACAATCATTGTTATTACGGCATTCATTTATATCGGACAATATTCTTATGGCACAAAACAGCAACAGAAAATGGTTATAGAAAATCTCATTCAATACTCCTTTTAAACACGAAACGCCCGTATAGCACAAAAATAATCTAAGCTCAGTTGCCTTCCATCTATCTAATTCTCTCAAAGATCTCGGTTTCCTTGCAAATTCCTTCGGTACACTCTTTTTTATTTGTTGCATTCTGAAATCTATTTCGTCAATTTGGCAATGAGATAGTGAGAATGGTTTTTTTTTAATCACTGTCCAGTATCTCAAAATTTGTCGCATTACTCCAAGCACAACACAGTGCATATAATCTACCGGAAATTGCGACACACATCCAACATTAATTTTTTCCAATTCAATTTGATCCATGTTTTTATGGTAAAACGGATCAATTCTGTTCCGAAAACCGATATCCGTGCGTAAGGGATTGTCAATATCGGTAAATACTACCCGCCGGTCTACATAGGTACCCTTTATATGGCATTTAGTATATCCATAATATCCATTATGTCCTTTTACGTTTAATATTAACGATTTAGCAGGAGCATCACAGACAAATGCCCGTAAGACAGCTTTATATAAAATGTTGTTATGAAGGATACCATTCACATGAATATTTTCAAATTCCTTGACAAATTCTTTCAAAAATGAATTAACACAATCCGGTTTTTTATAACCGTGGTAAGCTCCTATCAAAAACACCTCATTAAAACCATTTACACTTCCTAATATGGGCCATAACTGGCTATTAGAACTTTTTGATAGTGGAAGACCATCTATTCCAATGTCTATTTCCAATTCAGATGTTGTAATTTTATGTTCATTTATAAATTTTATAATATTTTTTTCTAGGCCGTAATGCGAATACAATCCACTGCCCAAAGAAATGAAATCTTTTTGTTTTGGTGTCGATTTTACTGTTCTACAATTTTTTGGCAGTGATGGATGAAACTTTCTTAGTAAATTTAATAAAGCATTCATTGAATCGTTTGTCGTATTATATCGTATACACCATTCAGCTAAATCATTTTGTAGATTACAACTATTAATAATATTATAATTTTCTGCTTCCAATTCATCCTCCTCAGGACTCATACCAAAATCATCATCTTCTGAATCATCTGAGAGAAACTCACAGCATTCCGGTAAAACATTTACTTCATTAATTTGTTCAATGTCAATTATGCTGGTAGTGGGTTCACAATCATATTTACACTTATTTGGTGCATCTGTTTTTGCTTTCTTACATGTTATTTCGTTATTGCTCGAAATGTCAGAAAATGATAACAAACTATTCACTTCCTTATTTATTCGTTTATACATATTTCGGTCTTTTAATTATATAAAACACTGATAATAAATTTTATTCAAACGATTTATTTACAAATACACATTCTTATAATACGCGCATAAAGTTTCTAAAATACAAAATTTGTAAGTCGGGGATTCCCAAAGAAACCAAAATTAAATTCTAAGAATGCTTATATGTATATAAATTATTTTTTAAATATAAATAAATTAATGCTTCAATACAATTGTATTATAATTAATTTATAAAATATAAAATACAAATTATAATAAATTCACATGAAAATTTTACATTAGCACGTTCTGTTGCACATACGCAATTTGTAAATGGCGATTCCAATGACGAAAATTGAAACAAATTTTTTTTATATTTACACAATATATTATACTTACAAACAAAAATCAAATGATTATCAACTGGAATATATCAGTTAATTAAATATTAACTTAATTATATCGTTCTATATTAAATTCTATATTGGTTTACTCGTTAACTTCTTTTGCTGTCACCGCCACGATAAATTTTTATCTGTACATGTACGAAAAAACAAAACAGTAAACAATGTTGGTATACGTGTACAATACGAATTTTTTTATTTTTTTCCGTATGAAAATTGTACTAAAAATTCCGCCTCGGAATAAATGTTTATTGGGAAGTTTCGAGAAGTCAGGATGACGTATATTGACTTATTTTGGGTACCAATTTCCAGAAAAATATAGCCTACTTAATGGAGACAATCTTATGGATCTGCGTCATTATCATGACAACTAATAAAAAAAAAGAGTGAGTCCATTAGTATTCTCAAGGAGATGTGTAAACATGGCGCGTGTATATTGCGTGTGTACAGTTTACTTTGAAGGAAGAAGGAATGCAATTTTACCAACCAGAGTTTTTCATTTGTTTATTATCGTTAAATTGGTCTATTACTCTTTCGGTATAATCGACGCAATTGGATTATAGTAGCTAAAATAAGATACATATACTGTCGACTCTATAACTCTTCTAATTTTCATTTAAAAACTGCACTATGGGTCGCCCCATATCTCGTAGTAGATATATTTCGATCTGAGTTTTATCTGCAAATCGAATTCGTCTCGCAGGAAGTTTATAAGTGGTTCAGCTTGAGGAACAGCAAAATTAATATTAAAATGATAGTCTCCTTGGAGAATTTTTGAAATTCTTTAATGTGAAGCAAGGACGAAATATATGTACTGCATTATGTCTTTGACAGATTTATTCGGCGAGATAAATAGAACTACAGAAAGCATCTTATTCTCATTGAGAAGCTGAAGTTCGGCCGTGTATATATCATCAATGGGTTGTGTTGTTACGCTCATACCAGTTGTTTGTCCAACGATGATTTCCTTATCCGAAGTGACTGTAGAAGTTCTACTTGTATTTTTCGATATTGCTACTCCGGCAGCCCACTGACTATCTATCTTGAACTGAACGCAGCATTCAAAATTAGTAATATTAGCATGCTCCTCATTGCGTAGCCAGATCTCGGAAAGCAAGAAAATTGAGCATCCCTGCATGACTGTATCAGTTAGGTCGAGGTGATGTGACCTGAGACTCTGGCAGTTCAATGTTAAAAGCCAGACGTCATTATTATCTCGTACAAAATTCGCCATTACAACCTGAGCTATACTTAGCGGATTTGTTGTGAGTCCGATAGCTCATTTTGAAGAAGACCCATTGAGGTCCCATTTTTACATCCATGGTAGAAGACATGATCATCGATAGCCGACGTGATGAACAGTCCTTCGAGACTCGTTACTCGTGATAAAGCAATATACACATGTTGTTGACTGTGTCTTTTATCGTTAGAGTATATACTGACTATCTCGTTATAGGTACCACCCTGTGATGCATGAATTGTGGGGGCACATGCAGGTACGACTGGAAAATGATTACGCTTAACATTTATTGTCCGATTGTTGTTTCGATTAACAGTTGAGCTTTTTCTAGAAATACGCACCAAACTTCGGTCGATATTCGTTTTCTGCGCCCATCCAGCTTTAAGCCGCCTGACCTTCTTGCCACTTCTGAATTTGTACCGAAATCCATCCAGAGTCGTTTGACATTTTTTACTGTCGACGTTTTCATCGTTCTCGTTGTCCCGGTCAGGGTGGCTGCATTCGATATACCTCAGACAGCCCATAGTTCCATTCGCCAGTCCAACTGTTTTGTCAATATTGGTTTTGAGAAAGTAAGGCCGACCTATGACCATTGAAAGTTCGTACGATAAATTATTTGTGTAGCATAGTGGACGCTCATTTTATGGATCTTTTGACGGAATTGCTACTCCGGCAGCCCGCTGACCATCTCTTTTTAACCGAACGCAGCATTCAAACGTAGGGATATTAACATGCTCGTCATTGCGCAGCGAGGTCTGGGAAAGCAAATTAATTGAGTACCCCTGCGTGACTGTGACCTGAGACTCTGGCAGTTCAATGTTAAAAACGAGACGTCATAATAACCCCATTTAGTAGAAGACATGATCATTGACAGCCGACGTGATGAACAGCTCCTAGAGACTCGTTACTCGTGATAAAGCAACATACACAAGTGTGTTTTTAATCATAAGAGTATGTAATTTCGTAATCGTAATTCGTATTTCGTATCGTAATTTTTTTTTATTCTTCTGATCGATGGATATGTCGATGAGAGAGCTTGTAGCTTGTTTTCAAACGAAGTAGGTACGTCATTTCAGTTCGTTTCATTTGCAAGTTTACTCTAATACAAAAATTGTTGCATAGAAATCTCCAGGATATGACTTAATTACAGGACAAATAGTAAAAGCTCTTCCTGAAAAAGGACTACGTAAATTCAAATTACCGCAGTATTTAGACATACACGTTTCAAATCAATGGAAAATCGCAGAAATAATCATGATGCTTAAACCCAACAAACTTCTAAATGACAAAAAATCGTAAAGGTCAATTTCCTTACTTTTAATAATTTCAAAAATATTCGAGAAACATCTAAAGAAACTCAAACCAATAATAGAGAAGAAAGACATCTAATTACTCCACATCAATTTGGCTTCGGGGAAAACCATTCAACAATAGAACAAAAAAGTATATTTTCTTGGATGTAGCACAGGCCTTTGAAAAAGTATGGCATAAGTAAAGGCTTGAAATATAAATTACAAAGAGACTTACCAAAGCAGTTTTATGAAATACTAAAACCTAGCTAGTAGGAGTACCACAAGGTAGCGTTCTGGGAATAAATTTATATGTTCTATATACCTCGGACCTGCCAACGATCGAGGACACTAACATAGCAACGTTTGCGAATGATACAGCCATCTTAGCAGTCGCTGATAGCATAGAAAGATCCACAAGCAAATTGCAAAGAGTCGCTAACATTGTCAGTATCTGGACGAAGGGATAGCGAATAAAATCTAATAAAACAAAATCTGTTCACGTAAACTTCACCAACAGAAAGGTCAACTGGATACCAGAAGAACTGAACTCTAAGTAAATTCCTATGCAAACACGGCATAACATCTAGGCGTGACTCTAGACATGAAACTAAAAAGGAAAGGGCATCACAAACAAAAAACAATAGTTAAACATTAAATACAGAAAAATGGATTCTTAGGAAGAAATTATGAGCTAACTTCATATAATAAATTGCTACTATAACGGCAAATTCTGAAACCTCTGTGGACTTGCAGTATTCAGCTCTGGGCTGTACAAAGAAAACCAATGTCAATATCATCCAGTCATTCCAAGTTAATGCACGGTGATACATAAGAAATGACAACCTCCACAGAGATATATGAAGATGGATTTCGTCAGGGAAGAAATAAGCAATCATGCGAAGAAACACATGCAACGTATTAGTCTACACCGAAATGCTGAGATGCGTCATATGTTGGATGAGTTAAACCCAATGGCTGCGAAGGAAGAAACCACATGATCTACTAGGTCCAATCTAGATCGACTAAAAATATAATAAAACTGTAAAGAGGACTAGCCAAAGGGTGTCACAATCGTGTGGGTTAATGTGAGCAAATCGGGATAGAACTATTGATTCAGGCTCCGATTTCTGTAAAACATAGCAATTGCTATCAGAAAACGTTTATCCAACTAGAGGTTCCAGATTACGGTCGATTGCGCCAGCTTCGGCTCAGAAGCTTGGGATGGGCTTTTTGGAACATAGAGGGATCTTGAATGACCGTAATGCGCATATCGACGAAAAAAAAAATTTGAGAAACGAAAACCAATTATCAGCCACTTTACTTACCCAATCCCCTAAAAATGGGTTTATTTCATTATATCACTTAACGGGAATCTCAATAATATTTAAGAAAAAACGAATGCAAATTTAACATTATGAAACTAATATATTTATGCAATAAAAACGGAATATTCAAAATATTGACATAAAAATTTACAAATGTCTTGCATTAATTAAAGGCCAATGGAACCAGCCAGACCCTAACGAAGCTAATATATTCTTAATGCTACAAAAAAATATAACAATAGATATTTATGTATATCAAAAAAAATATTATTTATTAATCGAATTATAATTATTTTATGTTGCTTATTTTATTTATTTATTTAATCAGATACGAATAAAAGATACGAAGCATTCGAATGCATATTATGTATTATGTTTAACTTACAGTTACTCGGTTCTTTATGTTTGTATCCATTTGTGATGTGCCGCATAACATGTGGCATGCGAAATGGCATGCTTTACTAATGACGATATTTTGTTGATTGTAGTTAATAACACCCGGTGATGTTGTTTTTATATTTTGTTTGTGTGTTATTGTTGTTATGTTGGACGTGATGACTCAAGTTTATTAAGTATCGTTTTGTATGATACTTGCAGACGGTACCCAATTTATTATGTTCCCAATTTTAATGATCAGATTTATGTGGCAAATATTATCACTATTACTTTAATATTAATTTTTCGTTATTATTTTATTTGTGTTTCGATTCATGATATCTATTACACTTTTATAAATAGTCCTTTGATATTATTTTATTGTTGGTTATAGCGTATTTATTATATGAACGTTATGATATTATGAATGATTTGTGCTACCAATTTGTGTTACTTATTATTATTATTAAAGTGCCACATTCAATGAAACCACATGGTTTTACAGTACCCGATAATTACATAGTCTTGGGTTACTGTATTTTTCACCGAACCAACAAACATCTCAATGGAAATTACGTACAAGGTTCATCCCTTTGTATTGCTTTACACTTTAATTTTGTAATATTAAAATTTCACATACACGTATTCTAATTACAGTCACACATTTGTTTCATATCTGGCTAACTTATTTGTTGATAGTCCTTTTATTTAATCACGTGGCCGAAAGGTTCAAAATCCCGAAATCACAGTTTTAGCCCACGAATATTTTATATATTCGATTTAACTTAATTATTTAAATTTTATATTAAATATCACCATAAATTAAACCCTTTACAATTTTAATTTATAATTTGTATACAATACATTTGCGTAGGGTTTTTCGTTTGTCGCGCACGCGTTTTAAGCAAGTAGTTTTTCTTGATTGGGTTGTACCTGTCTGGGAGATGTGCACCACTTTAAATTATTTTATCGACTGACTAAAAATGTTTTGTTACTCAACCATCAAAAAAAAATTCGATGCAAAAGTCACATTTATGATATTTAAACCATGAATATAGCGCTATTCTTATTTTGCTCAATTTTATTTAAGGAATCTATGAAGAATAAATATTTACAGAAACCGATCATAATAATAAATTGGAACCACTACAAGGGCTACAACCATCCAAACAAGAGTATAAGTTATGAAAGATGAATTACTAGATCATTTGTAAATCAGTGGCGAACTAGATTTTTCGCTATAATAACTGACCAACCGATAAAATGTGGTGACCAACCCTTTGGCCAATTATTATCTAACGAAATTTGATGAAACCGAATTCAATGAGGGTGATATCCGTGTTTTTTTAAATTTTTTTTATTTTTGTATCGTTTAAGTGTAAGTAATTAATCGCCGAAAACTAAGTAATGACCAGGCCTGGGGCTCGATTCTGTGTCGGTGATAATGATAAATGATAAAATTATCATCGATAAAATATGAATTGTGATTTTGAGTTGATGATATATGATAAATAAATGTCAAATTTAGTGAAAAAACTAAATATTTTATCATACACATTTTGTCGATGAGAAATATTTATCACGGTATTAAAAATTGTTTTTTTTGTGTTCTTATGTCAATGTTTTGAAATTTGATTATATCAATTGTTAAACTGAATTTAAATATTCTGTAGATTATAAAAGAAATTTAAATGGACAATTTAAAGCATAATAGGGCGGGCAACGCGGCCGAATAATGACCAGAAATTAAATTTGCTTCAATTTTTGGAAGAACATATAGATTTGGCCAATGATAAGTATGAATAACACAATTAAATTTATTTGAATTTATTATTAAATATAAACTTATGTAAACCTGTAAGATATGAGTCATCTTATGACGGAGCACATGCGCGAAGTCAACAATGGGATGATTTGGCAACGGAATTAAATGCATTGAATGGGGCCAATAAGACCGGGGACAAATGGAGAAAGTATTGGCAGGATCAAAGGTATCGTAAATATAAGACATATTCTGATTAGGTATATTTTAAATTTAAAAATTAATTTAACAAAATTTAATTTTATGTTACATATTATGTGCATACATAGATCGTACGTGAAAGAGCGAAATGCCACAATAAATGGTGCGAGAGTCAAAACGGGTGTCCACACAAAGATTAAGGAGTTGTCAGACTATGAAAAGAGGGTGACGGCGCTCATCACCGCCCAAGCAATAGCTGGGGATATCGAAGTGGCAGAGTTCGGTGACAACGAGTTAATTGAGGTAAATTCTGAATATAGCTAATTTATTTAATTTGACAAATATTTGGTTATAGGGCGAAATACCAATCATTTATATAACACCTTCGGAACTCTCAAAGGCACAAGCATTAACGTCACAGGCAAGAGCAAAGGAAAGACCAGTTGAATTATCAATGAATATGCCAAACCAACCACAGCAAAAAATTCATACTCCTAGAGATACCCGACCAACTCAGTTACAAATACTGTCTTCGAGGAAGAGACGAAACACAGATGATGATGATCAATTCAAAAAACATTTGGACTTTGAAATCAAAAAATTTGAATTCGAAAAAGACTATAAGTTACAAAAATTAACCTTAATGAAAAAGCAAATTGAAGTGGAGGAGTCCAAAACAAAATAAGCAATTACAAATCTTTGTGAAATTATAAAAAAGAACCAACCTAAATGAAGAATAATTTTAAATCATTTCATATTTAGTATTTAGTTATTTTATTTAGTTTTTTAAAAAAGTTTTGTTATGAATTATACTAAAATCAATTATTAAAATGAAATTTTTACCCAGAAAAATAATTATAAACTATTGTATTTCTAATATTTTGACCCACACGTAATATATTGTTGGTCGATATAATTTGGGTATGTTCTTCGTGGCCGCTGTCTTCGATTTCCAGTGACAAACCATCAGGAAAAGGCAAATTGGCCTTAATCCGCATATTATGCAGAATGGCACAACAATTAATGATATGGCCAGCTGTAGTCGGTGAATAGCACAATACCCGTTCTTGAAGGAGGCATCTAAATACAGATTTACACACCCCTATTGTTCTCTCTACAGTTTGCCGAGTTTTTTTGTGGACACATTATATCTCATTATGGCTTCCGTTGTGTCATTCTGAATTGGCGTCATAAGCCATGGCTGGAGAGGGTATCCACTGTCTCCTAACAACCAAAAATTTCTCTCCCCGTTGTTGTATCTATTTTCTAGAGCAGTTTTAATTTTACTGCACCGCCAGATGTATGAATCATGGGCTGTTCCGCCAAATCGTGCGTTGATCCCAATAATTTCTAAATCGGGCCCGCAAATCTGTAATTAACCAAGTTATTTAATAATACCATTAATGTAAACCCATCTTACAATTTAAACATTTTTGGAATGACCACCTTTTCGACAGTAGCTCAATTTCCTTGGCCGGCGATTTTATTTTAACATGAGTCCCATCGATTAAACCAATTACTCCGGGGAAACCGTGTCGTACGTCAAAAACCGTAGACGAATCGGTTCACAACCATCACAAATTTGCCTTACGTTTCGGACCGTTTCGTTTTCGGCTATATAACTAGTGCTTTAGTCTGGTATAAAGTAGGCAGCGATTAAACAATAGTGTTTTCCAGTTTACCAGCCGCTAGCAAACCGATAGAATAATTTTTTGTCATTGGGCTCTTTCAGGACACTCACAGTAGGGAACATGTTGACTAAAATTGCAGCCAACGCTATGAAAATGTTTAGCACTATAAAATTGTCAAATCAAACTGTCGATGATTTCACTAATCATGATAGGGAACCTAAAAGCGCCCATTGCTATGATTGAGCCTATTTAGACGTGTATGCACTACATGATGTATTTTCCTCGTCTCTTACTTCTTCGCCTATAAACTTATTTTAGAGTGGGGTTATCTGTGCATTTTTTTTCTCAACATTTTTTATTGCGGAACGATTTGTTAGTCACTAATACAATGAAAAAGCCATAAAAAAAATTTTGTTTCAGATTTTTTGTTTTTCGGTATTATTTGAAATTTGACTGTGGAAACCGAAACATGAAAATGTCAGAAAATTTAAAAATATCGGATACTTGGAGCAGGCAACAAACGTTGGCACTAATAAATGCGTTCTGCGATTGTCCTTGCCTGTTCAATCCATTAGCCACGCATTTTACTAATAAAATAACGCGACGATACAAACAAGGCATAAAAAATAAGATTTGCACTTTCAGTTTTGTTACAGAAGATATATATACAAATACCTAAGCCGTAAAAGTTCAAGCTCAACAGAATCACCCTTAAATTCTCCTTTACCTTCTCCTATCGACATTACAAAAAAACAACCCTTTCGAACATTCAGCTACTAAAGATTCCTATTCCTATGACAACTCCCAAATTTCTACATCTATCCCATCACACTTTCAAATACAGGAGCCAAAACAAACCATTCTCAAAGAGTCACCTGAAACATCCTTCCTGTCATTAATACATTCACCACCATTAATACATTTCGCCTGTTAAATTTTATCCCGTTAAATATTAATGGCAATTTTAATGATAATTTACGAATAAAATACAAAAATCGCTCAACTGTCAAATTGTTATTTTGACATAATAGAAAAATGGTACATATATACGTTTCTTCCCAAAGCAACATATGAAATAAAAATAATTTTACGCATACAAACCACAGGTTGCAATTGGTGTCAACAGTTTAAGATTTTACGTCTAAACGCAAATTGTGTGGAATGATGTCATGTAATACATACTCGTGTGGAAAGGCCGTTTAACTGGAAAATTGTGCTTTTCTTAATCTGTCAAAATAATTAAAAACAATTGTATTATTTGGTAGGATGACTAAATGAAAACTGAAACTAATTATCACGGGACTACAAAAACTTGTTTTATTTTAGTTTTGACATAAATATCATGCAGTTCTAGACTCAATCTTGTAGCGTCTCGATTTTCCGTAATCTGGTTCTAACTACTCGTGAACAATTTCAAAAGCAGTTTCCAGTATTTCATTTAGCAAAGACGAAAACCCTTTTACTAGCAGTTTAGTAGCGGACACTAGCGGTTGGTATACTGGAAAGCTCCTAATTAGTCAAACTCTTTCTTTTCGTTTCCAAAATAGATATACCTATGTTAATGATAATTTTTTTGAAATATTGAAATATTTAACCGATTTAAATTAGGAATGTTCTAACCGCTCATTTCTATCAAAATTTGGCTATTGTTTAACAATATACACAACAGTCACAGTTATGAAATGACGTCAATGTCAAACAAACATATAGAAACCCATCTTAATTCAAACCAATTTCTTACGCTAAAAGCAAAATCATGGAGAAATATGGGCTTGTCAACCTAATGTACATATTGTTTATGTTATACATAATAAGAGGCAGCCCCAATAATAAATAAACAAAACAATTTATGCTGTAATTTTTCATCTAATAAATCGTTAAACCAATAATATATTTAAGTATGTATAAAGGTGAACAGCACAAATAATTAATTAAAGTAGATCGATACAAAATTAATTTAATGTAAGTATGTAGGGTACATGGACATAATACGAGTATGAAGGTTTATCCAAATTTTATATTCGAGAATATTTCATAAAAAAAAAAATATTTTCTGTACCGATAATTACGTCAAATTCTTCGGTGCAATGCCGAACCTCGGTAATATCTATTTTGCACACGAAAAACCTTGCACGTGTGCATTTCGCAACTGAATGAATTTTTAGTTAAACTTGAAGTCGCAATTTTTTTTATTAAACTTTGGTTATCAATACATAATTTGCGCGATTGTCAATCACACATCTAAAACATAAGTATACAGTCACGGAAATTGAAATTTGCAAGTAATATACTTAATTACATAAATCCATAATCAATACCGTCCCACGTATTTATATATGCTCTCGATAACGTCGGAAAATGGAGGGTACGTTTACACAAAAATATAAATTAAATACAGAAATCTTTGCGTTATCTACAATAAAATAAATATTTGTTTATCAATACTGTATTTTCTATTAGATAAGTACACACACACACACGCACACAATAGATTAATCCATTTGAATATGATTTGATAAATTTGTATTATGTTGTTTATGAAAATCAATTGAACAAATTACTAGGGCTTAGACTGTCTTAAACGTTTTTTATTTTCTTAAAGGCAAAAATTTGATAAACGTTTCGTCTTATTAAAATTGAATACCAGTGGTTAAAGCTTTGGCGTTTGGATCGGGAGGTACCGGGTTCGAATCCTGATAGAGGCAGGCTGCAAAAATGAACACAACTATTGACCCCGGTCGGAGTGCACAACTCATGTGCCAACCTATCTTCCATGTCAGTACTATAGGCTGGCATGGAGATTCGTAAATCGGACCTATAGCCATGCGTCCTCAATTTGGCAAGCAATGCGCAAGGTTGGGCGTTAAAAGTAAACCGCGAAAGACTTGGGAGTGCTTCGGCCCCAGAACAGAATGCATATATTAAAGCATAAAAAATAGAATAAAAATTGAATACTTCGCACACATACGTGTACTACAGTGAATGGGGAAATTGAAGACAATATTATTCAGCAGTTATTTTTACTCATACCAAACAAAAATTTAAATTTTTTAAACGCCAATAAAATTAAATAACAATTTGGATGCTAATTAATTGTCCATAATAAAATTTCTTCTATATATATATTATATATGTATATATGTATATAAGAGTGGGTTGGAAAATGGAATATGTATCGAGTATATTATTGGAAAATTGCATTATTGTGTTACACATTTTGATTCCCCCATTAATCGAGCTGTTCTATATTTTTAGTAAATAATAGACACTCATATACGAATACGTATTTGTCTTTAAAACCCAAAATAAATCCTTAATTGAATTTAATCGCAAGATAATATTCGTCACATGTTGTTGACAAATAGGCATGTAATTTTTTTTCAAACAAAACATTAAACATGTCATGTGTACATATTTGGTTTTGATTTGTATGTCAAATATACATATTACCAAAATACAAACTATAAACAATACTTAAACCTAAATTTTCCCAACGATAATAATCAATTTTGAGACAAAACTATGCAATCTATTAAACACAAAGAAGATCCATAACTCATATCAGTACTTAGTTAATTTTTAAAATATTTCCGAGTTAGTACACTTCCCACGCCATTGCATCGTAAGTGTATTACGTAATAATTACTATATTTGGCAGTGGACCGACTTAGCCTCAAACACTTAAAACTGAAAATATCGAACACATTTTTGTGCAAGGAGCTTCATATTAGCTTTCAATCACGTACTTAGGTAACTTTGTTTTTTAAGTTCATCAGACTCTCCAAAAACAATCCTTTCTGCAAGTCCGTTTGTAGTGTAAGAAAAAGCAAAAATGTATTCATTCATTTTATAGTTCCATAAATAAATATTTATATCCTAAATTCTGATTTGGTTTTTTGGCTGCAGTCATTGCCAAACCACTCTAAACCCTTCCAGGGGAGTAGCGGAGAAGGATAAGGCGACGACAACTTCATCATCAATGTCAAGAAACCATTACTGAGGTTAGTATAAATTTTAATGACTGCATGAGAACATCGTAGAAGAACGTGATACATGGAACCTTTTTAATCCGAAACAAAAGTACAGAAACGAATAGGAAAGCGAAATAACATGTACTGACAATCGACAACACATATATGGTTATGTTGTTCGCCCAATATTTTTCCAAAATCATACTCATGGTAAAACACTGATCAGTGGCCGATTGGTTTTGACGAAAACCACGTTGACAGTCGCCAATGATGTTTTCGGCGAAAGAGATGAGTCTGCCAAGTACAACATTAGCCAACACTTTGTAAGCAGTGTGCATTGTGCAATAAAGCTATACCATGCTAGTTTCCACATTTAAGACGGTCATCTTTTTTTTGAAACGGACATATGAGCGCGGTCTTCCAATTCTCCGACAGCTCTTCTTGGTCCCAAATAGTAAGAAACGATGAATTCGTATAGATTTGATGCAAGAGTAGGGCCTCCGAGCATAATCAATTCTGCGAGGATTCCATCGAAACCGGTTGTGTTTCCATTTGTATGCAACATTTATTTCTTCCTTTAATTACTACTACAAATTTACCAATTCGTTGGTAACATTTTCTGCCCATAATTCGAACTTTCTGTTTTTTCTAAATATTTTGAAAAGCACATCATTTATGAAAAAGGAAGAAAAACAACTAGCTACTTATGAACTAATAGATTCTAAGTTAATTAATGTCCACAATAATCAACAACAAAATTATATTTCAAACAAAATTAGTTCAGATAATTTTATAAATTTAAACTGAAATGTCGAGTTCACGCGGATGATCAACAGTTCATGCAGATTGACAATTCGGAATGAAATTTCGTACTTAAGCTTTTCTGGCACCGGAAGTAGCAGTTTCCGTTTAAAGGTTTAATTATCAACAAGGGTTGAATTTGTTGATTTTTTGTAATTTAAGCAGGAATAATGATTTTTGATTACAGGCAGTTTTACCAAAAGCCTGGTAAATTTAATTTTTCGATTTAGAAATCAAGTACGGTGCATTCATTTCATTAGATTTATTTAACTAATACAATTTAGTTATAAATTACACACATTTTGAAAATCAAAGCTCATTCGTAATGCAACGTACAATCTATGAAAAAACAAATGATTTTAGTGTTTCCCCTCGTGGTCGTGACGTGATAACTATCGAACATCTTCTGTTAAAATATGCGTTGTTAGGCTTAGCTTTAATTTTATTTTTCGGCCTGGTAGTCCAACTTTAATTTATCCAACCATCCAAGCTTTGCCAATATTTTGGCTTAGACGCCAAAGGACTGGGATGTAAAACTTCCAGCATAAATGGGTTAATATTCAAAGTAAACAATAAAATCTGTGGCAATTAAACATAACCACTTAATATCAGTTAAGTAAGTGATTTTGTCAAATTTTATTTCTATATGTTGCTTTTCGCATCATTTATGACATGACCCAAGCCAACTTTGGACGATTTTGTATGATTTTTGACCATGTTGTGGCTATAAAACAAAACCACTTAACTGCACTGAATTGCTATATGTTACTTTATTATTTTGGAAAAAAACACTCCGAATTTTTACTGAATTTCAGTTAAGTGATTATGTTGAATTGCCACAGAAATATAAACATGTTAACTTCCTTTATTCGAGATCTATGTATACACTCTTGGGTAAAAAAAAGTTGGGTGTTGGCCACAACATATTAGCTTCACCATTTTTTTGATTTAAAAAACTAACTACAAAATGTTGCGTGTAGATCAACCTTTAACGTGAAATGTACGAGTATTATTATGAATCATTGTCAATTAAAATTTTTCGAAATTTTCCACAATATGATTGGGTTCAATTGATTATGTGTTTGTGATTGCGTGTACACAAATAGATACGATTTATTTACAGTTTTCTGTTTTAGAAAATAATTTTCTTTGAAGAATGAGTTTGTAGTATTTTAACCGCATAGGCATAATCAAAATGTTTCTGCAAGTACAGATATAATGCGTACTTGATTTATTGGGCATATTGTTTACTATTATTTATAAATTAGACTCACTAATTCAAAAGTCACACGTAGATGTCAAAGGTAATAAATTTAAATCTATTTTTCAATTTTGACAGTTCAACCCAAACAAACGACTAAGGCACGTACATATTTCAATTTCGACCAATCAAATTGTAACACTGCCAATAAAATCCATATTTGTATTTGATTACTGCAATAACCTTGTCAGCTTGTCAATTGTCGCCGCGTATAACTTACGATATAAAATATTGTTGTTTGTGCTTATCTTAGTTTGCTGCTATTATGCTGTGCATATGCAAAAAATCACAAGCAGATCATATGATTTGAAATTTGCCATTAACAGTGTAGTTATACGTTATACCAAATATCAAGCACGTTTTATAAAACGTGACACATACGTGATTTGTTCGTTTTTGCATGCAAAGACAGAAATATGCGACAAAAGTTGTTGGCGGAGTGTGTCAGTAGGTAACGATCATAAATTGGCATTTTAATTTCTGAGAGATTTAATGTTGATAACAAAGAGATTATAAATAAATATAAAAAATTGAGTAGAGAGAAAAGAAGACGTTTTGTTGTTGTTTTGAACTTGCTTCAAATTACAACTGAGTTGTTATTGTTTTCTTCGTTTGTTATTTTGCTGTCAACCATGCGAACTTTGTGTACGAGTACGATTGTGTATAAATATAATGTATTGCTCTCTTGCGTTGAGCGCGGTGCTGTTTAATATAATTTTTGCTTGGTAGTTTGCACAGTAGTGATGATAAATATAACATCTAACATAGTGAAGTCTCTTTTAATGAAATTTATGGAGTGTATCAACGCCAATCAATTTTTAACTGTTTTCTTGTGCTAATTGAAATTGGTTATAAAATTAGACGCTTATATGTTTTATACTATTTATTTATATCTCCAGTGGCACTATTCTGGTAATTCCCCGGGAATAGGGAACTGGGGAAAGAATTTACATATAAATTCTATTTAAATAATTTTTTTCTGGCGTACTAAGGTAAAAAGTTAGTGGCAACTTTTTTGAAAACAAAATAAAATTGGGAATAACTTTCCCTGATAATTTCGCTATGGAAAAATTATTCCCAATTTATAAATATTTACATCAAACTTTTTTTCTCAGTAGGCCAGAAAAAACTGATTTACAGATATAAGCTATGTAAAATCTTTCCCCAGTTCCCTATTCCCGGGGAATTACCAGAATAGTGGCACTGTTGGGGTATTACGCAAAGTGGATTAAGTAAACTTTGGTTTTCGTAAAAACTAATAATTTCTCTTTTTAGTTTGCCTTACAACAAACAAAGCTATAGCAGTTTAGAGAATCATCTAAATATTAGAAATCATAAAAACTGTGAAGTCGTTTTCTATGTCACATAATCAGTATAAAATAGTTATGTATCGTGCGACGAATAATGCAGGCTTTAGCAGTTCTTTCCTAATTCTGTTTTATTTCGTTTTGAATTATAGCGTATTGGCTCCATCTATAAGCATTTGAATTAACGGTGCTGAGCTCAAATCCCATCAAGAATAGGATCCCAGGGAATTTTTATAGGATGATTGAAATCGGTGAGGTCATCATCTATGCAGATGATAAACTGTAATTGTATTGTATTGTAGGTGAATAATGGGTTAATGAGTGAAAGGAAATATTGATTGACCGCCAATGCACAATAACCCCGTTAATGATTTAAATAAAAGCGTGGTAGGTGTTTCATGCGGTTCTAATATGATATTATCATATTTGACACCCTAACTTAATGTTTTTCACTGACGATTATACTATATTGCTTTACGTAAATCGAGATGCAACTTTAAAAATGTATATTTATTCGGTTTAAGTTTGACCTAAAATGATTTGATGTCCTATGTTCACCGTGGCATTTGAAACAAAAATAGCCAATCTTTTATATGTAATATTTTTGATACCGGAACTTTCTATTCTTGACTAATCATCAGAATCGCGTTTTTCTTTAAATTATGGGTTTCAACCGGACCTTGGTTGTGCAATTAAAGAATTCTAATTTTGATTTTTTTGTTAAATAATTTTAAATTATTCTTTTCCGCCATCCAGGTTTGGATTGGTATTCTAACATGAATTTTGGTTGAATTCTGGAACTGACCTACGTCGAATGGAACTTAATCGATCTTATTCAAATTTACTGTACAGGGATTTAACAAAAATTTGGTCGAGTTTCTGGTTTTGCTTAACAAATTCGCCTAGCTCAACTGATTATAGTCTGGGTAGGCTGTACAAGTGCAGAATGTCCCATTTATTGGAATTTCGAACATAATTCATTTTAAAGCCCTTAATCCACCCTAAAATCAGAATTTCACTATTGTTTATTTAGAACGGTGTTCGAATTTTGTATTAAAATCTCAATAACATCCTACAATCCAAATTTGGCCATAATTTGTCAATAAATTGCAAAGTTTCATTCAGCATTGTCATATTTCGGAACTTCATATTATATTCCCAATTCTGTCATAAGCATCATCTTTGGTCGGTTTAATTCTTAAAAATCGTCTAAATTCGTATTGAATTCACAAGTTTAACAAAATTGCTGGACATGGTTCATAATTAATTTTAAAGTTCCAGTTCCATCCTAAACACAAATTTTACAAATTAATCAATGAAAAATTAATTAAACACCGGCATCTTCCAAAAGATTTTAATATCATCAGCATAAATCAAAAACTGACAATGTTCGAAGCACTGTTTTACATCATCTATGAATGCAATAAATAAGAGAGGTCCAAGATGGCTTCGTTGGGGAAGCTAGAGTGAACATTTATACCTCTAAATAAAATGTTATTTAAAAAAAAATTTTAAGTACGGTTCATCACTTTAAAGGAAGGCAAATACTTGAGCTGTTCCAATATCTTTACAAGTAAGACATAATAAATTTTATCGAAAGTTTTACTAAAATCTGTAAACATTATTTCGACAGTATCACCAGCTTCTAACGCTAAAGTGAAATAATTTGAGATAAAAACAAATAGTGGTTTACAGAGATGGAATTTTTAATTAAAAGAAGATACGGTCCTTGTCAGATGGATTCAATTTGTATTTTTTAGCTTTAGATTTCCGATTTTTTATGCTAGAGAAATTGTTCAATTTTCATGTTCATAAGCATTAAAACTACCCGTTTTATATCGATTCTGATTACGTAATATTGTCCAGAAGCTCATTTAAATCATCCTCCCTTTTTAAAGTTGAAAGACTCACTAGAATTGCTGCTCTGATTCTCGATGTTTATTTTCAACAGTAAGCCATTTTACATTAGACAGGATCACAAAATACAGCGGTCGCAACTGCTAGTTGGTTTGAAAAAAATTCCGATAGCCTTCCGTATATATCAGATGACGATCCGTAAACCAATACCAAACCAGCGTCTGATCTTCAGGTTAGGAGCGGCTGAAGCGGGCGTCTGTCTTGTATCAAGCGGCTCGCTATATAAATGTGTTTCAAGGTAGGACTGGATGCCTTAAGATTCTCACCAGTACGTGACCCACACACGTAATAAGCGGGTTGAGCGGCAGGCCAACAACCTTCCCTCATAAAAATATTTAAGTTATGAACCCTAAACAAAGGCCTCGGATTACCATATCGGATTCATCACAAACTCGACCTCGGAAATTGTACACGGACAACGCTTTAAAAATGGGAACATGGAACGTGCTTAGCCTCTTAAGACCTGGAGATCTCCGGAACCTTTCGAACCAAGCAAAGAGTTACACATTAGACGTACTTGCATTACAAGAGCTTAGATGGTCTGGGAGTGGGATCCATGACACCACCAATGGTTACACTCTTCACTACAGCGGCCATCAGAACGGAGGAGAATTTGGAGTTGGCTTCCTCATCCATCGGCGCGTGAAGCACCATATCATCGATTTCCGCCCTATCAACATGCGGATATGCACGGTCAGACTTCGCACTAAGAAATTTAACATCACGATCGTTAATGTGCATGCACCCACCGAAGATAAATCAGATGACATCAAAGATCTCTTCTTTGTCGAGCTCGAGGAAGTCATCAACAACATACCGCACCACGACATTAAAATCATCGTGGGCGACTTTAATGCAAAAATCGGTAGGAGTGCAGAAAATACATCGCACATCGGTCCCAACAGCCTGCATCTAACTAGTAACAACAACGGCCAACGCATCACCGACCTGGCAATAACGTACAACTTAGTTGTATCAAGTACGTTTTTCCCACATAAGAGAATCCACAAAGTAACGTGGAGATCGAATGATGGAAGAACTGAAAACCAAATCGATCACGTCATGGTGTCCAAGAGACACTCCACCAGCATATCTGACGTTAGATCCTACAGAGGTGCAGACATGGACAGCGATCATATGCTTGTCATATTTAAGTATAAGTGCAAACTGTCATCTACGTTTAACAGACAAGCACAAAAGACCGTTCGATGGAATATCGATGCTCTAAAAGACCAAGCGTCACTGCAGAGTTACCAATCAGCTGTCACTAATTATTTAGACCGGCCCCATAACAATGAAGAAGCTCCTCCTAACATCCAAGAGCAGTGGCACGCTATACAGTCAGCCATAACAACCGCGGCTCAAAATACCATCGGAAGAAGACCTCCGAGGCCCCGCAACGATTGGTTCGATGATCAATGCCGAAGGGTCGTCGAAAATAAACGAACGCTTCGTGAAAAATGGTTGGCTCGCAATACCAGAAGCACTCTAGCAGAATATATCCGCGCTAGGAAAGCCACGACTAAATTCCTTCGATAAAAGAAGCGCGAACATATGAGATTATGCATCGAAAACATCAGCTTCCAAGCGGAAGTAGGAAACTCAAGGGACTGTTTTGCTAACGCCAGGAATCTCACTAAAGACTTCCACCCAAGAAGTACAGCCATCAAAGACGGGAATGGAGAGCTGAGAACAAACGTGGCTGATGTTCTCTCAGTATGGCAAACCTACTTTCAAAATCTGCTAAATCGGAATGACGAAGTTACCCCCATTAGAGCAATAGCTCCGCCAGGTGAAGAATTCTTTGTCGAATATCCCCCAGTAGAGGAAGTAGACGCAGCTATTAGTCGATTGAAAAACGGCAAGGCACCCGGTCTCGATGGAATCCCCGCAGAACTAATTAAACTCGGAGGCGCTACTCTTGCAACAAGTTTATACGATCTAGTCGTTTGTATTTGGGACCAAGAAGAGTTGCCGGAGAATTGGAAGACCGCACTCATATGTCCGTTGCATAAAAAAGGCGACCGTCTTAAATGTGAAAACTTTCGTGGCATGCTCTATTGAACACTGCTTACAAAATGTTGGCTAATGTTGTACTTGCCAGACTCATCCCTTTCGCCGAAAACATCATTGGCGACTATCAGTGTGGTTTTCGTCCCAACCGATCGACCAATGACCAGTGTTTCATCATGAGGATGATCTTGGAAAAATGTTGGGAGTATAACATAACCATTCATCAACTATATATAGACTTCAGACAGGCGTATGACAGTATAAACCGCGACAACCTATGGGCCGCGCTCATATGCCTGGGAATCCCAGAGAAACTCGTTTCTCTGTGCAAATTAACAACATCCGGGTCTGTATGTAGAATCGTAATTGAAGGATCTGTGTCAGACCCCTTTGAAATAACATCTGGTGTTCGACAGGGTGATGCACTCGCGCCTTTGCTGTTCAATCTGGCGCTTGAGTACGTAGTGAGGAAAAGCAACATCGAAACCTCGCGCTGTATATTTAATAAGTCAGGCCAAATTCTTGGATATGCAGATGATATCGTGCTTCTTGGCCGAAGACCTAGCGATATCAAAGACAGTTTCATACCGCTCGATCGCTGCGCAAGAAGACTTGGTTTGGAGGTGAACAGCAGTAAAACCAAATATTTAGTAACACCTAGGAACATCTCTACGGCAAATCTCGGAATTGGCGACCACAACTTTGATAGCGTCGAAAACTTTAAATACCTCGGGTCAGTTATAACATCGTCGAATGATATGCAGGCAGAAATAAAAGCCCGAATCGCTGCCGGACAACGAGTTTTCTACGCCAAATCAAAATTATTGCGATCGAAACATCTATCGCAGTCGTGCAAGCTCGCACTTTATAAAGCACTTATAAGACCTGTGCTGGCTTTCGGAAGCGAGAGCTGGACCATGACCACTAACGATTGTAGATTGTTATCAACTTTCGAAAGGAAGGTCATTCGTTCAATCTTTGGTCCAATTAAATTTGCGAACAACGAATATCGGATTCGTATGAATCACGAAATAAAGCAACTCCTCGGAGGCAGCGATATTATCGGATTCATCAAATCCAATCGAGTGAGATGGCTCGGCCACGTTACAAGGTCTCCCCAACAACGGATGATAAATAAAGTGTTCCACCAACAACCAGCCGGAGTACGTCGTAGAGGAAGACCCCGACTACGCTGGCGCGACGACATCGAACAAGATCTACGAACATTAGGATGTCGAAACTGGAGGACGAGAGCGGTGGATCGAGATGGATGGAGGGCCTTAGTGCAGGCGGCGAAATCTCTTCATGGGATGTGAAGGCCAGAGAGAGAGAGAGAGAGAGAGAGATCCGTATGGAATGTAAACAATAACTATCCTAGCGTCCATTGAAAACAATTTTAACAGCCCAAATGTCCCACATGTTACTCTAGTAATCTAATATATGAGAATGAGATGCCAATAGGGTTGCGGGCATCAAATAAGTTTTAAAACTCCCAGTCACAACGTGTCAATTCCAGTTAGTATTATGTATCGACGCGAGCCCATTACAATTCGTCGAAACCAATTTTGGAACGATGAATGGAACCTTGTCATCTTCAAAGAGGTAATAAAGTTTAATTTAGATGAGCCTGATGACAATCAATACGAATTGAACGATGTCTAACGTGAACGACCAAGCCAGATTTTTCGAAACTTTTGAAGTGGTACTCTTATGAAATGGAATATATTTGGATTGGTTACTTGAAGGCGTACTCATTAATTTTGGCTATATTTTTTCAGCGGGAAAATGCAGCTATATACAGTGCCAAAAGAAGGAAACAATTTTTTCAATAGAGCAACTCTTTTAGATTGGCCAGCTTGTAGTCCTTATTTAATTCCAAGACATTTGAAGAATCGTGAGCTTAAATTGACCAAAGTTCCTCGAAAATCTAGTTGATTCAATCTCACGTCGATTGAATAACATTTCCCAATTCACTACCGATATTCACCACATCAATGGTAAGCACAATAAGTTCTGGTAAATCATCTATCATGTAACTGCATCCGTGCCCCGCGAAAACTTGTACATTCGAAACAATTTTGTGACAGAAAATGTTTTCACTCAAGGAAAGCATTATAGTTAATAATTAATTGGGACAAAATTTACAAACTTTTGCAAAAGATTTGAAGTGTCTCTACTACTCTACAGCTTAAATTTGTAACCGTGTTACAATAAACTTTCCTTACTAATAAAAAACGCATATGACCGTTTAGTCGTTTTCTCTCCACACATGGTCATCCTAATATGGAAAGGTTCAAACACCATGTGAATAAAACTCGAAAAATCAGTAACAGGAAGGACAATTTTGTCTGAGGTTTACAAATATTTTTCTAGCAACCCTGACGTTTAACTATTTTATAATTACAAATGTCATCGCCACTAACAAAGACAAATTTGTATAGGTTTTCATTGAAGATAATGAGATACGTTTGAATCTTATTTTTAAATCAGTCTATATTCGGAATTTTACTCATAAAATAATGGATAAAAAATTTAAAAAATATTATTACTTACAAGACAGAGCCAAGATGAATTTTTGAAACTTTTTTGTTTGTGGTCCTTTGCCTTTCTTTGTACTCAATTTCTAAATTTAAAGTTGCTGGATCATTTTTATCTCACTTTAAAACTGTCGATCAAAATTTAATATTGTACGATAATCGAAAATGATCACAATGAAAAATTAAATTGTTGCTGTCGTATTCGATCGGCCATTACTGTATCTCTTTTACGTTATACAAAGCGAATAAAAAATGACAACACACTATAGTAAATTAAATTATTCACAAAAACTGTATTCTCCCACAATAAAAACAAAACTAAAAAACACATTTATACTGCTTCTAAAATTAATAATAATAATGTTATAAAATATAATATTTGCGAAAAAATTCAACAACAATATTCGTACAAAAATCGTAATTTTTCTAAAATTTTCATTTTCTGAAATTCACCATCAGAAACTCGCAGTAGTATCAGAAAAGTGTTCGGACTTAATCGGGTCGCAATTTTTTTATATTAATAATATTAATATTAATCAATCAATTACAATTAAGTTTAGTTAATTAGTTAATTTTGTGCTGATCAAACATTTAATTTTTTGTTTAATAGTTATTTGTTGATATTTAGTGTATTAGTGATTAAAAAATTAATAATCGCGCGCTGTTGATCGATTAATATTTAATTAAAAGTTATAAAAGTTTCCAAATAAAAAATTATGGTGTAAGAAATTGAGAATAATGTTGTACGCTGCTTATGAGAGAGCACAATGTCGTCTTTAACGATAAAACAGCTGGTTTTGAGTGTACTTTTAATTTTTGTTTTTAACTGTTGTTTCTGTTATGGTTTTGGAATGTTCACCTTCAAACACGATCAGGATCGCGATTTGTTTTGATTTTGATGCGGACTGTGGTGATGTTGATGTTGATGATTACATCTTTATGGAAATTTTTCTGTTCATAAAAAAAAATTTAATTAAAATATATCTTTGTAGGAAAATTTTTATTTATTTTTTGTTATGTACAAAAACATAAATAAGTAAATAATTTTGGCTTTCTGTTTTGCTTGTTTTTGATACAAAAATAGAAAACTCGCGAAAATTCGCGGTCTGCATTAGTGTGTGGTTGTTTATTGGTAAATAAACGTATATACATCTACTTTTCCGAGAATTTTTAAATTCATTCAGAATTAAATGAAAATATAACATTTAGCTATTATTTTATAAGAAAACTGTTTTGAATTTATCATCGTCACAACACAGATAAACGATTGTTGTTTGTCGAAATTTGTGTTTTGATGTGACTGGCTCTTTTTTGTACCGTGTACATATGGTATAGTGGAAATTTTAGGGAGTTCATTAGTTGTCAACTGCCGACTTAATTATTTTTCTTGTTATGTGATAAAAATAATGCAATGACGTGAAATGACTTTGTCTTTGTATATAAGATCATATTTTTAGTTGATCTAGAAAATTAAATACAAAAATACGATATTTATTGTACAATCATCCAAATTTCTTTGTTTGTTTAATTTTTTTACTTGCCCAAAATTCGGCACATTTCCCGGTGACTATACACACTATGGCAGTTTTAAATGTTTTCTATAAAGATACTCTTTCACTCACGTAAATACGGAATCTAATAAAAAATGCGATTGTACCTCACCTAACCTTGTAGATGCAAAATGCTTCCATTTTTTACTTGAATAGTTAGGTTGAGTCATTAATTTTTCCTCACCTTTGGCAAACCAAACGTTTTGTAGAAAAAATCGACTACATATACTATAGAATAGAATACGGTAGAATAGATAGAAAATGATTAGCTTTTATTTTTCTATTTGTAATTGTTATCATATATCGTTAGTTAAATAAAATCACTTTAATTTTGACTTACTTTCTTTGTTGTTCACAATGCCAGGTTGTTTGGAGCCAATCTAATATTTTTGCAGTATTAACCCTTTCGACACCACAGTGTATAATGTCGGTTTTGATATAAATGTCACTTGATTTGTAGTCCAACATACACAATTGTGTCTATCGCTGTTATGGCGCGGATTTTAGTTAAATCGGAATCATTTTTGAACAAATTATAATAATTTGATAATATATAAATTAGCTGAAACTTACAGCATCCCAAGAAACTATAGTGTTTTTTTTCGGACGAAAACAACTTTAAACTGTATGTACAAATGTATATATTGTCCAAAATACATGGAAAATTCAATTTTTGGCATAATTCTTATTGTGTATACGGGCCGGAATAGGGTTGACGGAAACGCAGAGATTGAAGTAGAACGATGTTTTGTTTTAAATTGTCATTAGGTGTATTATAAGCTATAACCAGCGAGTCTGTAAGAGTCAGTAACGAAACCTTACAGAATTTAACGAGAACGTTTTGTTACAGAATATTTGACAGTTTGACCAGCGAATCTGTAACACGATTATTATTGACAATTAAATTTTGAAATGTCAATCTACAAAATTACAAACTAACCACACCACAATTTTGGTGAAAAATGAGCTGATAAAAAATGTACATAAAATATTATATACATTATTAAAATATAAATAAATATTTGTATACACATAAATTATAAAAATGTAAACATACCAACATACCGCCATTTCAAATATACAATTTTGACGTTTCCTTCAGTTTACAGATTGCTAAATGACAATTCAAATTTAACGAAACTGAACGAAAAGTACTTTGAGTTTCGCTGGTCAGTAATGTCAAGATGTCGCTTTGTTACTTAAATTTCTTACAGACTCGCTGGTTATAGCTATAATATACCGATTATTCCTTCACAATACCGATTTGTTCAATCCTGACGCACCGAAAAATTAAAATTTTTATATTCTTTTGTTCTTAAGGGTTACAAAACCAGACCTGCTTAGGTTTATAATCATTTAGCAAGCGAAAATTGTCAATGCAATCCTAAGTGATTTTACGATTTAGTCGGTTGTTTGCACTGCGGTGTAATAGACAAATCAACTTTTTCCATCATCTCAATCATGCCAAGAAAATTGTATTTGCGGCAAATTTTATTTTGGGATTTTAAAATCTTCTGAATTATATTGTGTTGGCTTAGTACACATATATAGTGAGAATTTACAGAAGTTTCTGATTTGGTAACATTTGTACTATCAGAACAAAGCAAGAGTTGAATTTTTGCAATTTGGTCGTTGCAACCTGATGAATAGACCAACTTTTATCAGTACGAAACCAAGCTGCCAAAAGAGACGTAAGAAAGTTCTCATTTTTATAAGGGTTTGTGTGTTTTTACACATACCCTTGTAATTAAAAATGGGGTTGATATATTGTTATTACTTTTTGTGGTAGATATATTGTGAGTTTAATGGTCTCTTTTTTTTTCTGTGACTAAAATAGTCATAAACATTGTAAGATGCCATTAAAAATAATATGTTGTCCGAAAAGCCGAAAAAATCTATTAAAAATTATAATTAATATCACTGACGTTTTTAAAAACTTTTTATTTAAAAAAATTAATAATTAAAAAATTAATATTTAAAAAATTAAAATTTTGTTTTAAAAACTTTGTTTTTATCAAAATGAAAATAAATCTACCTTCCTTAGATATATCTAATTATACCCCATTTTATGAGTCGATACTACGAGTGAGCCTTTCCAAATTGATTAAAACTCCAGAGCACAGCGATTTGTTAGAAAGAGCGACAAATGACTGAGCTTAATTAGCCATGTACATTTTCAAGACGACTGAAAATGTTCAGGGTCAATGGAGAATCATCATGTTTCTGTAAAACTGTCCCTTGATAAATTCTACAATTTCAGGCATAATATTCGAAATATGGTGCAATTACTTACAGTTTAATATTAAAAATGGGTTTTCCGCTTACACTTTGAAAAAATGATTTATGTCAGTTTTGTTACAAATTTAATGTAGAATCCATTTGTTCTTAAACGTTTTTTCGCATATGCTATACTTTTGAAAATATTTACAGAAAACGAAAAATTGTCATTTCCGATGGGCCGATTTCCGCCAAATTTCACTCCCAATTTATGAAAAAACTTTAATTATAAATTTTCATCCAGATGAGAAAACATAAATAGACATACAGACGCTACCTCGAAACCCATTTTGTCCGACTTTGGGAGTATAGCGAGAAAATAATCTCCAACAATATCGAGATCGAAAATTTTCCTAGTTACTATATATAAACTTTTACTTTGTAAAAAAAATGACAATTACGCCACACTCATTTTTCAAATCACGCCCGGAAATCATTTTGGAATCCTATTCTAACCGATTCTAATGTTTGTTTAACATACAAAGAGAGTTGTGCCCCGTTCGATTAAGAACTGACTTAAGTTCGTTTAAATTGACAATTTTTCAGAGGCATATTCAAAATTTCCCTTCGACTGAGAATTTATATATGTAAGTTCTATCATGGAACAAGACGCAATGCTTCATTCCTGACACGCGAATATATAATTTCTCAAAATTGTTCGAGCTGTTTTTTTTTTAAATAGGGACCCGGATTCTATTTTAGAACCTCTAAATAAATTTTCTCATATTTAAAACTCATCACAATCGATAACTAGCACTCTGAAACCCTTCTCACCCATTTTTATAAAAACCGTTTGATCCGAATTCTAAGAACCAACTCGAAGCAACATAACGCAACATTGTAAAAAATCGTACAATATAGAGCAACATGATACACATGACACAACATTGTCACATCCCTCAACAAGATGCAACACCAATCAACAGTGTGAGAAATCTCGCACATGGTGTAATATGACGTAAAGTGGTGCAATATCTCAAAACATCGTGCAACATCCCACAACATTTTGCAACATCACGCAACATGCTGCATCATCATACAACATTGTGCAACTTCTCACAACTTGGTACGACTTAACACATCTGCAGGTCGATTCTGGCTTTCCTATAGGAAAAAGGAATTAGGAAAAACATTTTCATAGTATTTTTGTCATAAACATTTTTTTTTCTGGCATACTATGGCAAACAGTTGATGTAATTTTTTTCAAAAACTCGGCTCTCTGGATGACTCCTCATAATTCTCCCAAAATCAGAACCCTTCACAATCGAAAACGCTCCTTTTGGTACTCGAAAACGCTCCCGAAATTAGCACTTATCGCAATCGATTTCTGGTACTCGAAAAACCTCCCTTCATTCAGTAATTTTCATCAAAAACGAAATCAAGACCCATCGCAATTGTTTTTTAGTACTCGAAAACCCTTTTTCAGCCATTTTCATGAAAACCGTTCGAGCCGTTTTCGAATCCGTAGATATACAACGCTTGATTTTTGTGATCAAAAGCGAGCCCCACTTGGTCGACAAGACAATGGAGAAAAGATCATCAATTATTTTTTAGCCAAAATATTTCCTGTTTCTGTTGCTACTCCTTAGCACTGTGTTGAATCTAGTGAGAGAAACCGACTGCCGCTCAGCCGTTAATTCGCATGACCGTGTTAAACAATTTGCCGGCCACTTGATCTACCATAGCATATCCCTAGCTTCCTCGATTTGCTTCGGTGTGAACATGTGCGGTACGTGTCTATTATTGCCACGGAGAGGCCATTGGCAGTGTGATTGACATCCGCCATTGTCCTTGTGTCAATCTGGATACCGATTAAATTATATTAGACGGTGTCGTTACAAATCAAAGAGATCGCTGTTATATTTATGTCTAAAAGAAAAATTATTTTTTGGAGGAGATATTGTGCGGAAGTTCATCACTGTTATAAATCTGATCATCCCTGTTATAGATTAACAAAAATGTTTAGTTTGAAATTCCAAGATTCCATATTTTTATTTTTTTTTCAACAAGGCTCTTGTATATAAATGCCATGTGCCAGTTCTTCGTTGTAAAGAGGCGGCAGAGATTAGCAGTCGCTTTCTTCAACCTATGTAGGTTAATTAGACTGTACCTCTGCTACTGGGAATAGGTCCTAATGAGTCCGTGACCTCCGGGATTGGTGCGCTTGGTAGGACGAGGCTTCTTATCCATACAGTAAGCCTAATGAAGAGAAAAAGTCTGCCACAGAAGAGAATCTTTCTGATTATTGTAGACATGTGATCAGATTAGGGTATGGATATGTTTTACTACTTCTTTATATTTTTGGTTTTTCTATCCTAGTCAGAAAGAGTAGCAGCATCACGATGAGCTTATGGTCACATATTATTAAAGCATTTATACAAGAAAACAGAAAGAAATTAGAAATTCACGGTTATCTATCCAAATCGCTTGTTTTATTTTGAGATATCAAGTTTGAACTCCTGAGTGACAAAGGCCAAGTTTCGTTTTTTTTTTGTAGGGTAGCTGCGTTACTGAGAGCAACTGATTCCCAAATCTTTCCCCGGTGGTTTGTTCAAATAAAATCTACTCTGATTAGAATTACTTTAGGTTTTCTTGAAATTTTTAACTAACCTAACAGGCGCGATACAATCTCTTACTGCTATAGTATTATTATAGAATTATTACTGTAATTTCAAAATTATTGAGCATTAAATGTGTAAATTTGGTTCAAGTGGTGCACATTTTCGAAACGTCTATAATCACTCCTACTCTCTATTCCTGCAATTGAAATTAATTAGAGTTGTCGAATCCAATAAACATTCACCATAACAGAATTAAATTTTTTACATTAAGTATTTGTCAAAATGTCTATAAACAACAAGATTAATGTTTAAAATACTTTCGATTATTTAACAGATTTGATTTTCGTTCTTTTGATATAACACAGTGCGGATATTATCAGTTAACTCTACTGTTCAGTAATTGCTTCCAACTGAAAACGTTTTTATTATGTTCAATTAGCGAATATAAGCGAATCGTTAATAAGATCTTACATTATTTTTGGCTGTGGAGCGCAGTTACATTGAAAAGATATAGACGAAAAGGAGAAGAATATTTGTAGCGTGTAATTGAACTTTAAATATTTAATTTATTAGTTAGCACTAGCCGATTAGCATAAATATGTTAATTAATGTTTAATTTATTGATAATCGTGTTTATTTTTATCTGGTACCTAATGGATAATAAGACGAATGGCAATAATAATTAGGATTAGTAAAATAAATAAATAATAAATTGACGTCTGGCATCATAAAAGTTTGCTTACAGAAACAATTTATATTTTATTCATGGCAGAATTTATTATTTTGTGTATTCTGGGAGTATTTTAACAAAAAATTATGTCGTAAAAGATAATTTCTAATCGGTCGACATTATTCTTTATAATATAAAGATGTATAATGCATTTGCACGTGCATTTATCGTGTTGAATTTCTTCTTCAAAATGAATTATAGTTTTCTACCGAACTCTGTTTAAAAACACCTATAGAACCGTTAAAGGTTAACTCGTTTACGTTATCCGAAGCATTATTCAGGCAAAATACGACTTTGACCTCAAATTCATTACATAGCCATTTTTATAGATTATCTGTACGCCTAAGACTTTTAATATAACATATCGCGACCTTGAAAGAATATCAGCTTAAATAACGAAACACAAAACATAACAAAGCAACTTAGTTCCTGCAATAAGTAATCAAAAAATATTTGTGCTGGAATTTTTCAAAGTAGCGATATGTAAACTTGCTTGTATAATCGGAAGTCTGAAATGCGAATCTTTTTAACTACGCGCATAATTAGTTTATAATTGATATCGTTCAGTTTCGAAGCATTGTTTCGAATCGGAAATAGGCCTTTGTTTAAAATTAGGATAATCACCGCTAAAAGTTACCGTAATCTGCATTTATTGTATATCCAACGTTTTGTAACGAAAGCATCATCGAAATAATCTAACAATCGCCTCAACAATTGATTTTGTTCTTATCACAACAATTTGTAGCATCGTTATGTTCGTAAGAAATTAAATGAGTAATTTAGAGAATGTAAAGCAAATAGTGACTAAATTGATGATAGTATTCTGTTATTTTTTTTGTTCTTAATTTATTCTTATCGTAACAAATAAAAACAAAAATAAAAAAAAAATCTCAACATAAACGACAACGATCATAAATGAATAATTGAAAATTTGAAAGACAGTTAAAATATTAAGTTTGAAGATGTGATACTTAATACGAGTATAGTATTCGGTTGACATTATTGTGTATTACGAGCAGTTAGGATATAGTGCAACAAGAACGAAAATATTTTCTATTAAAGAATTTAGAAAGAATTATTTTAATAATAAGTGATATATTTTGTGTGCTTGCTGTATAATCAGCAGTGATATTTTAGTGATTTGTTTTATACATTAATTAATATTTTTAAGTGGATATGCCTGGGACTCAAGGAGTTACGCCCAATAAATCTGACACACGATTAAGGCGGTTTAATAGGGTGAGGATACATTTTTGTGTGTTATATTTATACTAACCTTAATCAATAATTTATTATATATAGTTCAGCTCATTGTAAAATACGCGCATATTTACCTCTTTTTTATATTGTTTACATTAGTTGACTTATCAATAATATTTATAAGACGCCCACTTCACAGAATGTTTTAATTCGCATTTTCCAAAAATTTGGCATTTTGGATGCAAATCCAATATGTATAATAAAATGTAGCATTATTAATTATAATTTTCTGAAATCTATAAATGTTTTATTAAGAAATATGTTAGATGTATAAACCATAAGTGAGTAATGATCATTTTTTTAAAACTTTTAATAATATAACTGTGGTTTATATCCACCTGTGTTGTTCTTGTTTAAAGAAATGTCAGCAATTGTTTCAATTGCTAACCAAATTTTCTCTCGTATAATTTTGTATATCTCATCAAAATCTTTTATTGTTAAGATGACCTTGACCATAAAACGCTGATGGTGGATTAGCCGCGAATTTAGATCTATCGGAAATCGTGCACTGCTCATCAAAAAATTGCCGAACACTATATTTTTCAGTAAATATTTGTGTTTGCGGTATTATTCGCATTATTCGAGTTATGGTTGTACGAAATAATATAATAGGGTGATACTCGATCGGCTAGCAAGCAAGCAATTTGCTAGCTGAAATCCTGGCTACCCAATAAATTTTACTAAGAAAATTTGAATTTCAAATTATATAATTTTTATTTAATTTTGCAACTGCACAGTAAAACAACACAAAAATTTGCCATTTATTTTTTGAAGCCTCAAATTTTACTGTGTAATCGCAAAACACAATTTGGTTGAAAAATATAATTTGAACATCAAATTCCGTTGGCAAAATTGATTGAGTAGCCGTCTAGCAAATTGCTTCCTTGCTAGTCGATCGAGTATCTACCCCAATTTGTGGCAAAACGCACTAACGGACCAAGTTTTTGTTTAATAAAAGTGACCACAGGATCAAAACAAATAAAATAACAATATTACCGAAAAGCGGATATTGATATATATATATATATCTGCATCTTTCATCCACGGAAAATTTGAGCTAATTCTTCTCTTAATCTTCGAGAAACAACGTTAGTAAAATAACATTTACATATATTTTACATTTTTAGTGCAAACACAAAATTATATTAGTTTCAAATAGTTATTTCGAGTGTCAAAAGAAGCATTTAAATATTTGTTGGAGGAAATATCGGGAGGAAATGCTTACTCCTTTACATGACAAAAAACATTTTCGCTCTTTTGTTCGCCGTAAAATCGAAAATGAGTTCGTTCGTGTAGTAATCAAATTCTTTAAATTTACGCCTGAAACGATTAAATTTTCACTTTGCGATATTTGTGGTACAAAACATGTAAAAGTGAACCCCAGAAACGTATGCCGGCGCAGTCGGCGGTCAGGCTCCAGGTTTGCAATGTTCTCATGACGTATCATTTCCCATTCTTCCTGCAGAGCTGATACAAGAGGATCTAACGTTTCTCGATCGCATTCCCTTTTTCTTAAACTTGCCTTAGACTTCCCTTTGCTGATTGGTTTTAAAATCAAAAGAGTACGGTTCCTGTTACACAGATTTTTCGGTTATATTCTGTTTAATATCACGGTGCCTTTAAACAATGTGTAATTACTCTAAAAAAATATGAAGAAATGCAAGTGTCTGGAATTTTTGGCGAGCAGCGTAGATTCGTGAATGTGTCGTTGATGTATTTTTCCGGATCACTACGGATGTGTTATCTGCAGTCCCTCCATTCATCCACATAAAAAAAATGCAAGGAGAAACGGTATCTGGAGATTTCCCAATAACGTGGAAAACTATTATCTGTTTTAGACGAAGTTATGGTGAAGAACTAATTAAGAGGAATTATCTTCATTTCCGGAAGGTAAGAAACTCTTGATTATTAATATATTGTGTTAATCAGCGTGTAGGCCTCATTTAAAATACTAACAAAAACATAGATCGGTGAGACAAAAGGTAGTAATTCAAAAGACCGTTAATGACTTAATTGTATCGTTAAAAGCCACAACATCGCCTCTGTAGAGCGACATTTTTAAAACGTCTTGAACGAACAAATTTTAATTCTAATTTAAAGTAATGAGATAGACTCGCATTATTAAGGTAAAAACAACCAGAATATTTTTAAATTGGTCATTTGGCGCCTAAATTTTGTTGATTCAAAGTAATAATCATTATTTTTATAAATATTTTTATATGCTTCTTATTTATTCAAAGAAATTATTCCATTTATTTATAAAATATAATTTTCTTTAATGCTCAAACTCCAAAAAACTGAGGGTGGCTATACTCGCACACATTTTGCTAGGTGTGGAAATACATAAGTATTGATTTCTAAAAGCAGCAAATTGAGACATGGTAGCGCTGGTATTTATCTGGCAATCAAATTTATTTATATATACTATCAATAAAAGCTAATGCCTTCTGCTTTACTATTTTGAATCTATGGGTGAAGAAAGAAAATTTTTTCCAAAATTGGAAAAATATTTTTCGTTATTTGGCGGCCCACAGAACTACAAATTTACTTTATAAACCTATTATCAAGAAACAATACAAAAATTGAAATATTGAACAATATATCAAAGTACTTATTTGATTTTATATATATTTTATATATTTAGGAAATTTTATATATTTAGGAAATTTTAAAATGTTTTGCTATCTTGATTATACATATTATTAGTGTAATATTGAAAAAATGTTTACTTCTATATCTAGACATAAAATACTCGAATTCATACGAATTACGACTCTTTCATCGAGATTGCATAGTTGGTTGGTGTAGAACAGAGCGGATCATGGGCCCCTAATATCACCACTCTTTGACATTATTCGATGGGGAATAATTTCTTGATAAACGTATCGTTGCTGAGTGTGATGCGGCTATTTTTGGCTCTAGCAACCTGAAAGAAAAGTGGCCCACTGATTCCGCTGAGCCAAATGAGGTCCAATGAGAATGAATTGAAGATTTTTAGTACCCAAAGGCAGCACACGCAAGATAAATTTCTTATTTTGGGAATTGTCAATAAAATTAAGGTTGTTTTCCTGGGTGGATTGTTTGAATTGTTCATATTCAAAATTTTATTTTCAGTTCTCTTAACTATAGTCAAAAACACCAAGTTTCTAAAGTTGCAACAAAGTTTGCTTTTAACTTCTCATTTTTCTGTATTTTATTTTTCGGGATTACGTTTTTCGCATTTTTTTTGGTTTTTCATGCTTTTGGCGTTTCAAACTTTGCAAAATCTCAGTATCACCAAAACACATATGTAATTGTTTTCAAAAATCATTTTCACACCAATTTCACAGTGGTAGTCTCTAAATAATGAATAGTAAAACTAATTTAAAGGTATTAGAAATTATCAATTAATTACTCCTCCAATTCTGTTTAAATTTGCACACCTGCCTTAAAATTATTAGAAATCTTTGGCGTCTCATTTACATCATTCCGTTCATCAGTTTATCATCATTTACTTTATTATGGATAATATAAGCCACATCACCGTCTAAATAAATTTCGAGAGCGTCAGCACAAACGAAGTGAAAAATATTGAATTACCTGCCCAATACCAAGGCGTGACCCTTGTGGGACGTCAAAGTGATTAGGCTTGTACTGGGAAATACATTGTCTACACTTACGCGCAGATAGCAAGCAGTTACATACGAGTAAATGTGATTAAGTTGTTTAAAAAAAAGTTATATTTTTCTTTCAAGTTAACATAATAGACTGTAATTTATACTGTCCGGAGCAACCGGAACAACCAAATTTATATATAGTCACTATTTAAACGAATATAATCAGAAATCCCGATTGAAATTTCTTAAATGAATTATTATTCTCAATATAGACCTCCACCATTCGAGCTCTATATTGAGAATAATAATTAATATAAGACTTTTTTGAACTGCTCTAATGATACCGGAGATTTTCCGGAAAAATATATACTACTGTGAGCAAAAAATAGTAAGACATTTTATTATTTTAATTTAAATTTCGCGCGGAAAACCATTCGTCGAAATATTTTTTTTTTTCTATGTTGGTATGACTATCAGTGACATTTGTGCCAAATTTCACATAAAAAATATTCATTACTGTTTAGTATACGCTTGTCTTTCTGAAGTACAAAAAGTGCATTTGGCGATTTTTACAATGAGTGAAATTATTCAACAAAGAAGTTCCATTAAATTTTGTGTGTGGAATCAATTTTGTGGTGCCGAAACGTTCAGAATGTTGCAAAAAGGCCTTCGGTGATAATTGTATGTCGCGAGCAAGTGTTTTTGATTGTTACCAAACCACGTTGAAGCAAGTCAAAAATCAAGGTGATGTTGACAGTTTTCTTCGATTATCGAGGTGTGTTGCACTCCGAATTCTTTCCGACCGGCCAAACTGTCAACAAGGAATGCTATTTGAGTGTTATGCGTCGTTTGCGCGAAGCTATTCGTAAAAAGAGGCCGGAATTATGGGTCGACAACTCTTGGTGGCACCACGATAATGCACCTTCTCATACTGCATTGGCTTTACGTGATTTTTTCGCCAAAAATCCATCCATATCGTTCCGCAACCACCGTATTCGCCTGATTTAGCTCCGTGTGACTTCTGGCTGTTCAGCAAACTCAAACGACCGCTCCGGAGAAACCGTTTTGAGTCAATTGAAGACATTAAACATGAATCGCTACGCGCATTGGAGGCTATTCCGGAAATTGACTTTAACAACTGTTTCGAGGATTGGAAAAAACGTTGGCACAAGTGTATTGAGTTGAGGCCGGGGGGATTACTTTGAGGGGGACAAAATAGATTTGGAGAAATAAATAAAGAATTTTAAAATTATGAACAAAGTTTAATGTTTTTTTGCCCACAGTAGTATACCAATATTGCAACACCAGTCCCATTTATACTTGCGGTTTGTTCTTGTAAAGGGTGTTCCACCTGTCGGGTTTTTTAAGCTCAAAAAATATTTATCGTGCGGTGGCAACCCGAAAATTTTTTGACAAATAAAAAGTCAAAACTATGTCACTTTTAGTCATGTGGTCAACATGGGCGTTCTATACAGAGCCTGAAAATCGCAAAATTGTTGGAACGTTTTGAAGAAACTGGATCATTTGCAGGTCGTAGGGCATATGAACACCATCGTGATATTGTTCGTGAAGAGAAAAGCAGCCACAAAATCAACAGCATTTGCCTCTTCTCCATTAATGGTCTATTTTTAAAGGAGTTCGAATTAGTCAAACCAACAATAATTTTTAACCCTAAACTTGATATACTTATTTTTAGTAATTTCTTTTGTCTGTTTTATTTTTACGGGATCTTATTACGTCAACTCTAATGGTTTTATGTAATGAATTGCATTAAGTATTTAATGGATTTTTTAGGTTACGTTCAACAATAAATTTAATTTAGTAGAGAACGCTCTTAAATGTAGCTACATATTCTCGAAAATTGAAAACACTTTCAAAGTGTATACATACATAAAATATGGAAAAGTCAATATTTCATATCGTATCCGAAGTGTAAAAAAAATTTTTTAAGGCCAACCGCATGTTGTTATTGGCACTTCTGACCCAGTCTTATAGGTTCAATGAAAAAAAAATTATCCGTTCGCATATGATTTTTGTACTTTGTGTACACGTGTTTTCGATAATAAATCGTTCAATGGTTTTTATTTAAAATTGGTCCTATTTTCATAATTTTATAGTAAAACAATATAAGTGTGAACAATAAATGGCACTCTAAACACTATACTGACTGCCAATTGAACCTAAATTGGGTCCATTTTTATCCCGACCTAGGGCCCAACAAACGAATATGAAATTCACGAAAGGTATGCGGGTTGCTAAAAAATTTAAGTTTCTATCAATATTTTTTTTATAGAAAATAAAAAATTATTTATTTATCAAACTCAACTTTTGCATTCGTCAATTAATTTTAAAATTTAACCAACATAAAAATTACAATATTTTACATAAATTTTACTGCTTACTGGGTTACAATTACCAGGGCTGGGTGATCCTAAAGTCCGACCGGGCAAATTCAATTTTTACAAAATATGTCTATCGTGAAATACAGCGAATTTCGGAAGATGATCAAAGTTCCTTAAAATATTATGCACGAAAATATAAATAAATAAACGTTTAATGGCAACATTGTATGCGACAACTATGTATTTCATTATCAAGCAGTTTTGAAGCCTAATAATATTGGAAATAGTTTTTATTTCGTTTAAATTTTCCGGTCATATAGTGTGAATCCACTCTGATTTGTTGTAGTTATAGTTGTTTTCCAGTCGATCAATCGCTAATACTTACAAATACTTGTGATTAGTTAAATGTGCCTTAGCTAAACTGAACAAAAAATATTTCATTAGTAATTCATTTCAATGTAACAATAGAACAACAGAAAATAATTAATTAAAAATGATTAAACATTTAATTTTGTTGCTAGCCACACAAATCTATATAAAAAATGTTTTTGTTTATAAACACAAGTTATTTTTGAATCGGCGTTAACTGAAGAAACGTAGCAATGCATAAGAAGGTTATGGTATCCGAATATTTTTCATTACTGAACACGGACAGGGAAATTATACAACAAGCTTTTGCAAATTTGTACCGATGTTTATTGTAAATTCATTGGAGATATTATGGTGTGCATTTGCGATATCCAAGTCTGTTAAATTAAATATTTAAAACGTTTCTGACGCTATTCTTATCAAACAACAAACGATTAAAGATCGCATTAGTCGAGTAGTAGAATGTTAGAGAATGCCATTCATTAATCACCAAATATCGATGCCTATATTACTTCATTATTAATTTAGTTTGTTATTATTTTATAAATTTTAAATAACACGTTAACTAATTTTACAATAATAGGAAATTTTAATTTTTTCTTTCTTTTTTTTATTACAGGTAAGTTTACATCACAAAATATCATCACGTGCAAAATGAATTTGGATGGCATTGTTCAGTTCGAGCTCAAAAAGTGTAACACTACTCCTGTTGTAAATATGAAATTCCATCTTATTATGCGTGCGGACAAGTAATAATAATTATCATTTCAACATAATCCTAAACAATGTCTTCAAAATTAATTCCGCATTCATAGGGTTAAATAAATTAGAGCGAAATACATATTTGATTTTGAAAATAAGAAAATTGATTATGTATTGAGGTTGTAAATTAAAATTCATATTACAAAAGCTAATAAATCCCATTTAAATTAAATGAAATGACATTCAGTGCAAAGAAACTAAAAATAAGTGTGTGCAAAATAATTACTAAATTTGCCATTGAAAATTAATTTGTAGTAGAAAATCGTATAAACACACGTTATTATTTTTTTTTTATATCGACTCGTTAGAGAATTTGTAGGTACTACCCGGAAAACTATAACCCTTTATGGCATAACGTTTCTTTATAGATTTTTTTTAATAATCATGTACACAAATTATTATATAAAATGTATGTATGTATACGGTAAAGCCGCGTGTGTTTAATTATTATAAATCGCAATATATAAGAAATGACTCGATAGTTTTTTAAATATATTCAACTATACTACATTTTACGATTAAATTATGTATTTAAAAAAGGGCTTGGCAGGATTCTGAAATGCGAGTATAAATAAACATCAGATGATTTATTTTGTATTACGTTACGTGCATTTTAAAAATATTTCTGTATATACATTTGTAACCCCCCAGCTTTAATACAATCCATTTTCTTTTTTTTTTGATATTGGCAAATATTTACTTGTATCATTCTCTATAATTAGACCATTTCACTTTCACCGCACTCGAAATGATTTGTTGGACTTGGCTATTTTTTTAAATTAAAATTTATTACACTATTCCCTGTCATTTTGGCGGTCATCACAAAAGCTCTTCAGATTAGACAATAAAAATTTCGATATCGCTCTAAATCTTAATTTTCAAGTATCAGTAGTACACAATATGTTTGTACATAATATACAATTATAAATTTTATCAAATTACGTAAAGCAGCTTTTTGAAAATATATTTTTCAATTGTTATACATTTACATTGATAATTTACCAAATCATGCAGCTTTTCACTCACAATACTTAAATTTTACTTTTCTTTAAAAGATGTCGCCTACTACCAATAGAGTTATCATGCAGCACATAATAATTCGTTTGTATATTTTATATGAATTTTAATTAAACAATGTTACAATATTAGATAGATTTTAGTTTCAGTTAGGTGGATCTAACTAGGTTAGAGTTATTTTGGTACGAATCTACGTTTCAGTTATTTTGGTACGAATCTACACGACTATCCTAGCAACGAACTATTGGCAGTTGGCACTCGCTGTTTTTGACACTATTATTCGTGCAGATCAGATGGCTTTAAATTATGTTTCTTGGTTGTCACCTGTTAAAAAATATTAGTCATCTTTCCAGCACAAGGATTGGTGTTTCAGATGGTTGAACTATTGTTTTTCCTGGAATATAAAAAAAAAATTTGTTCTTAACATTTTCTTAATAAAACAATTACAAAATGTTTCTTAACTAATTAGCAACGCTGTATACAAAAAATAACATATTTTGTTATTTTTTGTATTATAATTGCGATGCCGAATCGTGATAGGATGATATACGTCAAAGACATGTCATACATGTTTCGCTTAGGACAATGCTATGAAAGAGAACGGTATATGATATGTCTGACGCTCGTCATTTGAGGCAAAAAATAGTGTGACTTGTCATAAATTACTCATTTAGTCAACATGCCTTGAAAAACAGACAAAAACTATTTTTGTTCTTTTTCATACACATTTAGGGAAAAGGTACGAAATTGAAACGTATGTCTTTTAAAAATTTATTCACATGCATGTTCACAAATTTGACGGGGATAAACATGCAAATGCCAACTTTTTGCATTTTTTGTGAAACAATGAAACAAACCCGGTAATATTGTTGTTATTTCCCATATAAAATTTCTGTGCTATACTTATGCTCCCGTCCCGGCTTCTGGCTCTTCTAACTTGACAATGTTCTAGTTGGAAGGCCTAGATCTCTCGTCTACCATATTTCCAGTATCATTGAACCCAGAAGTTATTCTAGGATTCAAGCTTCCCTAGTGATATCATCGAGTTTGGCTCAAGTCGAGCCTCACCTAGCCATTTTGTAGACGGACAGCGACCGTTGATTGGTACGGGCTGCCAACTCCGACAACATACTGAAGGCGGCGGTGGCTTCTTGAGCCTTTTCATACTTACCCAAATTTGCAAGCATTATGCTACCATTTTCCTGAGTTCTGACGATTATCGTCCCGATAGGTGCATAATTTTTATTTATAATGTTTAGATCCACATTATGCTTCCCGAATGGCGGAGAGAAGATTATCCATCTGTGGTATATTTGTGGTAAAAGGACAACTAGGTTTTTGTTCTCGTGATGTGTCAGACACCCCGTCTCTTATGCTGTACAACTAACGATCTTCTACCTAGTTGTATGAAATTGGATTATACGCCTGCGTTGGATTAGAAGACCTGGAAGTATCTAACGTTTCTGTTCGAAAAGATTTTAAAAGTTATAATTTAATATTTGTGCCAAATAGAACCAAAAAATAACCCCGCAATGCATTTGCATTCCAAACTAAGACACTTTGTTTGTTGTTCATGATTTACGACTGATAATAACTTTATACGTCAATAATAGCAATAAACACTTTTTGTCACCTTATATTGCTTGATAATTTAGCTGATTAAAGTGATAGTCAATTTAGTTTAGTATTGCGGTTACTGGCCTTAAAATTTTATTTCAGAAAAGTAGTAGACCAGAACAGGTGATTTTTGACAACCTATTTGGGGGTCGGTTTTGACACATAATATTTAAATAGAAGTAAAACCCAAACTAGGTATACTGTGTTTAAATTTATTCAAATATTTATGTCGTTTTCGTTTGGAAATGAAATGTTACACTGAATGTAAAAAGGTACTCCAAATATTTTGCAGCATTTATCCTTAGGGTACCTTATTACCCTAAGGGTATTTTTTTTTTTGCACCCGGGGTAATTTTGCTACTGTAGTTTTTTTGATAGAGTAAACCAATTTAGAGTATAACAAAAACAATTCCAATACATTTTAACATAAAATAGTGAATTTAATTTTTCTGTTCCATTTATGTATAAAATAAGTGTACGGGTACATTTTTCGGAGACGTTTCATTCAAATCGATATTAGTTTTCTTAATCAGTTTTTTTTTTAGAAAAATTTTCGGATCTCAAGAAGGTATACAAAATTATTTATTAACTTTCCGCGAACTAAAACATTTAATTATTTTGATTCTTCATAATTTAAAATTTAAATAAAATAACAAACTTTTTGGTTCGTGTCAGTTTGTTATTATTCCACATTTCACAAAGTAGGTCATTTAGGCAAGCTTTTTTGTTGTTATAAGCAAATGTCGCCTACAAGTCTGCCGTTGAATATAATTTTATTTAGCATAGCGCTAAATATTGGAATAATCTAAATGCATAATCTATCTTAACCTTTCCTGGAAAATGCAACTACGAACTAAGATTTTGTTTTTGGCAGATGACATTTTCCTTAATTGCAGTCATAACTGTTTGATTTGTAATAAATCTTTAACTAAAACAAAGACTATAAAGACGGTTGTTAGTAACATACATACTGCAAACAAAGTATTCGTAAGATTTCACCGCGCATTGTACCATTTGCATCTATAAATGTGATTTCATTAGTAAACAAGCAATAATCATAACAAAATTCAGAGCCTCAGTTCATTCAACTGATAGCGATCAACTATATGCATTATTTATAAGATTTATATAACAATTGATAACAATTGTTTTATGATAATCGCTGGTGATAACAGAAAAAATATTTTCCAATGTCGTTGCTTCAAGAGAAAATCTCATTACTTGCCACCAGTCTGTTGATTTACTATATTTTGCTAGATACTTACACATAACTATTTCTGAACAGTTGCTAAATTATATCCAGTCATTTTTCACATTGTAACATACTAAATAAGTACATACTTACTAAGTAAATATTTTCTTATCTAAATTTATATTTGAAAATTAAAAGAAAAAGAGTTATTTTTCTTTTTACAATACATGATGTGATGATGTGTGGGGCTGTTGTGCACAAATAGAAACAATGACATGTTGGTTATCAGTGTGCAACTAAAACATTGGTCAGTTTTAGAATTAAATTGATAATAAAATATAACGACATAATTAAGGATTTTACATGATTTATATGATAAGATTTAATTGTGAAATGTGAAGTGTTTGTATTGCGTTGTTTTTCGTTTCTGTAGTAGCCAAAACCAATCGCACAATCAGCAACTTGACGCATTTGCGCGTGCTACGTCATTATACAATCGATAAGATAGGTACTTAACATAAATATTTCGAGCTCGAAATGTTCGTTACAAACGAAAGCGAAAATTAAATCTTTGTCTATAAAAACTTTGTGGGTACGATACAAGAGCAAATACAATTTTAAAGTTCGCTAAAATTAATTTGGATGAAAATATACAGTTGCACCTCTTAGTAAATAAAATAATTTTCCTGAGTGGTGTACATTTTATAGTTTCTTGTAATTTCGTATTCTAAGTTGTAAAACTAATTGGAACATTATTTAAATTTATTCATGTTTCTCGAAATTTCCAATCATTAATTTTTATTCGTATATTGTTTTACATTATGTTTCACAACTAAAGTGTTTGCAGTCGAAATAGTGTGCCTACCGTGGGTTGGAAGAATGCCTATGACTGAGATTGATCGAAGGTTTATTGTTATTGTCTGAAGGAAACAACCAACTGTTTGACATTACTTACTAAGGTTACTTACTAAACAATGAATTATCTTAATTATCGTCATGCAGCAATATCACGTTTCGCCTTCCCTGGTCCGTAAATGTTTTTTTTCGTGGTTTTCTGCGTTTAGTATTATCGTACAAAATCCACTTTTCATCACCCGTAATAATTTTGTACAAACAATTCTTTCTTTTGTACCGAGACAGCACATTCATATAGATGACAACTCTATGTGGTTTTTGTTTTCTTCGGTCAGTTTATGATGAACCCATTAATCCATTTTCCTTCCTTCTGTATTTTTCCCATTGCATGCAATTGAAGATATTGATTGATGAGTAACTCGTAGCTGTTCTGCAAGCTCCTTTTATCTTTATCTTCAAATTGTTTTACTACATCAGGTTCGTCCTCAAGACTAAAATTGACATCACGAAATCTTGCAAACTACTTTTTTACTGTTGAATGACTCTCAGATTCTAACGATCCTTTACCCATCTCGTTTTATTAATATGTAACTCTTATTTAACCGTTTGTGTTCCAGGAGATAATGCAAACGCATTACAAACAACGTAAACCCATTTTTGGTGCAAATGCGTACAACAAAAATAAACTCCATCTCAGTTAACAATCGCTTCTTGTATTTGTTAGGTAACGCGATACTCGTCTTTTTCTCATCGCTCCGTCACATTTATTTATTTTATTTTCTCGACATAAAATCTCAACAGCGCGATCGCGCTGCTTGGGACTCGAACGGTTAAATATTTGGGGTAATAAATAATTAAATTAATCAATTTCAATTTAAAAGGAACTATAGTAAGTAAAACTTACACTACCGCTCAAAAGTATTTAGGCACCCCTTTTTTCATGTATTATTGATACAGTATTATGTTTACGAAACAACATTTGAATAAAATGAAATACTTATCTGAAACGCAGTTTCATTATATAACCACCAACGACATAGGGTTAATTTTACTACTCTCTACCTGTGCTTGGTTGGATGGTCGTAAATTGTTTATTACGGTACAATTACAATAATAGTCTGTAGGAATTTCCAGAAAAAATTATCAGTCTGGTTTATTCTAGGTGATGATGTTTAAATTGATTTTTTGAAAAGATTTCAGTGAAATGAGTGAAATAGGATCAGTTGCGGTCCGATATTTACACTGTTAACATCGTAAGCGAAATATCGAGTGACAATTATTTAAAATGCCTCCAAGAAAAGAACCAAGTACTGAAACACGTGCGCTTGTAATAGCTTACCATACAGATGGCATAAGTAATTGACAGATTGCCAAAAAAATGGAATTAGACCACGCTACGGTCGATTGTAATGTTAAAAAATATCGGGAAAGTGACAGTTTTTTTAATAAAAGACGTAGTGGAAGACCAAGAGCGACAACATGTGTAGATAATCATAGAATAGTGATAACTAGCAAGACGACTAGACACAAAACAGCCCCGGAAATAACCGCAGAATTAAATGTTGGTCGCCCAAAACTAGTTAGTGTTTCTACGGTTAATCGTCCTCTACAGGAATCCGGGCTCCATGGCAGTGTTGCTATTAAAAAACCATTACTAGTAAACAAAATAAGCAAAAGCGACTTAAATGAGACCGTAAACATCAACATTGGACGATAGAAAATTGCAACAAGGTTTTATGGACGGGTGAGTTCAAATTTGAATTTTCGGTACCCGAAAACTAATATTCGTAACAAGATCTTTTTGTCAACGTGCCAGTAAAGAGTGTATTGACACTACCGTAAAGCATGGACGCTTTTCAGTGGTGATTTGGCACTGTTTTGCTGGTCCTAGTGTAGGCGATGTTGTGAAAATTGACGGAATACTAAGAAAAGAAGGGTACCGACAAATTTTGGAGAATCACTCAATACTTTCAGGTATTCGACTTTTGGGTCAACATTTTATCTTTCAACAAGATAATGATCTAAAACATTCATGTAAATTTTTAAAGGCTATCTTCACCATTTATAGGATGAAGGAACAATTAAAATTATGGAATGGCCTCCCCAGAGCATTGACTTGAACCCTATTGAGTTTCTGTAGGAAGAATTGGGCCGGGAAGTAAAGCAATTAGCTCCAACATCAGCTACTGTTACGTGGAACAAACTTCAATCAATTTGGAACTCAATAACGCCAGAAACTCTGGTAAAACTTATTGCGAGAATGCCTCGACTGTGCGCTGCGATTGTTCTATCAGTGGGAGGTCACATAAATGAAAGTAAAATTTAAATTGAGCATTTTAATTTTGACATTTATTTAGTATATTCCTATTAATAAATGTGTGTATGTATCTAAAAATACATATTTTCATATTTTTACTGAGTTTTTATATGTTTTATGCTGTTATTGACAGTGCCTAAACACTTTTGAGCGGTAGAGTATCTCACGGTTCCTTTATATCACCGAAAGGTAAAGTTATATGTATCACAGTAAAACTCTCACTCCGGCATCGTGAAATTTTCACTGTTTATAATGTTATCCGATTCAATTGTTCACAACGCTTTCTAGTTCAAATTGCGGTGTTGGTATCACTTATAAGTATCGCTTGTCGCAAGTTTGATGGTGTAACTAACAGTAAAGACTGTCTGAGATCAATCAGGAAACTAAGTGTAGCACGATTGGGCTAATGAATGCTCTGTTGTTACCGAATTTTATCAAGGCAGTAGAGGAGTTACAATATATAAAAATTAATAACAGGTTATTATTCACGAATTCTGGCTACAACACACCTGATGTAACTGATGGCACTTGACGTACAAAGACAATCCTGTCGGTGTTGCTTCTAGCGGCATGTCCTTGATGCTCAACAGGAAAAGTTTTTCTATTGTGAGAGCTCTATTAGCTTTGAAAAATAAAACATTTGAAGCCAATTTTGGTTTCAGCAATATTTGCTTGTGGAAAATAATTATTCATCATAGTTAGCTTTTATGTCAGTAGTAATCTAAATCGGCATTATGAAAATCTTATTTTTTTTAGTTTGATTTAAGGGCCAACCATAAAAAAATTATAAAATTAAAAAAAATTAAAAATTTTGACGACACTAATTTTTAATGACATTCCAGCCATACTAGACGTAACGAATATGCCGTAAATATTGTAGAATATTGAATGACAACTATTTATTTATTTATAAACTATTTGTTATAGTGACAGCTGTTTATTTTTTGTTGTTTTTTTTAGGTAGCACGATACAAATTCTAATTTTTTTTACGTTTGAACGCAAAATTTCGCTCCAATAATTTTTATTAAGTGACAATTCATATTTAACGAAGCTTCGTTAAATTTTTTAATTTAAATTAATTTTTCCATGGGCGAAAGCACAGAAACGGCATTTAACGCAAACATAATTTTTTTAAAGTTACGTTTATAATTTTTTTTAATTTTTCTATGGTTGCCCCTTTAAAGCCAGCTCCACTTTAATTACATCTGATAAATATGCCAACTACGATGAACAATTATTTTCCGTTACTGGAAATTCACAAGCAAATATTGCTAAAACTAAAATTGGCCTCTTAACATTTTATTTTTCAAAGCTAAACGGGCTTTGCCAAAGCAAACAGCTAAACACATATGGATATAGTAGCCTCAGTTCTTAAACAGAAGATAAATTTACGTTTTTACCACCTGTCTCACCTCAAAAGGGAGGTATTTGCAAGGCAGTAGTAAATCAGGCAAAAATATATCTTGAATGAGTGAGGAATGAATACATACTTATCTGATACTATAGGTGGTGAATGAATACATATCTGCTAATTTATTTACTACACTTAATTGCTGAAAAAACTTATCGCCAACATTTTGGGCATTAGACGAGAAAATCGTAACTCATAACATAATATTTATTGTTTACATTAATAGTTGGCAGATAATCATTATTTCATAATTAAGATAATCATTGTTTCATAATTAAGATAATCATTATTTCATAAAGATTATTTCATAATCAAATCAAGTTAGTCTTTATATAGTAGTTATTTTATAGTATCGTAACTATATTATTAGTTTCACTAGTTTTTGCGAGATGTCACTTTCATTTTGTTAAAGCAAACATAAAAAATGTAAATTTGATCTCACTTTTAATAATGTTTTCGCAATATTTTGGTATCAACATCATCCATACAAAACAACATACATACATTTGGAAAAATAATAATTTTATGTATAATATTTAATGTATAATAAAGATAAACAATAATGTACCTACTAAATTAAGTATAAATATAAAACAATAATTAAAATTGTGATAAAAATTTAATCGATACAATTTATTTAATAAATTGTGTGCTCGTAAAATTTATAATTAATAATTATACTCCGCGATAATAATATAAAAATTTAAGCACAATTTGATTGACCAAGTGTTATATTAGTTTGTCAACGGTTGGTGCGAGACATTGGATGTGCGGAGTGCTGCGGTTTTAGATTAAAATCGGAACATTAGGACGATTAGAATACCAGAAAACCTACAAATAAGAAATATTTAAAATTTTATTCTAACGCAATTTTTTCCGTGATATGATATTATTTTACTTTCGGTAAATTAATTTAATTTTTTTTTTTATGTTATGAGTGAATACATATACTCGTACGTATATTTGTGTATCGTTGTGTGGTTGTCGCTAAACCGTGGCTGGTTTCTAAAAATTTAAATTGTTTAATTGTTTCGTGAAAATACAAGCCTAACCAACTGGGCTACCGTGGTGTTAAAAAGAAGTTTTGTATCCAGAGATTTCGTATCATTTTAAAAAACGACGTTTTATTTCAAAACAATATAACCACGTAATAGAAAATATACAAATTGTTCATAGAAATTTGATCCTAGTTTAATTCAAAAGAAGTTTTAAAAATTTCACCATATTGATGATGAAGTGTAAAATTTAAATTAATGTGAATTAATTTTTCTTGCAGTGGAACTTAATTCGGTAAAAAGTGGTTCTGTATCGGTGAACGTGAAATAATAGTTTGGCGTCGACAATAATATTCTTGTTTGACCATATTGTTACGAATTCTACTCCACACAAATATAACACTCGATAGCCAAGAGGTTAAGATCTACACAACCAAGTGCTACCATATCAGTTTCGAGACCAACGGGGATTTTATTGAGTATAGTTATTATTCTAATTACGCGACGTTGTTACCGGATCAAGAACTCCTCCAATACTGATAGGACATTTGATATTACAATGACATTCCAATTAGAGGGAAATATTGGCATAACGAAAGCCATTATAAACTACGGCGATAGTCATCATAGGAAATACTTAACCAATTTACATTGGTCACGAAGAAAAGTAATATTTTAGTTCTTTTTTGCGCATATGTCAAAAATTCCCAATATTTATATGCGATAAATGTCATTCCAAAACTGAATCCGAACGTAGTGCTTTCGCTCTTCTTACCTTTTAAAATTACGATAAAATTTCCACGTTCTCGTAATGCAAGAATGCAGAAACGAAGTTTGCAATAAGGTAAGCATAAGTGAAATTTATTGAAAATGCTGATTGTGTTTAATATTTCTTGTTGAATAGCGAAATGGAAATTACAATGAACAACAGAAGTCCTCAAGCTGGCCCATCAACTTCGTAAGCCTAAAAAAATCATTGAGGAACTGCTAGAGAAAACAAATGACAAATTAGACTTAAGTGTGGCGTACAAAAATCGGCAAGCAAGTTAACCGTAAGAGCAGCAGAGCAACAAAAAAAACAAAGTTGGCAACGAAACTTTTTCTTTCACAGTTTCCTGCGTAATTTTACAAGCTTGTAGTTTGGGGAAACTCAAGTCACAAAATTGGCGGGCTGTTCTGAATTCTTCAAAATGGTAAATAAAAATCATTTTAATTTTTTCAGAAGTTCATTTTTTATACTTTAGGTTAACGATTACTTCAATGTAAGAGTTCCTTACCCAGACAAATAGCCCTGGTTGAAGATGTAGACCTATCAGATTAAATTCAATTTGAAATATTTGAAATAATGTATGTATGCTCCCTGCGTTATATAAAACAATTAACAAGCTTATCAGAAAAAGTTTTGTGAAAGCAGAAAGCAAGAGAAATGTATTTCCGACCAGTGATGTGTTTTAGGATTAAAATCTGAAATAATGGTATTAAGAACAATAAAACGAATTCAAGAAAATAAACTAAATCAATAACTTCATTAAAAAAATATTTATTTTTTACATTTTACAATACAATCAAAAATATGTTTCAATATCTTTTTTAATGACAATAACTGACTAAATCTTCTCTTTTACTTCATCTGCAACCGAAAAAACATCATACATTACGGCCATTTTAGAAATTTTGTTGTTGTAACTTTTGACAAATGCGCAATTAATTACCTTTGTTATCTATTATATCGTGGGTGTTAATCATCAAGGCAGGGGCATTACATTGCATACGCATACATCGCCGGATACAATAAATGAAATAATCTCGAATAATGCCACAATATGGCCATGCCAACATATCATTGAGTTGGTGCTGCTAGTAGTAAAACTAAAATATGCACATTCTGATTGGTTTGATAGAGAGAATTTATAAAAGCATAAACGGTAAGCAAAAGCAGGAAGTACCGCACATTTTAAAGTAATACGCGATCAAGCAAAACTCACACAGTGTGGAAGTGATGACACGGCCATATTAATACATACTGACAAGTATATACGCGCAAGCAATTTAGAATGCAGACACAGTTGTAATTTGACAGTGAACAGTGCAAGTTAATAACAGTAAAATTTAAACAGTGCGAAAAGTAAAAGTGAAATAGTGAATTATTTGAAAAAGTTGTAGATGTTGGTATAGATAAAGTTTGTAACTTTAAACGCTGCGTGTTTTATTTGCAAAATTCATTACGAAACCGTATGAACGCCAAAACTTCGTAATAATATTTATGGTCCCAGGATCATCCAAAATGTTTGGATATCGGTGAACGTAATATAATACAATTCAGTGATAAGAATATAGTCTTGTTGATTACGTGTTAAAATTAAATTCGTGTGAATTAATTTCTTTTGCAATGGGCATTCATTTGTTAAAACGTGGTGGTGTATCGGTGAACAAGAGTTCGGTCACAAGAATATTCTTGTTTGATCATATTGATGACCACGTGTTAAATTTAATGTGAGTTAATTCCTTTAGCTTATATTTTAGTTTATTTATTTTTCTTTGTATTTTCAGGCAATTGAAAATTGGATTCACTCTTTCCCTTTAGGATTAGTGCAATAAATAGGCTCAATTTGATTTAGGATTAGGATTAGTCAAGATGTTGACGAACTTAGTATTAAAAATAAATTATTACTGATTTTATTGTTATATTTTGAAATTAAGAACTTCTAATTTCAAAAATAATAGTATCAAACGGAATGAGGGGTGTCATTTTAATCATATTTAAATATCTTAAATCTAAATGTTTGGATTAGCAGTTACAGTAAAGGTTTGTATTCTTAGGTCCTTAAAAAGAGGTGGTGTTATTGGGGCATTTTAGCATCATACACTAATCAAATTTTATTGAAATGGAAAATATTTACTTTCTTCTTTGGTGGATATTTATTTAGGTAAATTATATTTATATTTTTCTAATTATTGATAACTTTTATCTTAGTTATATAGGCATTAGGGGTATTATATTAAAAAATAGAACGTTTATGTAGATTATTAAGGTTGCTGAACAACTGGAAGCAAGCTGTTTTAGAATAATTAGATTTAAGAAATTAAAAGTAACCAATTATTATATATCTACTAACTGATTGGTCAGACATGGGTCTCTAAGGGTGTATAGATAGGACCAGCGACATCCGGAATACTTATCTATACACACTATAATGCCACGCTATACACCCTATATTGAGTCAGTCAACTTTTTACATCATAAATCACTTTTGTATTAAATAGATTACAATTTGGGATAAATACAAAATGCTGCTTTGTCCCATTTGCATCGTGGCCTCTGCGATACAGACTCTAAACTATATTTTCACACTTCCCCCGGTCGGTTATTAAAAAGAAATAGAAAAAATATTTTTCTGAAATATCACCTAAAATTTGATTTGTATATGATCGTCAAGCATCTAAACATATTGAAAAACATATCGTTAAGTGCGCGATACAATTCATATTATTTTTCAATATGATTAATCTATTATTGTGTATTATATGTTATAATATTGTTATGTGATACATGTGTTAGTATGATTGTGTGTAAAGTGTTATTTTTATTTTTTCTCTGTGTAGCTTTTCTAATTGTAATATCAATAATTCGAACAAAACATCAAAAATATGAAAAATTGAAAAAATACATTTTTTTCGATCATTTAACTTGTGACAATTTAACTGCCCGGATCATCATGTTGTTCGGTTCTTTGGCAGTCTAGATTTTATCAAAGTTTCGTTATTTATTTTTAATTAGTTAAACGTAAAGTACTTAGCTTAAGTGACCGTTATTTAATAGTACGAAAAAATGGCCGATAATCATAATGTGGGTAACGAATTTATTTAAACAAATTAATTTTGTTGTTTTTTATAATGTGTGTGGAAAATTTTACGGTTATTTCAATAAATTTTTTTTACATAAATTTTCAATTTTCATCATCAAGTGTGTTAAATAATTTAAATGCAGCTACTTGCTATTTTGTTTAGATTGAAATAAAGTGAATTGAATTAATGCTCGACTACTTTACAAGTGCATTTTCCAGTTAGTGTAGCAATTAAAGTGATACCTTAAAGTGATCTAAGAAGTGTTTGAAAATAAGTGTTGCCAAAAATTATAAGGCATGATTTGAGTTTAACTATAAATTGTTAATTATATCTATTTAACAATGATGAATATGAACGTGCGTGAGTATGTCTCATAAAATGCATGATCAATTTTGTTGTGAGCTTATTTATTAATGGAATAATGGAGAATCCATTTAAAATGACTAGTTTTTGATAATTCGAATTTGATAATGATAAATTGAGTATAAATGTTGACAGTGATGCAATTGGAACTAATGGAATATCACGCAGACAAAATTTTCGATAAGCTTGTTGATGAGCAAGCAAAACCTTCATACGCAATCGTAAGATTATATCTTAAAAATCAAAGGTTGATTTGTGATATTGTCACCGTTTCATTGTTGTATAACTGCTACCGGTGATTAGCGAGAAAATAATAGGGACTTCAATTTTTTTTCCTTGTTATCTTAATCCAATTGGTAAAGAATTCTCGATTTAGCGATTTAAAATAAGCGTAAAATTTCAAAGCATATCGAAAACCCTTTGCTATGCAAATTAAATTAAGCTCAGAACTTACGAGTGTTAGAGAATTTTGGAGAATGAGGATTAGTTTCACATTAGAGAGTATAATAAAAGAGAAGGATACGAATTTTACAGTTGCTATTACAATTATCAGTTAAATGTTTAAGAATATTAATATTTTGCAAAATTCGACTATACTCATCAACGTATTTTCCTTCAAGAATGATACATTCATTCGAACGCTTCTAACACTTCGATGCCTTTTTTGTAGAACGATTTATCTTTGCTCTCAAAATATTCATTTGTTTCAGCAAAATCTCTATTCCTGTACCATTTTTTTGTGGACTATGACCAGGTAGTAGTCGATGTCAGATCCGAAAAATACTGTGAATTTCTAAAAAATTCTCAATCCAAATCTTAAAACAATAGTTGGTTTAAAATATGGCCTAGTTGCATTTAGCACGTCCAAATTCCAGAATTTTCTCCAAAATTCAGGAATCCTAATTAGCTTTACAAACCTAAATTACTATAATTAGTTGTTGCCAACCAAATATATAATTGATTAAAAACGGTCTAGTTTCATTCAGCATTACTGTAAGAAATAATTGTTTGATAATTGGATTTAGTTTCATCATAATTTATTTGAGCATCTTCACATTGAGATGAAAGCTTCAATTTAACTCCGTTAATGCCATATTTCATCGAAATGAGTACTAAATCTTTCCAAAGTTGAAGAGATTTTTTTTTGCCGCATCCACACTTTAAATATAAATTATTCTCGGCTTCTGTATCATTTGAACGGAAAATGGTGACAAATTCTTAAACTCACAAATTCACTATATGGAGCCGGAAGTGATCAATTAAATTAACGTTTTTTGGTTTGGAACGTGTAATACTGAGTAAAAGAAACATTTCGTGGAAGACGATTTTTATTGTTGTTGTTGTTGTTGTTGTTGTTACATAAGATACAGGGTGTTGAATAATGTAAAAATTGAATGTTTTAGGAGTATTTATGCTTGAAGAAAAAACCATATATGTATCCGATAATTATGATATAGGGCTTATTTTAAAAGTAATTTAATCATGATTAATAATAATAAAAATACTAAGTTCTTTAATTCCTTCATTTTCAAAATTGCCGCCAAAATGTTCTTTTTGAATTTTCTTGAAACCTATTTTGTTTTTTTTTTTTTAAATTAATGAAAATTAAAATTAATTTTTTTTAACACAACATAAAATTATAGCTGTTATTTTTTGATTTGTTGCAAAATACGTTTTAGTAAGAGCAGTCCGTTTTATATGAAAAAATTATATTCCGATAGATATTTCCCACTGTTTAGGAAATGTTTGCATTGGTTGAGAATCAAGATAATTTATATCTCTGTACAACGTGCTGTATAAACATAGCTTGCAAACGCCAACAAATAGAACCAAAATTGTCACCTGTTCCGACACCATCAGCAACATCACCTATAAAGCCGAAAATAGGCGATAACGATGATAGTAGTGATAGTGAAAGTGTTATTTAAAAAATCTATCTTTCTTGGAAAAAATTTCTTGCTGTTGGCAATTGTCCTATATATCTGAGTAAATTTGATACCAAGCCAAAACATCAGCAGGAAAAATGTATCGATTTTGAATGAATAAATCGTTTGATTGGTGACCTAAACATCAAATTCGAAGAATTAAAGGAAATCTGTGATAAGATCCAGCTGCTTACTATATTGCCAGAATCATTAACCGCATACATGAAATCTAGAGCAAGTCCATCGCAACACGCAAGTGCTCCAGCAGCTAAAGCCGGAAAGCGAATAAGTGATGAGCTCAAGCAGGCAGTAATATCTTACTGATTATAATGTCAGTCGGATAATGCCAGGTAAAAACGAATGTTTCACTATCGATAAAGCTACTAGCGAAGTAAGTTCTACTAGCGATATAAGACGCAGCATCACGGCGATTAGTTAAAAAAATTGCTCTTCCAAATTTTTACTGTTTCGCCCTAAATGCTGTGTGCAACCTGGTAGTAGTGGAACGCATACAGTCTGCGTGTGTACGATACATCAAAATGTAAAAATAATTATTTATGGCACTAAAATGGAAGTTGTGTTAACATTTAGTCAGTGGGTTTCTACCGACACATGTAATTTGCAAACTTTTTCACAATCGTTAGAACAATTTCTGGATTATATCTTAAATAAGTTGAAGCATCTGTTGCCTCATTTCACTTCAGTAATCTAGCTTTTTAAAAAATAAAAAGTTGACGCTGAAGCCTACGGTTGTGATATTTTCATGTGATTTTGCGGAGAATAATAATTTTACAATGCAAAATGCAGCACAAGGATTTCATTGAAATAATAAACACGCAACTATTTTTGCAAATTACATCACTACACCTTCATTATAATATAAGAATGTCCCCCATGATTTCAGTTCCTGAATTCTAAAATATCCAGTTTATCTATAGAATTTATTTCATGTAATACTTACTGATGGCGCAGTCACGGAATATAAAACAAGAATAATTTTAAGAACGTCTTAAAACAAGGTTTTGGAGTTGATTGTGAAAGGCATTTCCATGCTCAAGTCAAATTTGTCGCTAGGCTTGCAAATGTAAAAGCAGTAAAAGGAACTCACGGTTTTCACGCAGTCATTCCAATAGAAGATGGCTATTTGAAATGTAAAAAATATTATAATTCTTTTTATCAATAAAATTTGGGTTTGAAATTTATAAATAGTATTGAATATTTAAGTATAAAGAAGAACCATCTTTTTTGAGAAAATTATCAAAAAAAATCGTTTTCCACAAACTTATTTTTAAATATAGACTACACATCCAAAACATAAAAAGCATAGAAAACATGACTTCCAAAAATTTGTGATTTCACGTATTTCTCACCAAATATGTCTTGATCGTGTTAAAACAACCAATTTCTATAGTTAAAATCAACCAAAGGTACTCCATCATAACTCGATAAGTATTAATGATTCAGTAAATTTAATGCCCTTTGAAGGTCAATTAATACCTCCCTCCTTTTTCATGCTGAGATGGACCGTGGGTCGGCGCTAAATTCTGTCCTTCAACTGTTTCCTCCAACTGGGTAGATACTCCTGATGATGAACAAGTCGAAATCGACCGAGTGATTTTTTAAAGTTTGAACTAATTAAAATATTCAAAAATTCAATTTTTTGCAAAATAAAAAAACAAGTGTTAAGTGAAATGTGTTTATTAAGTCCAACTGTTTCAGTTGTATTTATTAACATCAACAATCATAAATAAACGATGACGAAAATTTGCTTTGCATCTAGCCTCTTGTGGGTTTCGAACCTAGTACCTATTTACAGTAAAAAAAACAGCATAAAAGCAGTTAATACTAGAAGATCGCTTAACTTGGCTAGGCTATAGAGTTAGTAATTCACAGAATCAATAAACGTTTCTTTCAGTATCTACTTGATGTTTGTACTTTTTTTGTACTTTCGCTGAATGATGCAAGCGACATCTTGGGTAATTTGAAACCTGTCGGGAACTTTATATTTTAAAGCAGAGGCAACAATTTTTTTCGTTTTTGGTTTGTACAAAATTAAATATTATACACAGAGATCACAGAGAAAAAATATAAAAAGAACATTCGGATATATGACTAGCGCATATTTTGGGCCATATCTCCCTCTGCTCTCCCTCGCCCTGAGCTATTTTAAAAGTTCTAACATCCTACGTATACACGTGAACAATAAATATGTTGTGGCGTAGATTTTCAATCTCAAAGTCCTGCAAAATTAGTATAGCAATTCAAGAACCTACATAACATTTGATTCTATTTTGTTTTTTTTTTTTCGTAGAAAATTTTCAAGTTTTCTTTTTGCCTTATTACGAATCATTCGTTATTTTTGTTGTGCACAGGTATAAAATATTTCTATTTCCAAAACCTTTTTGTTATTATATCGATACAGAATCTGCCTATTTATAGCCAGTAAAAATAAGCCAACCAACGATACAAAATTTTATGAATTCCTAAATTGATTTATCGAATTCAATCAACCTTAACAATTATGATTATTTCTTCGTACTTATATATAATATTTCAAAAATATGTTAAGTACAAATAACCTATAGATAAACGATAAGTGGTATTATATTCTTAAGTCCTGACCTTGGTCCACATGGAAACTTAAATAATTAATTTTATAAAATTTCATACTTAATGCTTACTTTCTTTATCAATTACACTTCAACAAATTTCCACCCTCTCAATACATACATTGAATTCAATAGATTATTAGAATTACACATTTCTTATCAATTAGAATTATCTTCGGGGTATATATAACAATTCAATTAATCGTCGTTCAAAATCAATTGAATTGCTAAATAATAAATTTGCGATAAATAAATCAAAGTTTAACAATTGTAAATATGTAGTTGCTAAACCTATATTGTGTTTATATGACTTAATCAAATGACTCGCAATCGAGTACAAAACATATTTAATATTTTATTATGTTACCAAGACAGTTTGTTGTTTTCATTTAAAATCAACTGATATCGTATCAATATATTAGATTTATACAGTGGTTTAATTAAACCGCCATTCCAACCACCTATCAAGTGTATACTCATTGTCTTGTGGTATGAATTTCCTATTTTGCAAACAAACAAAAAATTAGAAATTGGTTTGGCAGATTGATTGGTATCAACACGGGTTTTTGGACTACTTAGTACACTTTGATGACAGATGTATTCAACGAAAAACCACTCGACATTGAATTTATGTTATTTAGGGTAGTCAAAAATAGCCTAAGCATTTTTATGTAATCATTCCGAATATGAAAAAAGTCGATAGTCATTCCAATTTCATTTAATTTCCTCACTCCCACCTACACCAAATACACAAATACACCACACACAAGGAGCTATGTATATTTAGTATCAATAATAATAAGTTTGATTGATTGAATTGTTGACTTATCATCGATTTTGTATTTTATAAATATAAAAATATAAAACCGCACTAAATTTAGACGAAAAAACAAAAATATACATATGTATAAAATTTCCATGAAAATGAGCAATTTAGTCGGACGCGTGTGTAAACGATATACCGTATTTTAAGATACAGGGAACTCTATGTATATTAATAAAAATCAACTAATTTGTGTATCAAAACATTTCAATTAAACAAATTTAAAATGAGATAGCGGCACACACAACGACGAAGACAACCCAATTTTTTGTGAATTGTGGCAATGAATTTGTATGACAAAATGTTTTATGAGTTGATAAATTATTGAGGGAGTTCGCGCTGTATCACATTCGCTGCGAATGTGCTGAATGCATGATAAAAACACACAGTTAGACTTTGTTTATTAATATTGTTATTAAAGAATCAAAATACAAGTACGTTATTCACAGTATGTGCGATATGCGAGTTTATTTTTAGATATTAAGGTTAGAAAAATATGATGATGTAGTGCGGGTATATTATATGACCATTTATAATTGTAATTATAAAATGAAAAATTAAGTAAGATAAAAATGCATTCTTGCAATAATTTCCTTTATATATAGTTGCAACAGCAAAAATATTTTGAATCCGATAGGCGCGCAGCCGCCCAGTAACAAAATCGTTTTAAATATTGTGAATGGATCATTTTATCCTAAACATCGGTTGTAGTTGTTGATTCTTATTAATTAAGGTTACTCGGTTAACTACATATTAATGAAGTCATTGAAATTAGAGACAAGAATGTGAAAAATTCTCTTAATTTATAAAATATTATGGTCATGCTTTTTAGTTTTGATATTAAATATCTGATATATTGGTTTTCCAATTTTCCCTTCCAGTCCATTTTGTTCTTACTAATATACCAAAAAATTAGGCAAGCAAATAAATCGCTTTGAGGTTGTTTATCCACCCCATTTTTGATAACATTTTATTTATGTGTCGAATTATCTTAAATTTCGGCGAAATTAAAATTAATTATTTATAGTTTTAACTGTGTAAGAGAGATAACCGGAACCAATATACTACTATACGCTAACTGTATAGGTTTGGCCGACATTAACAATCCAGAAAGTCCAGTATGCCAACCTTGTTAATTTACCACTTTCTAACATTATAATCCCAATTTTTTTTTATAATAATTGGTATTTAACCACCGTATTTTCTAAAGTTAGGAGTATGCCATTCGGGAACTTGCAAAATAGGTTGGTCTAACCAAAAATCATGGTGTTATGAATGAACAATTACCATACAAAATCTTAATCGAGATTTATCAATAATTTGGCACCCACTTATCTCCTATTCTGAGTGGTCCACGTGGGAAAAGGTAAAATAAAGTGGCGTACAAAATTGGTGGAGTCGGAAGTTTTTGAGCTTTTAAATGTAAACATTTTTAAATGGGTTCGTTATTTTTTAATTATAGTCGAGACTATATTACACATTATAAAGGGTGTTTCATTTCGATGCAAAGAACTTTCAATAATTTTCTTTCACAGATAAATAATTTTAATAGCCACGAATGTGACTTATTTGAAAGATAATTGTATGTCGTTAATGTTTGAATATGATTTCGGGCATGTGTTAAATCATACGGAGGCGGTGGCTAGTTCAAAGGTCCATTTCCCGATATTAATCGTTCATCGCCTCGTCTTGTTGGAACCACGCATGTCTCTGATGTCAATACCAACCAACTGAGGCACAAAATAATTAGTTTTCATGTCTCCATACAAGTCTTCGTTGATTGTAACGTTTTCAGCAGCAACATTTTTGAACACCTATGGTCCGATAATTCAATCGGCCCATAAAGCACTCCAAACGATATTTTTTTGTGGATGTAGTGGTTTTTGAATCAGTCGTGGATTATCAATGTTGACTTTGGCCATAATTTTTCGAATTAACTGCTCTGATGGACGATTATGTCAACCATAAAATGGACGTAGCGTGCGATGTATTTCGCGAACTGAACCAATATTTTCCAAGTAAATTTGAACAAGTGACAAATGTTGCTCTGGCGTGAGTCTATTTACTATGAAATGACAAATCAAACTAACTAAAAATAAACTAACCTGTCAAATCAGCTGTTTCTGAAAAAAGTGTTACCAACTTAAAGTTCTATGCGTCGAAATGAAACACCTTTTACAACTTCGAACCAAATATCAGTTGTTCCTTTTCCATCGTTTTCTATACTTCACTCTATAGAATCGTCATTACTTGCCGAACTTTTGACGGCTTCAGGTAGGTGTATTATTAAATCAATTTTCGTACCGGCAGTTAATAAAATATTACGACACACTTGGTTAAGCAACGCCTTAGTTCTATCTTCTTAGTATTTTTCCAATTAATTTGGATATTTTCATAATACCAGCCGAGTTCCAAGCAATTCATTTGAGAAAGGTCTTCGTTATATTAAATTTACTCATTATCAAATTATCAAATTATGGCATAGAAACAGAGTGTTTGTCCCAACCGTTTAACGAAATGCGTAGTATATTTAAATTCCTAATTTTCCACAGAGATGTTCACAATTTATATTTCCCATTTTCATCACATAATCCAGAGTTCCATCCCACCGATTGAGACATGATTTGGCTTTATTGTGGAACAAGACGCAATATGGCAGCCGAACTGGAGGACCCCCCTGACACTCGAAATTCCTCACTCATTTATTTTATCAAAACTATTAGAGCCGATTATTTTTCAAATTAAGGTTCAAGCTCCACCTATAAGAACTTTCTAAAAAAAGAAATTATCCTAAATTTGGGACTCTTCACAATCGATTTACCGGGGCTCGAAAACCTCTCACTCAATTTTATCAAAAACATTTGCTTAAAAAATGTAAAAAATGGTTCCATCGGATAACTTCTTATATAATTTCTCCCGAAATTAAAACTTCAAATCAATATTGTTTCTCATAATAACCAACATTTTTGAAAGAACGAGATTAACGCACAACTATACATAAAACATTTCGCACTAACGCAACCAAAACAACATGGCAAAACATTATGAAACATGATGCAACATAACACCAGAATCTAATTAACAAAAAACACAACGCAACATGATAAAATGTGAAGAAACATGTTGCAACATAATGCCCCGCAAAAGAACTCTTCCCCTTCACCAATTTTTACCCAAATTCATTCGAAACGAAAAAACTATAAGGGAACCCTGTCTCCAACGTAGGATCTCTTTAAAGAACTTTCCCGAATTACAGACACCATAATCGAATTCTGCGTGTTGATTTAAAACAAAATGGAAACCGAGCTCCACCGTAGGGGCGCGAAAACTATTTTTTTCGAGATGGAAATCGATTCCTGATATCGAAAACTCGCCTTTTTCGCCAAAGTCGTTTAAACGTCGCATATAAATAAAAGGCCAAGAACAATAAAAATTGCATATATTTTTCTTGTTTCGTCCTTTATTTACTATAGGAAAACGATAGCCGTCGAATCGTGGATTATTATAAAATGTTGACACAAATCGTTTGAAGGTTGGTGCTACCTAAAAATCATATGAGTTTTTCATAAGATGCACCATCTATGTGTGGGGCTTATTGACCAACGGATTAAGCGCAATATATTACTTTATTGCTATGTATCGTTTAGTATATTTTTGGAAGATCTTTCAATATAAATCCTTTGTCAGAAAATTTCAAAGATCTTAAGTATATATCTTTAATATGAGGCTGTACGACAGATATCCCAATACATGGGTATCCGGAAATTTCTGCCCACTCGATAAGGAAGATCTCCTGCTCAAAACTAAACGATTCCGGTAAATATGCATGCAAAATGAACACCAAGCACCTCCAACACACCTCATTAAAACTGAGAATTGAAACTGTATTATGTGTTGCTCGACTACTTACCTTACCAGCTATCTACCTAAATTTGATTGTCACATGTTATGAGAAGGACTATACTGAACTGAAGAGGTTTTTTTAATCTGTAATACTAACTTTGCTTTAAACCTTGGATGTTGAAAGTCGGAACCTCCGAATATTTAAGAGCTAAAGTTCTACGTCGCTTGGGCTATTTCGGTTGTCGAGTTAAGTGCTCGGTGGTTAGAACGAGACTAATTCAAATAGTCAATATATATGAACTTCATTTTATCCTTATGGATCCGTAGTCCAAAGCAAAAGCAGACTTTATTAAGAATCAGTTATGCGCAGCTGTTACCCTTTTATATCGAAATTACATGACGAAATTACGAAAAGTTTTCAAAAACTTTTTTATTTTAATTTATCTCGGATCATTTTCTTATATTATCTATAGATAATATTTAAGAAAAGTCTACTAGAAAAAATTTCAAATATGAAAATAAAACAAATGTAGTGTTGTCCGTAATTCCATTTCCAATAATTTAATTGAGATGATAACATCCTTTAAAATATCAAGATACCAAAAATATTTATTGTGAAGAAAGTATCGTATTCTGATTACGAAACATGCCTTCGGTTCGTTTCTTAAACTCCATCCTCGTGAATAACAGCCATCATTATATACACGTTGGATAATCTCTCTATCAAAATATTTTTCTATTTATTTTAGACATTGCTCATTACATTTTTGATAAAAATTATTTCATTCGATTCTGAAACTCCAATTTTTGACCATTTTTTCACATAAATCTGCACTTATTTCACCAATAACACTAATAATGTTAGTTTTAACCAGTTCACATCGGAATTTTTGGAGATTACACGGTCATTAATCTGTTTCCTCAATAAATTGTTTGTGTTATGGGATGTATGCTGTGTTGCACCATCTTGTAGAAACCACATATCGGTCGAAATCATCTAATTCATGTCACAAAAAATGAGTAATCTTGTGTTTGTAGCGTTCTCCATTGACGCTAATTGCAATGCCATTTTAATTTTCAAAGAAATATGGTCCAATTTTCACTTCCAGACTATACTGTTAATTTTTGTGGGTGTAAACGTGTTTCATGGACAAAACGTATTTTCACTCCAAATTGCGACAATTGTGTTTATTTACGACGCCATTTAACCAGAAATGAGCTTCAGTAATGGGCGAAACGTAGACCGAATAGATTCATTATTTTTGTAATAAATTTTAACAATTTCTAACCGCTGTCCATCTTTCCATGGTGATTTGCCAACCAATACTGAACACAAATGTCAATTTTGAAGAGAATCGGGGGAAAAATGGTCGCTATAATGTTTATAAAATATATAATAATAATTTGTTCACCCTTGCCTCTGTGCCGCAAACACCTGACACTAATGATATCGAATTCAGGAAGTCAGAGCCATTATTCCCATAGCATATACGGCTTTAAATGACCAGAATTTAGAAACGCTATATTTAATTTAGTTTTTAAATCGATTGCGTATTTGCCCGTGTTTGCGCAATAAATTATGCCTATTTACATGTGCGAAGTAGGTGTGTTTCCAGTTCCACTTAAACTATATAGTGCTACGTACTTGATACTGGTTATTATTTTTCTAAACAATCTATGAATCTACGCTCTAAAACTATAAATAAACAAAAACAATGTATTAGACGATGATATTAAAGTATCTTCACGTGTTCCTAAAAAAATGTTCGTGCCGAGATAAGAAAAATAAGACAAAACGTGATTTATCCAAAATAGAAAATAAAACAACAACAACAACAATGGAGCAATTAGTATCCAATCGATTGATATTGAAGACAATCAATCAAAATCTAATATAAAACTTGAGATTTTGTGCAAATCGCAAAATAATAAAAAATAATTATAAACAAAACTTGGGCGATTTTAATAGCCTTACGTTACGTATGACAATCGATAATGATGGTGATGCTGATCCATATCGCACCGCTCTAAGTACATGAAAAATATTTAAAAAACAAATTTGTGTCTTAATGTTAAATGGATTGATAAAGAAAATTACACGTTTATCTGGCGATTGTGTATAGGTGTGTGACCATGGCAAATTATATTTTCGCTCATTATTGCAGGGTACGATCGTATATAATCGTCGTTTGGCTAAATAATTAACGCGGATAATTTTAACAAAATTTTACAGTGGCTAAATAGAACTAGAGCATAATTATTAATTTGGTAAACTTTCTTGTTTTTCTTTTCAGACTGACAGTGAAGTGCAATGTGAAGAGGCGGCTCGTTTAACGGGTGATATTCAGGATGACGCTTCGCCCGATGACGATGAGTACGGATGTGAATATCATGAAATGCCTCCGCCGCCCGATGGAGGGTAAGTTTATTTATTTTTACTGTTATATATTGTTATTTATATTTAATTTGTACTCAACGTACCAAAAATAGACTGAATCTGTATTGACAGACTATAATAGTTTCATTAGGGGGTGATTGTCAAATGCTGTTGGCGTAAGATATTTGCAAATTTGTGATAATATATTGTACATTGACGACACATTACACGACGATTACGTAAATGGCTAATTTATTAGACTAAGATAAATAAAAAGTCAAGTGGTACGATTGTACTATTGGTTAATAGAAAAATTCTAATTTGACACCTGTGATGAATAGGTTCTGTAAACGTGTTATTATTCTTCGAGAGTCATGTGATTTAGCCCCATTTCAAATATGTCTGGAATCGTCATATTTAATTCAAATAAGTATAATTCTTTTTGATTTAATTCGTTTTGCAAATCACATTTACAATTGAGGCAGTGTAAGGTACGGAGGATGTTCTAATTTTTCAGTAAATAAATCTTCCTCTCTCACATTGGGAAATTTTCTCGATTGATTTTGTAACTTCTTCTGGAATAGACCGAATTATCTTTTTAATAATCTGATTCGATTGGAACGTATGCGAAAAACAAATTGGCTATTCAAAATTTGACTAAATCACTGATAGTCCGGTCGATAGTCAATTCGGATATTCAACGAAAACCGCTAGATATAATAACGTTATACGTTCTAATTCGTAAATTTTTAACGTCTGGTCTGATACATAAAGTTCCTAGCTCAAATTTGCAGTTCCAATTGTAAGTTCTAGTGCCTGCTTGATCCCAAATAATAATTGCTTGCGGAAATAAGCAATGTATTTTCCAGTATGTATTCAACATAATTTACAGCCAATATGATGATTATAGGCCCCAGATGGCTACTTTGTGGCACATAAATGTCGAGATAAACGCCTCAAATGTTGATGATCTAAATTTTTTGGGATATTTTGGAAGTTGAAGGCATGAAAGGGTGTTCTACAATTCAGCATGAAAGGGTGTTCTACAATATAAAAAATCCCGTACTAACAGTGTTTTCTAGAACAATACCTTACCAGAAACCACTGTGTGAACTTTACGCCGAAAGTGTGAAGTGGTCGAACCCAGAAGCAGTTCAATTGTGATATTTAGAACGGCTGCTATACAAAGCTTCATTAAAGTTTCGTAGACCCTTTAGGAGGGGGTTATTAAGCTTTGTTGGCCTAAACTAATGAAAAATTTGTTGGGTCTTGATGTAAACTTTTTTACCCTAAAAGAAAGTATTAATTTTCCAATGAGTTGTTTGTCCTTATAAGGTCATTAATACTCCCGTTTTCATTTACGCGCTCATCATTCAATCACTTCTCACAAACACGGTATACCATCTGCACGTTGCAAGCTCCATATCAATCTGTACATTGACATGGAAGATGTCAAGGTACTGATCAGGCACTGAGTTCCACACTCCAACTGAGTGTTATAGTTGTGTTTATAACACTGATCGTAAACGATGAAAATAAATTGAAATTTTGTATTGTCAATGTATTTCAATGAAATTACAATGAACGACATGAAGTGAAACTATATTACAAATATCATTTTTGTTATGTAATTCGCCTCAATGTCATTATTATAACACTCACATTTTTTGATAACAAATAAGTTAGTAGTCATTCAGGTGAATTTATCCCAAATAATTTGTAGTCAGGTTGAGTAGTCTAAAATTAAAAGCGGCCTTAAATCCTTGAAATTCAATGCGTTACCCATTAACACGCCATTAACTCTCTTGATTTGAATGCGATCACAACCGAAGATAATTAGAAAAGATTTTTGTACTTATTTCTGGTATAATAAACTAAACTGGTAACATGCCATTAGATGTAGATAGAATTATTTATACATGCTATTGCTACTTAGGGCAGGTCAGCATCATATCATATTTATATTTCTGTAATATGTGATTCGGTAAATGAATTAAAATTCTAATCGAGCTATTCAAATACGCTTAGAGACTGACGGGACACTAAACAATACAAATAATTTGCTTTGTTTGAATATTAATGTCTAATGATTTCGTATTTTTTGCTTAATTTTATTTAGATATGGATGGGTCATTGTATTCGCATCGTTTATGTGTAACATGATTGTGGACGGTATTGCGTACACATTTGGCGTATTTTTAGGAGAATTTGTAACATATTTTGGTGAGGGAAAGGGTAAAGTGGCGTGGGTCGGAAGTTTGCTGAGTGGGATGTATCTAAGTGCTGGTAAGTAACAACAATATACCATCGAATTAATCATAATCGAGGAGAAAATAATTTTTTATTTTAATTCTTCAGGTCCAGTGGTATCAGCTCTTGCTAACAAATATGGTTGCCGAGCGGTCTGTATAGCCGGAAGTTTTATTTCGTGTACAGCATTCGTCCTAAGTACGTTCAGTCCGAATGTGAACGTGCTTATGATTACATATGGAGCAATGGGCGGGATTGGGTTTGGTTTAATTTATTTGCCCGCTGTCGTTGCCGTGGGCTACTATTTTGAGACTAAACGTTCTCTGGCCACAGGTATTGCAGTGTGTGGTTCAGGATTTGGTACTTTCGCTTTTGCACCGCTTGCAACGTTTTTACTCGAGCAATTCGATTGGAAAAATGCTAACTTGATTCTAGCCGGCTTAATTTTAAATTGTGCTATTTTCGGTGCCATGATGCGGCCACTAACGTGAGTATATAAAATCACTGTGTTTTATTGTATAATAAATTAGCCATGATTTCTTCTAGATATCCAAAAGAATCAAAGGTAAAACCTTTAATGCAACGGATGTATGAAGAAAAAAGACTGCAAATGGAGCGAGGTTCCATACAAGGATCTTACTTTATGGTCCAGTTACCTGATGGCACAATGGAAAAACGAATGAAAATGCCAATAAATGCCGATCCTGGTGTACATTCTAGTCTTGCTTTAGATCAATTAGCGGTGCAACAAGGTATGCATCCCGTCGCTACGCTACCAACAATTACCGAAGCCAAAACCAGCGAACAAAATGGTTCACCAGACGAAAATGGTGGAATTGAAATGAAACGTCCACGGCCAGCGCGTACCCAACGTAATTCCGAATCGGATGGGCAAGAATTCGCCGGAAAAAATATACCTCGAAATGCCTCACAACCAGCATTTTCAGCACATCAACAAAGTATACCTAAAAACGGTTCAGTTCCATCATTTGATCGCGTTCGCAAAGGTTCAGCAAGTGAACGTTATAAGCCATCGTTGGCTTCCATAAAAGCATCTAGTCGAAATGAAGTACGCCAACAATCGAATAGCAATGGTGATGTATGTACCTTAGATAAAAATCTAGAATCGGTTGACTCAAAATCTTTAAGTTCGCTACGAAATCGTAAGGGTGGGATGAATGATGAAGTTAGTACTCAAATTTTATATTATTGGCATTTATGGGAAGATGTTAAATGTTGTATATCGCCACGCTGGAGATTCATACTCAAGGGGTTCAACTAAATGTTGCTTATTCTATCTACAAACAACTGTTATATAAATATATACATATATATGTTCCGTTATATATTTTGCAAATTCACTTATTATTTTATGTGGCCTAATCACATTGTAAAAACCTAGCAAAATTTTGTCATCATTCATTTCTAATCATTTATGTTACTCGTTGTGATTTATTTATAATTTTTCATTTATGTTCGTACAAAAGGTTGTGCTACTACTAATTTTACAATTTTCCAATGATACTCTAGGAAGATGGCATGTTCACATCAAAAACATCGTTATCTGCACGACCACAAATGGTGCGCCCACTATCCCGTAAAGATATTTTTTATTCGGGTTCAGTTACAAATTTACGCGAATTTCAATCACAAAAATCGTTAACAAATTATCGTAATTCCGTAATATCATTGACAAAATATGAGAAACAACATAGCGGGGATGTACGAGACACTGGTGCCGCTGATATCGAACGAGGACGTCGTCCACGTAAGTAAAACAATTATTTTTTATTGTTATGCAAATTTTTTTGTAATTTCTAAATATGTGCATGGTAATAGAAAAAAGAACAAAATATATGTAAATGGTATTCGGAATCTGTACGCATGGTCCATTGAACATAGCAAAATGGGAAAATTATAACATTACCGATGGAAATGGAGAAATAGAATTGTGACATAAAATGTAAATTTCGTTGATGTTTTTATTACGACTTGCAATTATATTTTTATGTTCTGGCTTTTGTCTAAATCTTCTGATCATATTTTGCTTAAACATATGTTTTGTTCACATTCTTTAAGCCCCGATCCTTTCTTTAAGAAATTGCAGGTTGATTTTAGTTAAAATATTTCAATAGTTTTTTTCAAATAGCACAAGAGGGTCGTATTTAAATTTAAAGATTATTTATCTAGTTGATTAGTGTCTAGTGCGGCCTGTAATATGAAGAAACGGCTTTTTGTTTTATCTGTAGATATATAAAGCTGAGACCATTTATGGTACCAATCTAAGGAAGTTTGTTTTCTCTTGAGAAAATAATCCACTCAGTTGGATTTACGTTCAAACCTTAATTGTCGATCCAATGATATGAAATGGTAAGTGCGCTTCGCATTCGTTCTTCGCTTACTATTTATTGATAGTAACATGATCCGCATCACCGTCCTGAAGTTGCACTCTTCCAGGCTCGGTAACTAATCATTAATAAACCTTGTTTCAAAGAAGGGGGTTTATATCCTATCTTGGCTAGAGGCAAAAAATTTGTAGTAGAGATCGCATCCAGATAAATTGATGATAAATTGAGTCAGTGGCACTTCGGGCTATGTTCGTGCTTAGTGGGATATCTCAAGAAGACAACAAAGGAAGGGAGAACGGTTGGGTGTATTTGTGTTGAGCTTTTGACAGTCTATTCTGCTGAATCGAACATCTAAGTGAGTTTTGTTTTACCTGTTTTTCCAAAGTATACATTTTGGTAAGGTAAGGACTATTAATTTCCTGCAGCATTTTTCTCCTATTAGTTATTTGATTTGTGAGGCCAGGCATGCAACCCTATGTACAAGTTCGGAGTAGCCGGAAAAAAAATTGAGTCGATGCTAGTTGTAGTCCAAAGACCATTCGGTCGTTAAAGATGTCCCGGGCTGGAAAGACCAGAAACTACTTACTTATATTACGCAGCCTTTTTGCCTCAGATAACTCCCGTATTTTACCACATAGAGTTTACTTTGACGAACAGCCGACAACAATTGCTTAAGACATCAGAGATACAAACATTATAACTTATAACACATTAAAACACACTCACCTGTAACTTTTCTTTTCACTCCCGGGAATCGGACCCGGGACTCACGAGTCTGAGCCAAGCAAGCACTCTATTAACGATGTTATAAGACTTTTTCTCTTTAGCCCGCTGCATTTTGATAGTTCTTTGAAGTTCTTTCAACCACTAGGCGAGACCGAGGCTTCCTCAAACATATACATAGATGGAAAAATGAATTTTAAGTAAACTATTTGATAAATTAGAAAAAACGTAATTTTTTGAGTGAAATAGACCATAATTTTACTATGAAAAATGATACATCTTCGAAAGCCAAAAATAGTGACGGCACGATTTTTTCCGTAGTACACGATTTACCGACTATTAGGTATTGGTAAACAGCCTTCGTTTAAAAAAAAATACTTTTGAAAATATTTTGTGAAATTATTGGTGATTTTTTAACAATTCATCAAAAAAATGAATCTTACAAATAACGTCACAATGTCTTGTTATTACACCACTAATTCCAAAAAGCAACTATGACCCCCTGCGGGAGTGCTGAACTCAAGGGCTGACCCATCTTACATGCAAGCACTATAAGCTGGCATGGAGCTATGCAATGTGCAGATGGTTCTACAGAAATGGCAACGGCGTAAGGTAGGACGTGAAAAGCGAAAGAGTTGGGAGTGCTTCGGCCCCAGAACAGAATGCAAAGATAATAAAATTAAAATAAAAGAAAAACAGATTTAACAACTTGAAATTTTATGTATCTCCTGGATAATTTAAAGCGACTTCAATTCTATTGGCACCCGGCGAGTTATTTTATTATTTGTATTGAAACGTCCCTGTAATATTTTTTTGCATTTTGTGACAAATTTAAGTGAATTTTCAAGTCTACTGTAAAACCCATTGAACATCCAGCAAATCAACTTACATCGACTTTAGCAAGAGTTTTGGTTCCATCAGCCCTTGTCGCTGGCTTGTCTACTAACTTTGTGTTCCGAAGTATCAAATTTAATAAAGGCTACAGAAGTAGCCTCTCACATAAGTCATTTCATCGGTTTCTCTCTACGCTTCACATCTATTAGAGCATTCACAATACATATCACAAATAAAACATTTGCCCACCCCTATTTAAAGATTTCCTTCTACAAAAATAATTATTCAGAAGATTATCATATTATGAATGTTACAAATAAGATTGTTTTAAAATTTAATGTATTACCTATTTTTCTTTTTTGTTTACAGAGTATAGTTTATGTCCATGTCTTACTTTACCAACGTCATTCAAATCAGCAATTGCTGCCATGTTAGACGTAAGCCTATTAAAAGATCCAGTATTCATGATGATTGGTATTTCGAATGTTTTTGGTATGGCCGGTTTATATGTTCCTTTCGTGTACTTAGTCGATGCAGCACAACTTCAAGGAATCGATCAAAATTCTGCCTCATTCCTATTGTCAATTATTGGTATAACGAATACCTTTGGTAGGATTATTTGCGGTTATGTTGCCGATTTTCCCTGGGTAAATTCGCTTTTGCTTAACAATATATGCTTAGTGATATCAACAGTTGCAGTTGCTGCGACACCGCTTTGTACGACCTATGCGGCTTATATTGTTATGGCAATTTTCTTTGGTATTGCTGTTTGTAAGTATCAAAAAATATAATTTTGTGTGTTTTAATGTCTAAATCTATGCACATTTTCTTTTACAGCGGGTTATATCTCACTCACTTCAATTATTTTAGTCGATTTACTAGGCCTCGACAAGCTAACAAATGCATTCGGTCTATTAATTTTATTCAGAGGTGCTGCCACCATTATTGGTTCGCCATTGGCCGGTGCTGTTTACGATGCAACTGGAACCTATGACATTCCGTTCTATATGGCTGGTGCTTTCTTTGGTATCTCAACGATCACAAGTTTTATGGCACCCGCAATGAAATGTTTCGTAAAACCGGTTCAAGCACCCGTACATGTTGAAACATTAACGCCAATCTACGAAGAACCCACCGAAGACATGGACGATCAACCAATCACAATTGTACCACGTATTGTTAAGACAGCGCCTAGTCCATCGTCTGAAAATGCGCCCGAATCAGCTCATCTAATATCACCAACAGATTCAAAAGTTTTAGAAAATAATAAAAAAAATACGGAAATTAGCCAAATGGAATCAGTTTTATAAATTGGTTTTGTTTAGATTTATTTAGGCGCGGTGCGATAATTAAATATGTGTATGTGTGTATATGATATAGTAAAAGTAACAAAAAAAAACAAACAAATTAAATTTAAATTAAAAATGAGGCACACCTCCTTAATTAATTATTAATTAATTATAATATAATAAATAATAATGATAAAATATAAGATGAAGAAGATAATAAATTTAAAATTAATTTAAAAAACAAAGAGATGAAATTAAAAATTAAACAGTATTTTTTAAAAAAACAAAACAAAAAAAATGATGTAAATATATTTTGAATAATAATTTAAAATTATTGTTACATATTTTAATTAATTATAAAAAAAATATATATTGTTATAAATTTATAATTATATAATTAATTTTATTATATATTTATATTTTAAAAAAAATGAGAAAAAATTATAAGATTGAGTCCCATTTCTTTTGGGAATAAAACATTTTAATTTCGATTTTTTTTTTCTATATTTTTTATTTTTATATATATATTTTTTTTTGTGGGGTAATTTACCATATCAAAACAATTTTAAAAATATGAAATTGTTAAAAAAAATACTAAACAAATAAGTAAGTCAATTGGAAACATTTTTATAAATTGAAATTTTAATCATTTGGATTTTCTATTTTAACAGTTTGGTTCGTATGTGTTGGGCAAAATTAATTCAATATATGAGATTTTCCCCCTTTTCTTTACGGGTTAGTTGAGATCGTAAATACGTTGCATTTCATTTAACTTAAGTCAGTGCACTTTAACTACATTTAAAACCAATAAATTACCACAGATGAAACACGAAGCTAGAGCTAATAGAATTCAAACAATAAGAATGTTTTTTAGAAAGGGTTCGTCATTAAATTTAGTAAGGTCTATGCAATATGTTAAAAAACAATCAAAAGATTGGTAACCCAACAAAGTTAGATTCTTCCTTAAATAGGTTGAACATAATTTAAATGAAAATGATAACCCTGTGCGATTGTTTGTTAAACAAAATTTAAATTAAGGCACCGTCATTATGAATTTATAAATGGGGAATATCGGTTTAAATTAATGGTTCTTGTTATAAGCAAGCATTTATCGACTAGCAGGTTTTTGGTTAGAATCTGTTCTTTAATACATTTGCATTATTCTCGGAGATTAGTACAACTTTTTGAACCCTACCTTATAATATAATTTAGATTTATCGCACAAAAGAAATGCACAATAATCTAAATAAAATTTGCCTTTGACCTGGGCTAGCTAAGCTTAAATAGTTTTCACAAGTATTCACAGAAGCTCAATTCACTGGATTAAAAATACGACATCAAAATATTCAGTTTAAAGTTAATTGACCAAAAAAATATTTGGGATGGTTGCGCAACTTAATCACCGTTTGTTGAACTGTATAAAAAGTAACTCGTGTCGGGCGTAACAACCGTTATAATGGTTTCGGATATAAGACCAAATAGAAGACCTCGTCGTGTGCTTGTAATGCTTGTAATATGGAGGTTGGATCTGGCGGTAGGACGATTAGAATATTAACACCGTTCGCGTTCAAGAACACAGGAGCCGGACAAGATAACCATGTGTATTAAGGTCCTGCCTAACTTCATTTCTCCTTTAACTAGTGATGCACCCGAGAAGTGCCAACTCTCTCTCTCTCTCTTCTCTCTCTCTCTTCTCTCTCTCTTCTCTCTCTCTCTCTTCTCTCTCTCTCTTCTCTCTCTCTTCTCTCTCTCTCTCTTCTCTCTCTCTTCTCTCTCTCTTCTCTCTCTCTCTTCTCTCTCTCTTCTCTCTCTCTCTCTCTTCTCTCTCTCTTCTCTCTCTCTCTCTTCTCACTCTCTTCTCTCTCTCTTCTCTCTCTCTCTCTCTCTCTCTCGCTCTCTCTGGCACTATATCCCATCAAGGGCTTTTCCAAAATGAGGTTTCATAATCATATTTTCATTTCGGATAATGAGTGATTAATCCTAAACCAGTCGTGAATTTTTTTTTCTTGTCACCACCGGGAATCGAACCCGGAACCTCCGGTCGCTGGAGCACTCATGCTGACCACTTTGCCACCGGAGCGGCCAACTCCAGGGCTAAAATTGATACATTTGTGGAAGAACGTGTCCTGGCCATTTATGTCTTAAAGATATCATTTCTCATCTTGTGAGGGAGAAGCTTTAGCTATCTTTACCGCACTCCTGTTGTTATTTCGAAAGTATGTGGGTGTTATCAAACTAATATGATCTATGACTAGAAAATGGGATATCGTTTTCGTAGTACTTTCCTGGTACAATCCCTCAGAGGACAAGTTTTACCGATTGTTAACCTGCCTGGAAGAAACCCTGCTGATTCTTGTAATTTTTCATAATCGATTTGACTTTTCGCAATTCAACGTAAGATTGGAGTCGGTGGTACTGTTATAACGACATTGATATTTCGATTTTGAGCACAAAGTGTTTGGTGTCATTCCGTTTTTTCCCTTCTGCAAAGTCAGTTGGAGCGTCTCATCGCGACCTGGTAGTCGGTGTATGACTGCCCCTGAAGAGAAATCACCTCAAACGGATTCATCCCAAGACTAACTAAAAATCGTTCCTTCCAGTTACCTGGACGTGCCATAGCCAATTTTAAACACCAACGGAAGATTTGGTGAATTTTCTCCATAGGTTCTTTGTTCTAATAAGAACTACCTAGCTCTAAAAATTTCTGTCTTTGATGTCTTGTCGCTGCGTTGGTAACGTTGGTGGCGAATCTCTGTCGAAAAATGTTTCTCGAGAATAGCTTCTACAATTTGACCAGTAATTAAGCCGAACTAAATGATATGTCACCGTTTTTGATATGTGTCACATGCCGTTTGGTTGTTTTTAACCCTTTCCTTGCTTTCTAAGGTGAGTAATCTTCCGTTAGTGGCCTATATTATGGTTCTGACCACACCTAGAGCTACTATGCAAAACTGAGTAGATACTCGGTGAGGTGGGAACCATAATAGTGGATTCATAGAAAGTTCTAGCTTTCTTTTCTCTCAAAACTAGTTTTCTGACCTAAATAGGATATTTTTGATGCCTTAAGGATTTGCTATGAAAACTAGTGAACTTTATCGTGCCGCTTGCAGGATAGTGATAATATTATTCATGTTCCAGTTGCAGCGCTATTCTAATTGTTACCCAGAGATTTATTTGCTGTTCCTCTAATTTTTAAATACCATTCCAACGTATTTTGTGTAGTGCTCTAAAGCTCGGTTTGTTACAAGAAATCAAACTGATATGTCTTTGTCAGTACAGGTAACCCTCTAAGAACACGGTATTCGGAGAACACGGTTTCGAAGAACACAGATACCCATTTCCTCAAATTACACGGTTTGAAACAACACGATTTTCGTTATTCTCTACTTTGTTTTTTATATATCATAACAAAAAATAAAACGTAACGTTTTTTTTTATTTTATTTTTTGTAGTCTCGAACAACACGGTTTTAAAGAACATGGAACGAAATAATCGTGCTCTTGGAGAGTTTCCTGTATTCCAATATATTGGTTAACACAAGAACGCTCTTCGGGTGAAATTTCACCCATTAATGATTTTAAAGTTATTTTACCTTTTTATTATGAAACTCAGGATGGTTAAAATTTTTGAATTCGTTTGTATTATTCGTTTGCATTACAAATAAAATTTTGAAATATGTGATAAATGGATGGATATGTATATAGATTTTATATAATATATATTCGGGTGAAATTTCACCCGAGCAATACATGTGTAATTTTTTTTGAGAGTCGTATGAGGGTTAATCAGAGTGATAATTTTAAATTTAGATAAAAAGTGATAATATTGTTTTTCTTTACGTGATTATAGAGAAAGAGAGATGGAGAGAATAGAGAAATAGTTGACGAAGAAAGAACTCTCGAAACTAGTACAAATTAAAAAATAAAAAGAAATAAAAAAATATCACATACAGAAAAACAATATTTCACTTTTTAATCAGAGTGTAATCACAGAAGTTTTCGCGAACTAAATGATATAACTCTTTTCCTTTAGAAGTTGTAAGTCTTCAAACTTCAGTCTACATTTTTTAGGCTAATGACGTTCTAAATTTAACTATTGATGTTTTCACCTTGGCAATCGTTTCACTATATCCAAACTAATCATTTAGTAAATTTAGCATTATTATGTTCAAACCAGTCGGTACTATTATTCTATCATTGAAGAACAAGAACAATTATCTATCTCCAAATAAATTATGTTCCTAAACCTCCAATAACCTTTAAATACTCGGTATTGGCATGCGTTCTTCTATGGCTTTCTTTTTTTTATCTTTACTGGAGCGATAAATGTAAATGGATCGTTGTACTTGGCGATTGTGGATTTATCTGGTTGTCTTCCATGCCTTGCTCCGAGAATGGACATAGCTTTTTGAAGGCGGAATTATTTTGACGTTCTAATGTGATTACTCTTATCTTCCAGTCGGCTACTGGATAAAGTTGAACTTTTTTTGGTACGGAGCACTGGCTAACTATCTTTAAATTCTTAGTAATTGTTTTTTATATTTATCTTATTGTTTACTGCAATGAAAGATATTGTGTTGACCACCTTTGCCGAAAATGTGGGGCTATTTGGGTTGCCAACTGTCACCTTTACGTGTATGTTTTATATTGGTCTAGATCTGAAGGTGCTTGTAAATGTGAGTTCTTTATATGTTATTATGTCTTGCCAAATAATTCGTTTTAAATGATCTTTGCAGCTGCTTTTTGTGTTGCATTTAAAAAAGTTCATTTTCCATCTTGCTGTCAGCACCAATAAATGTACGACTTTTTGCATCACCCTCTATATCAAATTCGACTGTGCGATTTATTCTTCCCTCATTTGGTCCGGTCGACCAAAGTATTGAATTTTTAAACTGTTTATAGTCGATATTATGTTTGATATGAAGCCTTCCACTTATACTTTTACACTATTTGCCGTAGGCAGAGACACTTGGCGAAACACACATACACTTAATAAACACATTTTTATTAACCACTTGTTTTTTATTTCGGAAAACTATATTTTTAGAATATTTTGAAAAAGTTTAAAAAATCACTTGATCGATTTCGACTTGTTAGGTCACTAAATTGCGACGTATCGAATTTACAGTTCCAATATATTCCTAGAGTCTTGATTGACTTTTCTCAGTTGAGTTCGAATTTTTCATATTTGTTAATTTCGTAACTTCTGGTTGTTTGCTGTCCATTCCCTTAAGGGAAACCCACTTTCTCTTAATAATTGTACCAATTGGGTTAAAATTGCACATGAATAAGCACCGGTATCCTGGAAGGACATCATATCATCTACGTAATAATCTTGTTTTACTTTTGTAGTGATGCATGTGAACAATTTGGATATTCATGGTAGTTAATAAATGTTTGTTCCATGTTCTTTGAAACCGTGTTGTTCGATACTACAAAAAACGGGAGTATGAAATAAAAAAAACGTTACGTTTTAATTTTTTTTTGTTATGATTTTGTTATATCCCTTTTCCAGCCCGCGATCAAAATTGTGCGTGTACGAAAGAGAATCATGTCAAACATTTATTTTTGTATGTATTTTGGTACGTACACATTTGTGCATACGACTTAAATCGTTTTCACTATAACTGTAATAATAATAAAATAATTAATATGTTATCAAAAACAAATAATTTATTTGTTTTATACCTAATTTATATGTTATCAAATTATAATGTTTTTTTTTCAAAAAGAATTCCGATTTAACTAAGATCCGTTATAATCCGGAAGATATTACAACCTGTCAATTAAGTCGTACACATTTTTGTATGGTGGATTTAAATTTAAGAAGAAAGAGGCCGGAAAATGGATATATGTACAAGAAACAAAATAAAAGAGAATCATCAAAAGTTTTGTAGTTTGGAATGGTGTAATTCGAGGGAAGGTTTACTTGTTCTTCGAATACCGTGTTCTTGGAGGGTTGCCTGTATATGCATTCAAAACTTTGTTCAAGCATTGAAAACTATTCGAGCCAAACCAAATGAGAGTCTTTTGATTCTAAAACCCCAAAAAAATCGTAGTTATAATGTGCATAGCTTATTAGCTTTCTATTTAACTTACACTTACCAAAACCGGTATTTGAGATCGAATAAAGAAAAATATTTACAACCATTTAATCTACTAGTAAGTTCCTTGAATTGAGAATTTATCAATTTTAACTCACAATTTATTTTAATGGATATGCGTGCTTAGTACACACGATAGACCCATCTCAAAATTTCCAAGAAAATCGTTTTATATTCACCTTGTCTTTGCTTGGATGAAAAATTTCTTTATTCAAAAGGTCCTAGTATAAATCACAAAAAGATATACGATCACGTAACATCCCGGCTCTTGATTACCATGTTTATTTCACACTAAATTAAACGATACATTTATGATTGAATGATAATGCTCTCATCAAATCAAATGCCATACGACTTTTATCAATTAAACTTGCTAGAACGGCGGCTTTCAGATCCCTTTCAACCACATATCTTGTCATTGTTTTAAATTACATTTTTAAATTTTTCTTAAGTTTGGCCCAGTTGAGCGATAAAGTGTCATCAAATGATGTTTTGTGTGAAATCTTTTCGGTGAACCGATGAGTTATGAACTGTTCTGGTTCTACTGTTTATTCCATTATATAACTGACATCTGGTGCAATATTTTGAAACTAGAGGTTGGTGAACAAAATTCTCAGAAACTATGTGTTTTAAGTTATAATAAATTTAATATTTGATTATAATAATTAATAAGAAAAGTAATAAAATAATGAAAATATGTTCAAGCATGTTTCATATAAACCAATACCACCATTGGCCCACATAGAAAGTGGCGCTAACTAAGCGGTGTTAAGAACCGCACATAGTTTAACTATTCGCGAAGTTTCCATAGGAAATGTAGCAATAAAACTTCGCAACTTGTTGTTTTTCCCTTTTTAAAATAATTTCAATAGAAAATCTGAAGATGTCGCTTAGGATATAAATGTCTTATTTTAGTGCTTTAGCATATAAAATTCCGATATTCATATAAAAATAAAGTTTTTATTACTTATACGCGTCGAACAAATTTGCTCCTTGTGATGCGACTTATTTTAGCCATTTTTCTTTATAGTTATTGTAGTTATATGGTTTTCCACAAAATAGCTGCTGGCGAACAAAAACGAATCACAGTTTGCTATGAACCAAGGAGAATCAAAACTGTCAAAACAATGGATTTAATAATTCTTGTCGCCCCTCTACCCAGGCAAAGGCAAGCGGCACATAGCGAGAAATTAAAATTTATTTTATGTTTCCATTCTTTTCGACGTTTACTACAGGACGAAAGGAAAGATAGGTGTCGAATTGTATTGTAGGCCACGCGTTACACCTGTTAAATTTTGCTAGTTAGTCCGGAATTTGTTCCTTATTGCTCTGCTACCCGCGTTATATTTTTAAAGCTTCTACTTTTAGACAATACCAATTCATGCCAAATTATTACACTGCTATTATCATCATAGATGTAGGTTGAAGCAAACGTTTCAACACTAACATCTCTAAGGTATTATGAAAAATTAAACATTTTAGAACTAAAAGTATTAACGTGGATCGAACAGATTCCAAGAAATCTATTTATTTTATGATGGATATTAAAAAGTAAAAATTTAAAATAAGAAATTAATATTATTGCGTATAAGATTGATACCAAATATTTTAACAAATTTAAAATAGTTATTAATTAATTATATTAAACATTATGTAATGAGGATTGAATATCAATTAAAATTAGAAATGTGGGTATAATCAAGTTACCGAACGAAATATTTGTGTTTAGTATAAATGTGTCGTATTCCGAAATCTAAAAATTGTTTGATGGCGCATATGGGTCAGAACATCTACTTCTCTATATACGTTAAGGAATTGTTGTTTTAGTTTAAAAAAAAAATATTAATGTATATAAATTAGATAAATGAAAGGAACAATAAAATTTAATTTATAATATTATAATTATATACTTCTAGAGATCAATGGTCTAAAAACGGCCGTTTAAATTACTGTAGACCAACGTTTTTCGGTCAAAAATTATACAAACAAACAAAAATGTATTCCATCCTCATTACCTCTAACAAAACACACAGTTAATATTCGGCAATGATACAAACGCTCATTACATAAAAAATTAAATAATTGTGTAATTAATTAATGCACAAAATATAATGTAAATAATTAAATGTAAAAAAAAATATTTCCGTTTTTTTTAATTATTTGCGCCTAGCGACCAATCTACCAATGGATAACACACTTTAATTATGTCACTCTAAACAAATTATAAATTGGAAAATTATTATTACGAATCATATTAGAATGATAATTATGTAAGATAAAATAAACAAATCTGTGATAACTAAACAAAATGATTGCGTGAAATATTTTTATACAATTTACCGGTAATATATTTGTTACGGTTGTGTCTCGGCTAAATGTTAATTTTTTCTATAAAACCCAAATGGCTACCAATTTAGATAAATATTGAGTCGGTAAATTATATAAAATTTGTATAATTTCAAGTTCGTAACATAATTTTCCAATTTTTATGTTTTTTAAATCACTTTAATTCAAACAAAATAAAATATAGTAAATAATGAGGTATTGAAATTAGGTTTGAAACTTGAAGAAATAGAAGAATTTTGTTTTATTGCCAAATTAAGTAAAATCACGGAGTAATTTGAAAAGCAGCCCTGTACAAAGTACATAAGCAAATTTCAAGCTTAAAATCATTAATTACTTAAAACAATAAGTGATTATTTTTCTTAATAAAATTTATTTTCGATATTTTTTACAGCTAATTACTACAAACTATTTAAAAACAGAAAATTATATTTCTGCAATAAAATACTAAACGATTTAACATGTTGAATATATATACTTAAGTGTACATTTTTATTTTTATTTATACAGATATTTTTAATTAATAAATTAATTAATTAATTTATATAAATATTAAATATACATAAATAGAATAAAAAAAGTTTTGCGCTTGCTTACGGTCAGCATTTTTAATTTGTGTGGTGTTTTTAATATATTTTGGGTATTTCAAAGATTAGAATTTGAATTTGGGCTCCATTTTTCATAAAACAGGAACTATCAGACGGTGGATCGCCAATTCTTAAGAGATTATTATTATCAGTCGATCCGGAATAGCACAACAGTTCCTTGATGTACTGATAAGGTATAAAGGAAACCGTCATGAAAACATGACTCACCGAAATTGAAAGTGACATCTAGATTAAGATATTAGTACTCGAAACAACATTGTAGGCGAATCGAGAATGAAAGTGAATTGTGAAAAAATAATTAGTCGTGATTAAGCGAATTATTTCGTGATTATTGTGGAACTAATAACTTTATGTTTGTGGAATTTTTCAGAATTTGTGTAAAGTGCTGTCGTTACCTGATAAATGGCATTTGAATATTTACAATACAGTGATGTGAACCGAGTTTGACCGTGGGATTATTAATACCTATATAAAGACTTGACAATTCTAAAAGATTTAACAGTTACGGAATTAAAATTCCAATTAGGACAACGTAATTTATCAACGATCGATCACAACCATGAAGAAATGATATAAAATTTGGTGCAACAAAATTGTTTATCTAAGGAATCGAGTGATGAGATCATTCCCATTAAGGAAATTAGTTAATGTTATGATTGTACTGCCTTTTGCTTATAAATTTTGATTTGATTTTAATTTTAGTTCTATTACAAAGGCTTGCTTCTGTGCGACTCTGATTATTACTCGTAGTGATGTTTTGAGTTCCTCTGGGTTTAACTGGGATGCATTTTTAGTTTTTGTCTTTTCGGCCGCTGGGTTCATATTTGAAACCACGTGATACTATTAGCTTGGATTTTTGCATGCATTTTTTATGATATTGTATCTTTTTCCTTGCAAAAGTAGATAATAATCTACTATCATTGTTGGTCAAGGTTCAACTGATGTTATACTTGACGTTAAAATTAAACCAGGATATTTGAAAACTTCCACATTGTAAAATCTGTGGTCGTTTGTTCCGAAATGTCGCCGTAGAGATGCTCAAATTACGTAGTCTCGCGTTACGGTCAATCGGTATTTAACTGGGGACCCAAAGAGACACTTTACGAAAGACCAAATCAACCGCAAAGCAACAATGGAACCAATTTCGTCGCCGCCAGTAAACTATTGCAGTCAATAAATTGATACTTCATTCCGCCTTTAATTTCGGAAGACTATGGGAAGCGACGGTTTTCATCAAAATTCGTCATAAGTAACGCATAAATGGCACGAAGGTCCTTCGAAAATTTAACACGATGGATGGTGAACAGAATATGCGGTCGCAAATTTGGATAAACGAGTGACAGATTACTTACATCGTCTACAGCAGGGCCTGTTTTGGCGACCAATATGTATTTCGGTAACATAATGAGAGTCAAGATACTATGGCTACCAAATGAACCTTGATCTACCGTTATAATTTGACAAGCTATTGATAAGAAATTCGCAACATGAATAAAAGGCTGAAATTACCTGAAAAAATTTGCAGGTATATGTAATTACGGGAGTAGGTGATATCATTGGCCGAATTGCTAGAAATGTTTGTATGATCTTATCTCAAATAGAAGCCGACCAATACAATGAAGCTATTTAAACACAGAAGTGTTAATCGGACAAGAATTGAAGCAAGCGGAAGGACATCAACAACTGGAATTTGACTTAGTACTGAACAAGTAGCGGACTTATCAGAATAAGTCGCAAGCAGTAATAGTGTTCTCTTTGCAAATACGGCTGGCCATGGAGCATGTTGAAGATACCCAAAAAGGTTTGCTGCAAATACTCACGGGGGCTAAGGGTCATATCATTCACCCCGCTCTACTGCCTCTTGTACAACTGCATCAAGAATTTGGCAACATACTTAAGCACCTGCCAAAATCAATTATTATTCCTGGGCATGTATTCTTGGAATCATACAACTTATACCAATTGAACACGGTAAAACCCGTATATCACAATCGAATGCAGTAATTACTGTATAACTACCTACATAGTTCAAGTCCCAATCATTTTCAGTAAGACACAGCTGAAAATACATTTATCTACAAAATACAGAATTGTCAACCACAACAAGAACAGTTCGCATCTATTTTATCCGAGGGCATAGGACAAAATGCACGAAAGTTCCTGCGCTCCTACTACGCGATATTTCCACACTATCTACTCGCCAAAATGGTCATCTCCAATATATAACATCCATGTTCCTAAATGCACCAAATGAATGGATACTAGGAACTGAACAAGACCTGATCGTCAAAGTAGTCAGTGGCCGAGAAATAGAGTGGGGCCTAAAAATAATGGCATCTTAAAGTTAAGATCAGAATGTGCTCTCAGGAGTAATTATTTGCATCTATACACTATATCAACAACCGGAAAAGTGAGAGGAATGAAGCCGTTATCTGATCATTTGGAATAGGAAATAAATAACCAACAGGTTGATTCTCATCATATTCGACTAAACTCCATTAATAACTCCCACCGTTCATTAGACAGATGTCAGGGCAGAAGAGCATGTCAGCTACCACCAACAATTTCGTTTACCACCAGCTTATAAGTTGTTTTGTGTGTTTACTTCCATTTTCATTGATTTTTGAACCGTTCCCTCTTTTTTCATTATAGGCTGCGGCTAAAAAATAAAAAGCTTATTTTAAAGTAAATTTCGGATTAAAGAAACGCGAAGAAACTTCAATAAACTTATTAAAGAGCGCGGGTTATGAGAGGTAGCGGCTTATAATCGTAAAAGAGTTTAAAATTAATTGTTCGTATTGCTGAATAAACATTTCAATTTTGTATATAAATGCATGTTCCGGGTACAAAAAATCAGATACAACTGATTTACAATAAAATCATTTTCGATACATTTTTATATTTGTATTTTTAAACCAGATTTTACAATCGAGCAAAAACTCTTTTGACAGGTTTATAAAGCACATAAATCGTTATTAATATTATAACTGTAGATGAGCCTATTTGAATTGTGGAGCTTGTATTCCTGGTATACCAACCGGTATAAAATCCAAGCACGCAGGTTACTGCGCTCATTACTAATGTCAATGTTCCCAGTACTGAATGGCTGACTTTTGTGAAAACTGGCCGAATATAATCACGCATTTGCATACTGTACTTTGCAAATATACCAGCAACTAACGTAATCACCACCAAAATCGTTGTGACAAGGCCACATATGGCATGATAGCTGTGTAAATGTTTCTTATGATGATCAACTTTGTAGATGTAGATCGTTACATATCCAACTGTGATACAAATAGCTGCCAGTGCTTGAAGAATCCAATGTATTAATATTAAATTACGAAACCCAATTAAATTTTTAAAGTTTACATCGGATAAAGATAAGGTAGCTTCCAACATTAATGCTATACACTATATAAAAAAATGGATTAAAGTTTATATAAAAATACTATATTCTTAATATATTTACCCCAATAGCCGTAAATGATGGATGCCAAGAAATCATCGAATATGTCGTAAAGCTTTTGTAGATTAAGTAAATTACCAGGAGCGCCATCATAATATGACACAGAATATTCAAAGTGATGGTAAATGCTGATACCTTCTCCTTATTAACGTTAGGGGTTTCCCAATCATTTTCATTATCTTCAAGTAAACCAAACAATATTAGTATCAAATAATAGAAGATCTATACATATATAAATAGGAAAATGAATTAACAAACAAATCATTTGGATCGGACTTATTTCGACACTCTGGTTGTCTTGTGTGTCTCATTAGTTTAGCCAACATTTCCCACATTTTGTAATCGTAATCATCTAATTGTTAGGATCGCGATTAACTACGATGATAGGCAATCTATGCCTTCTAAAAATTAATTTCTAATTCTGAGTAGAAACATTTTGTTCATTTTTTGTTAAAACATCATTATCAAAGAAATGGTAAATCCCAGAAGATACATTTGTATTTGTTGATTATATACAATGTAAATGATCAAGTGCAAATAAACTTTTTTTATTGTTATTCTTTACTAAAACATGTGTGAATTTTATTATGACGTTTCACAGAACGACAATGTAGATATTCAGAAAAATAATAATTCAATCTTACTTGGATCCATATTAATTTTAACTTTACGCTGGAGTGCAATAAATCGATTTACTGAGCGATCGTGACAAAGTGCTGCTTATTACTAAACCGTACAAAAATATTTCACCATAAATTTTAAATTTGTACTGTAATGCACATAAAATAAAAAATTTATTACTTATTGCGATAGACACAGAGCGAAAATTCCTAAAGCAATTTATGATCTACGAGTAAGCACTAAACACATTTGATGATCATTATTTAAATTTTATTAATCAATTTATTGACCTACCTTCCACTAGTCGATCCGTCTCTAAATCGATCATCTCCCTAAATGTTGTTAGACGAATTATTAGAATAATACTGAAGAATAATTTTATTTGAGAAGGCGTTCGTTGTATTAATTAGTTATTACTAAAGGGCGTTTATTAGAAATTTTTTATTTAAAAATGTGATCATAAGTTTTGCACAGTAGTTCTCATTAAAATGATAATAATGGAAGACAGTTCGTGATTCTGGGAAAATTTATTGCAGTTTATATATAATACATACATTTAAAAGTCACAGAGATATTAAATGGAGTGAAATTAAATTTATATGCATTTTATTATAGAAATGGACGTAAAAAAATTTTGTATTCAGCACAGATATTTGGAGAATAATCTTGTGATCGAGAAAATATAATATATAAATGATAATGTAAGACAATTCTGCAACACGAAAAATAAATTACGGAGCATATCTAATGCAAACAAAGGAGAAGATAGGAGTACAGACGAAGTGACAACGAATCCTGAGCAACAAACACAAGATTTAACTGCAGTTGATAGTCCAAAGATGTATCGATACATTATATCGCCTGCGAAAACTTCGGTCTGACGTATAGATGGTGCCACAAATTTAAAACCTGTATGATTTTTAAATTCTACCAATCTTTCATGACATTTCGATCATTAAGTTTACAAGTTACAGTTGTTCTAGTGACGCTGCTTTTGTTAATATTTCAAACAATGGAAAAAAAGAATTTCTTGTATTTATTAAAAACATTAAAATTAACCATCATTGACTGGAATGCTGAATTTAAACCGTGGTCGTACAACCACCGATTATGCATCACACTCTGGACGCCCAAATGAGGTTGTGACTCTAGAAAACTTAAAAAATAGTCAACGAAATTGTTTTGAAGGACCGTACAGTGAAGTTGCGTGAGATATTTGACATTGTAAAAATATCAATGGAAAGTAATTTTTTTCGTGCATTTTTACAATTCTTCTTATAGCTAAGGACAATTTTTTACTTCTAATAAAATGAACAAAATATGGAATGCAACACAATTTATCAATTAAGAGACGAGAAATAGGCAAAACACATTCCTGCTTGAATTGATTCAATCTGACAATGGATTGCAAATTAGGATTAAGGGAATCCCAAAGTTTTACAGCATACACAAAAATGAACCCTGGCACGCTTTAGACCTATAATTAGAAGGCAGAGGGGTATTGAACAGCCGGGCAGATCTGAAAAACTTTACCATACCAAAAAGATAAGAAGGCTTACGATAAATGATTATTTTATACAAAAACAAGACTAGTAAAGTTCAGATAATCAGATAAATCACAGTTACGGACCGACCGCGAATACCTCGAGATGGAAACATGTTTCCTCTTATTGAATATATGAATATATCCCTTTTGTGTTTTTCTAACACAATTGTGCGAGTAGGGCAAAAGTCTCATGTCAAAAATTTAGTTTTGTATGTTTTTTGAACCAACTTACACATTTGTGAATTCCTTTTTAACTTATTTTCGTCCGAAAAAAACACTATATCTATACACGCAATTGTGTTGGTTTTGCTTCAAATCAAGCGAAATTTTTTATCAACAACGCCATTACATACTATGGTTTGTACTCACACATTTGTGTGGGTTGGACTAAAATTGAGCCAATTTTTTATTTTCTTGGTTGAAAAAGGGATATATTTAATCCTTAAACAATCAAAACAAGTTTTTGAGCAACCCGAGTAGATAGGCGCACGATAAACTAAGTGAGGAACAACTAGCGATCGAATTAATTTGAGTTTAGCAGCACGTGGAGTGTAAATTTCATGAGACCACAAGTTCTTAAGCGTAGCATAAATTTTAGTGCAAATATGATTGACATGATCGCCCCAATTTTAGCTGACAATTCACAATTAGACCAAGGTCCCTAACTTTGTCCAAACTATTTCAATTCTGTTACCATCTACCATTATGTCAGAAGACATGAGACTGTGTAGCAATCGCGTTTATTGCAAATTAAAACATGGCTTTAGATTTCCCCAGATTAATGTTAATTAGGTTGTTCCTACTCCAAGCTACGATCCTCGCAAGAGTTTCATTGATATTTAACACGCAAGCCTCCACATTGCCCTGTGCAGCTGAATGATAAATTTGTACATCATCTGCAAATAGATGGAATTTTACGGAGGTGAGAGAATTTGCAATATCATTAATAAACATACTAAATAATATAGGATCTAAGATAGAACCTTGTGGAACGTCAGATATTAGGCGGGAAGGCTCGGAGAGTTTCTCATTTAATTTGACAGTTTGGTATCGATCTGTTAGATAAGATGCCACCAGCCGGATTGGGGGGCTGGAAAAATTAAACTGCGTACACAATTTATCCAGTAAGATACCATGATCAACAGAATCAAACGTCTTAGAGTAATCAAGAAGGCCTTCGATAAACAAGGAAATATACTAATTGATCTGTAATCATGCAGTTCAACAGCAATAAATAAGCCAACTTCCACGCTTTAGGAAAAATTGATTTAGTTAATGCAGTGTTGATTATGTGAGCCAGATATTTAAGAGTTACTGGAAGAATAAAGCGCACAAAAGAAATAGGTATATCATCTGCACCCAATGATTCAGACTGAATGCCAGAGATTGCTTCGTATACCTCAATATCCGTTACATTACTAAAATAAAATGCATTGACAGAATGAGAGCCAATGTTATCAAAATCCCTCAAATTAAAAGGCGGCCCTTGAAAAATTGCAGCAAAATGCGTATAGAGAATTCCATCGATTGAAAATCGGTTAAGACCGCTAGCTTATTTTTAGAGAGACCAAACTTTTAAAAATTGCGTCATAGCACGTCACTTGGTAGATCTAGATTAAAAGTAATTTTTTTTAAGTGCCGAAATTTAGCCGACCGCGTTGGTCATATTTTGCACGAATATTTGTCCATGAGAAAGCTCTGTTCGAAGTGGGTACCGCGTTTGATCACAATGGATCCACTACTATATACACCAGATAGTTAAATCGGCAATCAGCTGAATGGCGAGAGGCTTGTGAACCTCGTCCGAATCAACCAAAAGCACAACGCAGTCGGCTGAAAATGTTATGGCGTCTGTATTTTGGGATCCTCGTGATATAATATTCGTTGACTACTTTAAGAAAGAAAACAGATCAATAGCGAATATTAGATTCGAACGCACCAATACGTTTTAAGGCGGAAATGCTAAAAATGACCTTAAATGAAGAAGAAAAAATTGTTCTTTCACCAACACAATGCACCACGTCACAAGCCGATCGCAACAATGGCAAAATTGCACGTATTGCACATTAAGTTGTTTCCGCATCCACCGTATTCTCCAAATTTGGCCCCCAGCGATTATTATTTGTTTGCACTCCTCAAAAAAAAGTTCCAGGGAAAGAGATTTGACTCCAATGAAGAAGTGATTACCGAAACTGAAGCATATTTTGAAGACAAAGATAAATCGCTCTGCAAAAAAGGCATCGAAATGTTAGAGAGGCGTTGGACTGATTGTATCGCTCTAGAAGGAATTTGTGTTGATGAATAAAATGTTTTTCCCAATAAATTTGTGTTTTCTTTGTTAGACCGGGAACTTTTCAGGTGATGTTACATTACTAAAATATTATGAAGTCAGACAAAATAATATGACAGATTGGTTACACCAGAATTGATTTCTGAAATTGATGATGGAAATTTTTATTTAGCGGAATTAAATTACAGTAATAAGTAAGATATAAAGTATGAGGCGTGAACACCTTAAAAACAAACATGTAAGGCCGGCATTGGAAATTCGAATAATATGGCAAATATAAGAACGTATATGAATCTAGAATATATTTCAAATACACAACAATCAGAAGTTTTATCTATACAAAGATTAATTCGATACTCAAAACCTGTCGAGTAGTTCTAGCAAAAGGAGTATAGGAAACCTTTTTTAAGAAAATAAAAATAAATAAAACCTTTGAAAAATAATGATACAATTAAACTATAAATCCTCAAGATGATGGAAGCACGAAGAACACGACCAAATACCTAAAACGAACTGATGTAGTCATAAACTATTATATCATCGCACAATGTTATCGTGGGAATCATGGATTTAAATATCTGCATAAAGATACGGACGGAAAAAGTTTTTCGAATATTTTTGAAATTGTTGGAAGTAAGGAAATCGGCCTATTACGAAATTTTATCATTAAATGGTCTGTTGGGTTTTCCATTGATCTGGCGCGTGTTACGTCTAAATACTGCGTTAATTATTTGGAGAAGTTTACGTAGTCCTCTTTCAGGAAGAGCTTTTATTATTTGTCTTGTAAATAAGTCATATCCTGGATATTTCTTTGCATTTAGGTTAAGTTTGATTTCTTCTTTTAGTTCTTGTTACGTGGAGATATACTACATAGTATTGTAGTATCCACTTTATTTATACCGGTTGGTTTAGCTGGTGATCGTTCTGAGCGAGTTATTTCTTGATGATTAACTGGTTTCTACGAACCTCTTTTAAGGTTGATAGTAAAGTTTCTACCATTTCTGGTGAGTGTGTTGAGCCTTCCTTTTCTTACTTGGTATTTTATTCCGGTTCATCACCAAATTTATTTCTCTTTGTAATGCCTCTTTACCCGTATGGAATGCACGTGTTGCACGTGTTTGAACTGCTGTTTTGCGGTATTGGTTCTAATTCTTTAAAATTGTAAATTTGGCTTTCAATTTAGTTGTAAATTCCTTTATTTCTCTTAATTATGTTCAAGGAGTTCAGCGTTTTCCTTCTCATACTGAAAGGTATTTCCAGTTGAAGATCTTGGTGATCTTGATTATCTGGTGCTTCGCCCAAATGGGTTAAACGATGATTTGCCCACCCCTGAATCCATTGGCCCAGACTCCGAAGAGTGCGGATTTGACCGCACCTCCTATACCAGAGGGGCGTAATAAAAACAAATGATTTTAATAAACAATAACAAACAAACGAGCTATTATTTTTTTCATAGGAGGACAAATTACTTAAGCCCCGGTGGCAAAGTGGTTAGCATACTTGCTCCAGCGACCGGAGGTCCTGGGTTCGATTCCCGGTGGTGACAAGGAAAAAATTTCACGGTTGGTTTAGGATCAATGAATTAATCACTCATTATCCGAAATGAAAATATGATTATGAAACCTCATGTGAGGCGGCCAAATCCCTTGATGGGATATAGTGCCAGAGAGAGGACAAATTGTGGCAACTTTAAGATCCGGAAACTGATAAGTAATTCGACTCAAAATAATATTGAGAAATTAGGGTTTTTGTACACGTCTGTCTAAAGCATAATTTCAAACATATTCGATTTAAAAGAAATTGACTTTTTATAATTTTGAACGACACTCTGGTTTTATGGTTCGAAACCTTAAATCTTTAATTAGTTTTTAACTAGGTAAGTACTTAGGCGCCCTTAGGATACTAACACCCAAACTAATTATAAAAAACCAATAACAGCGTGTATGGTATTTAACCCTTCCGCGTGGAGTGCCATACACGTGTACCTCATGCATAAAATCATCTCTACTGCGGAGTGCCATTCTAGTGTACGCCATTACAAAATACGATCATTAATAAGACGCACCGTGAACTATTTTAGATGCTATTTGTATAAAGAACATCCAGCACATTGTGCACAGATATTTTTTTGAAAATAATAAAATTATGATGTACACGTGTTTGGCACTCCACGCGGAGGGGTTAATTTAAGTTATTTGCGATGATTTTGTTTATATCACGTTTATTATTTTGGTATTACCAACCTATAAAATCGTACTTTTTGGGATACAATTTTGGGCCAACTTCACAAAAATGTTCCAGTATCGGTTTTTTCGAAACTCGGTTTATTCGATAAATCAATTGTATCGGAAACAAATCCTCAATAAAGTCTTTTATATGAAAAATTTATTAACTCATTAAATTATGTAATATGTATTTAATATCTATTTTAATATGTATTCGCATCTATGTTCGTCACCTTAAAAGGTATCGTAAATTTTCGAAAAACGCTAACGATAGTATCGAAAAAAGCACTATCGAAAATTTCATATAGGCCGCTAAACTGGATCGAGGAAAACAAAAAAGCAATTAAAGCAAGTAACGTCGAGCAGAAGAAGGCTTTTGACAGTGACCCCATAGTTGACTCCTCGAGGCTTTACAAAACTATAAAATAGACCAGTTGTCATCTAAACGAGTCTAAGCGTAGCGATGAAAAAATAAAATTAAAGTTAACATCTAAGAACCGTAAGTTAAATCATGATGTCTTTATTCAAATATGTTCTTATTACACTGAAGTGTTACAAGTATTCGAGTAGATAGGTACACACTGTGTATACCAACCAAATGTAATTCAACGTAAATAATTAATTTCTGAGAAAAGCAAATAAAACATGCAAATAATAAAAAATTATTAAACAAAGAGAAATAAGATTAGTATTGGGGAAAATACCGTGAAGCACAAGTTCATTCCGTCTGCTTAAGCCACTGAATTTTATATAGTGGCGCACAAGTTGCGAATCACCCGTTAATTTTATTATTACTTAAGTTCTCAAATTGATATGTCGCATGGTTTATTTGAAGATAATGAAAGTACAACAACGAAAGATGTAAAAAACTATATAGATATGATACAACCAAATATTAGTAAAACCACGGTGTCGAAAGTAGCCGTAGCAATGGATTCGCTTTGCCACATTTGTATTGCCTTGTTGGTAGTTTATATTGTATTCAAAAGTTTCGAAGTAGTAAATTTGTTTTCATTGCATCCTGCATTTATGGCTATAGGCGTAAGATATTTGTAAACTCTTTGGGTATAATAATAAATTTTTAAATTTTGCTTTACTTATATAGGTTTTGGCCTTGATGTCGGAAGCGATACTGGTTTTATCCAAGTTAAATGTTACACGCAACATAGAATATAGAGATCTAGTCTTTATTCATTGGGCCCTTCAATTAATCGCCACAGTGTGTATCACAGTGGGATTTACATCGATCTATGTAAACAAGAACGTTCATAATAAACCACATTTTCAATCGCCACATGCGTTCTATGGACTTGCCACCACCATACTAGTGGTGGTTACATTAATCGGAGGTGTTTTTACAAAATACAGTTACCAGCTTCGAGATTACGTTAGGCCTGTTTATTCAAAAATCGGTCATTCTGTAATTGGAACCATAACATTTCTAATAAGTACCGTGACACTTGTACTCGGATTCTATACAGGTTGGTACCAGCGAAATACAAGTCCAACCATACAATTTAGTTCGTCCGTAATTGTGATACTAACAACAATTTATATAATATATCAACCAATTAAACTGGCATATTCTCGCATAGTAAATGTTTGTATGCGATCTAGCCTTTAATAATAAATAAAAGTTGGTTCCTATTCTATGGGATTTCATTGTTGTGACACTTATGAACTGTCAAATTTTATACCATTTAGCCTAGGTTGAACAATTTTAAGATTATTGAATTAAAATTATAAATTTTTACGATATTTTGTATTTGGTTGTATAATAAAAGTAAGCATTAATCAACTTATATTTCAATAGATTTTAAATCATTTAAGATTATTATTTTATACATAAATACTTACACTACACTGTTAAATATTATTAAAAGCAATGCCATATACAATACCATTGCGTATATGCGATACGGCCAAGCGGAAGGCGAATTAACAAAAATACGGTTTGTATGTTGTATGCAGGCAAAAATCACTAACAATTTGAATTGTGAATAAAGAAATCAAGATGATAGTAAATGAAATGAAACAGGGGTAGTAGTTGTATTCTCAAATTCCGTGGCTGATTTGAATTTTATAAATAAGGAGGAGATGCTCATGTAAATTTTATGTGAAAATGATGCTTCAGGTGATATCTCTACGCTTGTAAATTGAATAGAATCGATATGCTTACAACAAGCAGTTGAAATGGAAATATCTTAATGAGGAAATTTGTCTTCGGCAGGTTCCTTGACATAATGTACCACGCGCAAATGTAGAAATAATTATTGATTATTGGCATTAACAACTTAGATAACGTAGCCCGATTTCAGTTAAATAAATTTTATTTTATAATTCCCATACCCTGTTATTTATTACTAACCTCAAAATTATCAAATTGACAATATTATTATATTATTGGATACTTAAGTATTTCAAGATAAGGAGAGCACAAAGGTATCTTTTTTGTGTTAATTTTATAAGTTAATAATATAATTATTGTAAATATTCATGTATAACTTTTGTAAATATTCATGTGTATAAAAGCATTAGCTTAAACACATTTAATAAATATTATTATTATTATTATTATTGTATGATTGATAATTATTAGTATGTACTTACGTATTTTTTATTGTTTAACAAAGTGCCGAATGCACTGTTTCATAAGAAAGGTTTGTTTTATAGTGCTCGTTTTGTTTAAAGTGGTTGGCGTTATTGTTAGAAGAGTGAAGTTAAGGTGAGAAATTTTCCATCTATGAGTCAAAAATTCAAAATTATTGTTAGACCCATTCATTATCTAAATTAAATTTAAAGCGAAACAATTTAATTATTTTATTTTTATTACAACAAAAAAAATCGAAAAAAGAAATAAATTTAGACATAAAAAAAGGAAGATGTTCATTAAAATTTGAGACATTCATTAAAATTTAATGAAACGAAAAGAAATATTTTAGCTATCGGCTTTATTATATGCATATTATTTACAGAATACAGGAAATTAGGTGGCAAAAAAAGAGCTAAGTGTGATAAGCGTCATACCAACCTCGGATGATGCCATGATGATATATACCAACCGCGAATCAGACAAGTTGCAATGAGGAAAGAATGGCAAGAATGGCGCTACTACTTAGTCTTGCGGTTTATATCATCTTGTTATGAGATACGATTATCGTGATCACTAACCACATATATTTGTATATAATTAGACCTTGTCTAATTTGCTTAGCAGCAGTAAAAAGAAGAAGCAAAACAGTGGCCTATCATTACATATATTCAATTCTGAAAAATTTATGATATTGGGTTTTTCCTTGCTGATAATTAAACGAGTTTCTACCTGCTACTACAATAGAACTATCAAGATTAACAAAAAAACAACAGAAGATTTTTATCGAAAGATATGAACTAAAAAATATAATGCAGTTATTTAAAAATAGTTTAGGTAAAGTAATAGTGATTAACATAACCGGAATCAGAACTGTAATTATTCCCATCATCATCATCATCGCTACATAGCGACAGCATGTGTAAAATTTCGAAAAATTCTTAAATGGTATAAAATCTCCTCCAACTGTTTAATTTCATTGATTTAAAAATGTCAATTAAAGTTCAGTGTCACAGACCGTTAGTCAATTATTTATTTTGAAAAGTGAACAACGAACGATTTACGCTCGAACATCGAAAAAATTAAGCATAATTTCAATTTATTTTTCTGATTATTTTATAACATAACACATTTATTTCTATGATATTTTTTAAAAGTAGAAACTGTTTTAAATTTATTTGTAGTATAGTGCTTTCTGTAGTGTATTTATTTTGTGCCATAAAATGAATCACGAATTATGTCGAACCCCAACAAAATTTCTCATAAGCCAAAACAAATTGGTGAATAGTACGTTCGAAAATAGTGGTGATAACACTAATAGTTGTGGTAGCGTTAGTACACCCAAATGTAAATATAGTTTAGGCCAGTCGAATTATATGACCCCAACGAATCGTATGTTTAATAAACGTGCTGGAACATTTTCGCTGTTGCCCGTTGTCAAAACACCACCGAGGTTTCCCCGCGTTATTAATCCATTTGATGCTGCGATAGCAGATCGATTACATTTACCGACAATACACAGGTATGTTTTACTGTAGCAAGTGTTCGAAGCAGAAATATTCATACAAATCAAATTCTTTTTACAGCCCGCTGTTTAGAAAATCATTTGGAACACCAACGTCTAATGTAACCGTAGCCGACAAATTCGAGTGGACCATTGATGAGATTGCCTCACTTAGTTCGGTGAATGTGGAACCATGTGAAACTCAATTTCATCAGACCCCGGATCCAGATCGAGAGGCAAAAGCCCAATCGGCTATAAGTTTATTTTTCCAGCAAACTGATATGGCACCTAGTCCAATTGATACGGGCTCCCTAAAGACTCATAAAATGAAATTGACTGAATTGATGATGACTAATGATGATGAAAATTCTAGTTTAAGTAATAGTTGTATTGTAAACCCAGCAAGTAAGAAAACCAGGCGAGATGGTGTTTCCCAAACTGTATTGACTTTACCACCAATTTTACCAAAGAGTATTGATAATCTTTTACGGGAATATTTTACGTATCACGATGTACGGAAGCAATAAATGTAACGGAGCCAGATTGTGCTAAACTTTTTTTTATAATTACAGGATCAACAAGAGTCTCTGGATGATACAGAGAGCTCGGATGAAAGTGATAAACGTGACTCTCTACTGCGTCGGAAACTGTTTGACCATTCCAACATATCAATGAAAAGCTGTGATAGCGACCATGACGGACATTTTTTATCTGAACATCAAACTGAGCTAAGCCCACCGCCCCAATCTCCTGATTTGATTGTGGCCACATTACAATCGCCGAAAAGATGTATAAGTGCCCGTTTTGCCGATATTAATTCGGACGGAAGTGAAACAAAAATTGTGATTCCCAATGGTAATACATCGTTTGATGCGATTTCGCCTATTCCAGCCAGGACGCCACCTTTGCGTGCCCGACGTCTCGTGAAACGATGTGGAAGTGACTCGTCAATCGATATTTTTCAAAGCACTCCCGATCGATTGACATACGCATCGACATCCCTAATGGAAATTGGTACGGCTGAAGGATCGTTCTGTATAAATTACGATAACCGAAAAATAGAATATCTCAATCAAACCGTTGATGATCTAATGCAAATAAGCAATACGTCATCCATGAATAATAGTGGAGAACATCCAACCACACCATTGCGATCACGAAATCGATCAGCTAATCGTAAAAATCTATCACGATCCTTTATACTTTTCCATGAGCTTGCCGATTTGGTTGATCACGATGACCAAGTAACAAATGAAGCACCTATTGAAATTAAGGAAGGCCAGCTTCAACGCACCGATAGCGGATACGAAGACTACAGTAATAAAAATATTTATTTAAATGACGTTTCTATGAAATCTGATATAAATGCTTGCCTCTTATCCTCAACACCATCGAAGATCACAGGATAAAGAATGTTTTCGGCTCGTTATGATTATTCGAATATTTTTTATAATTTTTATTTGTATATTTAAGAGGTGCAATAGTATCGTTTGTTGCCATATTCGTTTTACAGGGACGCTTGCCCACGAGAATTAAGAAAAATAAAATATAAAATTTTAATTGTGGTTTATTTCTCGACTTTTCCTTTTATAATTCGCACGGGATCTGTAGGCCGATCATTTACATCCGTTTCAACCATGCCAATACGTTTAACGGTTTGTATCCCCGAATGTACCCGACCAAAAATTGTATGCTTTCCGTCCAGCCATTGCGTTGGTGCTAAACTTATAAAAAATTGAGATCCATTTGTATCGGGACCTGAGTTTGCCATTGATAAGATGCCGGCTCCCGTGTGCTTTAAGTCTTGATGTATTTCATCCGGAAATGTTGCACCGTAAATTGATGTACCACCTCGACCTGTGCATGTGGGATCACCACCCTGGATCATAAAGTCACTGATAATACGATGAAATATTGTATTGTTGTAGTAGCCGCGTCGAATAAGTTCTGCAAAATTGCGGCAGGTATTTGGTGCGTGTTTCCAGTAGAGTTCGATTGTTATTTCGCCCATACTGGATAAAGAAGAATACCGGTAATCATTAAATCGAATAAAAATAATTCATTTAATACATACGATGTTTCTAGTGTAACAAAATGGGGCTGCCAAGCCTTATCTGGTATTCCACTGGCCGTCATTTGTTCCAAATTCAACTAAAAATTCGTAAAAATGTAATTCTAACCTCCTCACTCACAACAATAATAATAAAATGTCAAAACATTATCATAGAACTTAAAATCTCGTATGGAAACGCACCCAAATTTGGGGAATGGAGACTTTAGTAAAATTACAAAAAAACTCTGTTACTTAAATTTTTCTCAAAAGAATTTTAAAATTAATGTTTTCCCATTTGCTTTTCTGTAATTATTAATTTTGTTTTACTTTTTCATTAAAATTATTATTTTATAAAAACAGTTTATTTCATGTATTAACAAAAAAAATATAATTTAATAATAATAATGATGACATTTTCTTTTTTTTGTTTAAATTTACATTTCAAGAGGAAAAGAGGAGACATTTTTTAGCCATATCATAAAATTCATTTAAATAATGAAAATTTATTGTTTTTTAACATGTTTTGGTTTTCTTTTTTAAATGTTTTGTATTTTTTTAAGTAATATAATATATTTTTATTTAAAAAAAAATAATCTTACTGTTAAAAAAAATATATATATGTTTGTATATTATCTAAACAAAAATAATTGTTTTATTTTAAATTTTTTTTTTTTGGAGAGTAATGACACAAAACGAGTGTAGAGATGAAAAAAAAATGTTGTGTAGATTTTGTTATACAATATTTATTTGTTGATGTTTTTTGTTTTTGTTCTTAAATAACTCATGATGTAGAATTTGTGTCACCATTATCGTGATAATTATTTCCGTTTACTACGAACGATGTTCCTAATCCATATAGATGACCGCAATATTTCGCGTTATCGATATTATCTTCGAAAAACATCTAAAATATAATAAAAAAAAAGATCGATCGGTTAATGTTTGGTGTACTACACGTTTAAACACAGCGACATAATTCTACACATAAAAACTGTAAACGACAAATACAAAATTCAAAAAAATATTTTTGTTTGTTTGGTTTTTAAATATTAATATTTAAATAAATCAAATTAATTTATTAATAAATTCAAATTTTAAATAATTCGATAAATAATTCTTTTTTGTTTTTTCCTTTTTTTGATACAAAAAATAATCTTGTTTGGAGGGAGGGGAGCTAATTATATAATAATTCATTCAGTTTTAAATTAAATCAAAAAAAAATTAAGAAAAGAAGTTAAATTCATTTTTAAGATCCCGAATATGTACCGATCAAAAAATAATTAAATATATAAATTATTGAGAATCTACTCGATCATTTTTAAAAAAAACATTTTTAAATTTCGTATCTATAATTTTGGATGATTTTTTTAGTGCTAAAAAAAATTCATCGGCCGTAGATACCTCTCTCATTTTAAAAAACGCCATGCCCGTTAAAAGCGAATCAGATCCAGCTTGATGTTGTGGGCCAACACGACGCAATTCTAATTGATCGGCCACCTCTTGTAGACCCCCTTTTAAATTTTTACATGATTTCATTAAATATTTGACGTCGTATATGGTCGGGAAATAGATGCGAAGCAACTCGAAGAAATCACTTTCTTCGGCTGGTAAATTTTGATCGGTTAGCAATTTGAGCAGATAGCCAAAATCATAACCCGAATGAAAACTTAACCATTTTATATTGTCCATTAGTACGATTCCAGATGTCATTAGAAGTTCAGCAAAATCCAACGGATCAATACCGTCTTCCTCGTGTTTCTTAAACTGTATTCCAGAATTTTGAAGTAGATCGATCGAATCCTGTGCGTACATGTCCTCACTGTAAAACCAAAGAAAACGAAAAAATTACATTTATTTAAAGCGCTACAAGTTATTAATAATTTTCTATTTGTAAAAGGGAGGGGGAGCGTGTCACGAGATTGGAAGGTAAACATACCACAAAGAAACATTACTCCAGGTGAAAATTCAGGTTTATTCTGGAAATCGACCCGACGCTTTTCAAGGAACCCACTGCCGTGGAAAGATGCAGAAAAATATAAAATAAACATGCAAAAAAGCACTTGTCATGTAAATACAATTGAAAACTAGGTTCACAAAAGAAAGTTTATAGATAGAATTCCAAACAGCGTTTCTGAACAGTAGAGACCCTAAAATAAATGTTCCAGGTCATGGTAAGTCATACTAAGTAGTCTTACTTATTAGTATACTTTCATACTAGTCAAGGAAGACGTTGGTAGAAGGCGGCACAGCAGAATTAACGATAATTTGTTCAATATATGTGCTGTTATCTATCAATATATTCTAATACTTAGACTGTGGTCAAATTCAACACTTATTTTGTGTAGACAGACTTATTTGAAAGTCTACAATACGTCTCCTATTAAATAGACTCTACAGATTTCTTCGACTTTAAAGGCAGGATCCCTTTCAAAGTGGTAACTCATCCAAATAAGTTAAACAAGTCTACAATAAGTATATTCAACAAGAGATTTATTGTATACTTTCGAATAAGTCATTCTCCACAAAATAATAAGAGCCAGAAGAAATAAAGGAAGTCTTATTACATTAAAAAATATAAAAATCTAAGGAATAAAATCCTTAACCTCAGTTTATATTAACTTTCCATACCCTAACTAAATATGAAGAAATATATTGAAGAAAATAACGTTCGTGTCTCAATGCGAAAGATCTTGGTTATTTGAACACACTCATATATACTGTGACAGAGACCCAAGGATACATCAACTGCCCAGCTAAATTTTATAACAAAGGAATGTAAAAAAGATAGAAATTCTACAAAGTGTTTAAACCGTGGACAGCTACATCTCGCAAGCTACGGAGGACTAGTTAGGATACCAAAGCACTGCAGAACGAGATGAAAATAGCAAAAGGCAATAAGGAGCAAAGAAAATGAAACGAAATCAAACCTACAAAACCTTTACACCCACCAACCACAGTTGCAGACTAAAGATATCAAACTATGAGATTACTATGCTGACGTTGCTAAAAATGAAGCACAAATGATAATCGAATCTGATCAAACAATTTTCGATAAAATGGAGGAGCGACTTTTCACATGATCACCGAAAGGCGGTGTCCGGTAAGTACCCTTACAATTCTACATAAATTACGTTTCCCTAGGTTGATTATGATCTTTGAGCGCTTCAAGTTCAGCTTAGGCTATGCTGGTTCGCAGCCCTACCAGTCGTACTGGCGAGCCACCTACCATTTGTCAGGACAACTGCTTTCCTATGGCTTGCTACTTTCAGCACAGACATAGGCCTTCCTACACATTCTCTTCCTGGTTTCAGCAGTCGTACCTTGCTAATTCGTCTGTCAATTGCAATTTTCCTCAACGTTAGAATGGGGCGGAACGCAGACTAACTGGATATTGAATAGTTCACTCATGTCGTTAAGATATGTGTGACAATTCAACGCCACTCTTGACGCCAGGGAAACTAAATCCAGTGAAAAAAAGGCCGCCCGACTGTCCACATAAATAGTGATATCAGTCAACGATACTACACTATGCTTCAACCAGTTCATGATCTCTTCAATCGCTATTACTTCAGCCTGGTACACGCTGCAGTAATCAGATAGACGAAAGGATAAACTTACATTTAATTCCCCACAGAACACATCAGCTCCCACGCTGCCATTGAGCCGGTTAAGAATTTAACTGGCCCGGTCTCCATGCCACTTTTCCAATCCTCCCTAGAGGGGCGATAATCACCTTAAAGCGCTTGCTAAAGCACATCACGGGTGGTATAAAGTCCAAATTCACCAGGTCATACCTCACAGAATTGACTATAGCTGAGTATCCTTTTTGCAGGCAAGCCCTCCCCGAAGTCGCTGATAGCCGGGCGGCCGTATTAACCGCCCTTTGCTTACCACTAATATACAACGGGAGAAGATACAGGATGACCTCTAAGGCACATTGACATATAACACAAAACTATAAAATATTTTGCATACTTTTCTTTCAAATATCGTGTAAAGTATTTGTTACTCTAATTCGGATCTTTAAACTATTTTTTGCTCTCACGTTCGTCTAAGATGTAAAATTTCTCATTTTTAAGTGTGATTGTTATCTATCAATTGACCTAGAAGTTCACATAAAATTTAGAGTTTTTATTACAACTGAAACATATGTACAAAAATAGTCGGCTAAAAGTGTAAGAGGTACCCGGGTAACATCGTAACTGCCATTAAGGTTAAAAAGTTATATTACACAACAAAAATGGAGTGATGTGTTATATGTTGCGGCCAAAAATATACATGGATCTCGAATACACCACACTTGACTTCTAAAACGAAAAATTAAACTTACCGAACTTTTGGTAAAACTGTCTTTTATAATCAAAAATCATTATTCCTGCTTACATTTCAGAAAACCAACAGATTTCCACCAAATTTCGCAAGAATCTCCCAAATAATGGGAAAAGATTATGTAATGGACTGTAGGGAAGCTGATAATTTCGGTGGAGCGATTTCGGCAAAAAATCACGGAGATCTCCCAATTTATGAAAAGTTAAGTATAAAAATTCACTCTGATCAGTCAATCCGACTGGGCTATAAATCAGTAAAACCTCGAGGCCAACATTTTTCATTTCATTTTACTACGTAAAAGAAAATGACAGGTGTGGGTTAGTCAAAATTTTATATTTTAATGCCAATTGTTTATAATGATTTAAACGGAACGATACCCAAATAATACATCTTGACAAGCATCAAAAAAGCAAATTTAGGCTAATAATATTCTTTTGCTTCGTAATATTCTGTGGTAATTTAACATAACCACTTAAGTCGATATAAGTGGTTATGTTGAACCGAAGCCGCTCACTATGGCACATTTCAAAACAGGATGTAATAAAACAGGACATCACAAAACAGTACATGGTACGGAACAGGACCGATAAAAATAGTACATCACAAAACAGTACATGGTACACTAAAGTACATGGTACGAAACAGGACCGATGAAAACAGTACATCACAAAACAGGACATGGTACGCTACAGTACAAGGTACGAAACAGGACCGATAAAAAGAGTACATCAGAAAACAGTACATGGTACACTAAAGTACATTTTACTGAACGTTAAGCTGGAGGATTTTTTCAGCTTGATTTGTTAAATATTTTTTATTGAATACGTTTAGTAATTAGGATATTATCAAGTGGATATTTGCCTTCACCTAGAGTAATTAGACAGTATACTATATAGAATTATAATTGCTTTAAGTTATAATAAAATATCCCTTCACCTAACAATATATAACATTATTTTTATTTAAATCGCTAATACTTGATCGTTGCAAAATAGATCAAAAATTTAAATAAATATATAAATAAATATATCCTTTTTAACCAAAAAATGGCTCAATTTAAGTCCAAACCACACAAATGTGTCAATGAAAAACCATAGTATGTAATGGCGTTTTTGATAAAAAATCTCGCTTGATTTGAAGTACAACCAACACAATTGTGTGTATAGTTATAGTGTTTTTTCGGGCGAAAATAAGTTTGAAAGGAATGCACAAATGTGTATGTTGGTTCAAAAAACATACAAGCACATCCTGTTGTGAAATGTGTCGTTTCGTATGAGACCCATTCTAATCGATAGTATTTCCCGTTTTTTCTTTCCCACCAATTTTTCATCAAAATCCGACTATTTTTGACCGAGATATAAGCAAAACACAAAACCGCTTATAGGTGTTTGGCATTTATTGAAAAGCACTTAATTAATAATTTTTGATATTGTAGCATGAAATAAGTGATGTTTATAACAATAGTTTTATTTGTAAAATCAGAAATAAATTTAGAATAAACACTTATCTTGAAATATTAAATATTAATAAATAATTTTTAATTTTGAATTTAATTTTGCGGTTGGTATTTACTTAAATCGATATAAGCGTTTTTTTCTAAATGCTAATTAATTTTTTTTGGGAATTTCCTGTGAACCCAGACCAGATACAAAATACTTGAAGGTGTCAATAAACGTAGTTTAAAAACCCTGATACTATGAATCCAAAAAAAGTTTAGTTATGTCCTAAATATTTTCACAAAGTAGTTAGATAAAAAAAAAATAAAAAATAGATAAGTGGTTTTGTTGAATTGCCACAGATTTCTTTAACACTATTCAATTGATGGAAAGTTAGAAATTAAAATGACAAAATTTTGCACACAAATAAATAATAAAGTATGGTTCAGTGTGAATTTTACTTTTTTAAGAGTTTCAATTGATTCAAAATAATTTAGAAAACATGGAAATAACGTGCAATTAAAAAGTTACCAGAAAGTTAAGTTATGGAAAAATTACCAGCCTGGGCGCAAGCCTCCTTCCTGTAAAAGTCAAACAAGTCTACAACAAAGTCTTGCCGACAAGAGGCTTATTGTAGACTTTCAATTAAGCCAGTCTCCACAAAATAAGTCACGAATTGGACCGCAGTCTATAGGTAAATGTTAACTGAAATAAACTATTTACCCAACTATTAACGAGTGTTGCGAAATGTTTTGTATTAAAATCAAGCTTTAACATACTTCTGTCATACCAACTATTATTCATCAAATTAGATTTGGGCCCACTGCATTTATATTTTCAATCGGTGCTTTCAGGTCATTCAACGGTTAGCAACATATTGAGTAACATTTAAAGACAGAACCAGTCCGTATGCGCTATTGAGTCTAATTGGACCATTTCTTCTGAGATTTCTTACCAACAAACGCTTGAGATTTTTTTGTTTTTATTCACTGAACAAATTGTGATGTCTCGCTTGTCACTAACTATAATATAAATGGCTAAAATTGGATGCAAGTTAAGCTTTTCCGGACTGACTAATTATGATACCAACAGTTGGTGAATCTGAAAGCACCCAAAGATTCAATTTTGGCTTAAACTTCGGTATCCTTGTTAGCTCAGCGTTTGAAATTTTTATAATAAGTTTGATTCTTTCTTTGCGACCAGCTGGTGCCATAAGGTTTTATTAGTTCTTAAATACGCAACCCGTCTTACTAGATAGCCTACACCACCGCAGAGATGTTGCAGAACTCGGAGTGTTCTACAGATTAATGCATGGTAAATGTTCTGCTAAACTAAAGGAGAAAATATCACTATTCGATACGCCAGGAAGCATAACAAGAAGAACGGTCAATGCACGTAGGCTTAAGGTGAAACTAAGGAAACCTCGAACTGAGCGCGAATTTCCATTGCACAAATTTAAGGCAGCTATCAACCTTTAATTGAAGGATCGCGTATTGGATTCAGGAGCTCTGGCAGTTACAAGGAGCTAGGAGAGTCTAAAAGTCTGCCCTGCACTCAATTAAAATAAACGAAAATTATAAATATAGCACTCGAATGAGGAATTGAGAAGAACAATCGTATTATTGTAAAGCTAATTATCGACTACATATGTAGAATGTTTTGATTATTACTCATTCCCAAAATCATTTATTTAAAATTATGTTGTCTGCCAGTATCTTTAAAATTACTATTCGGTGTTTGTAGAAGTTGCGCCACTTGTGTAATTAAGTTAAAGTATTGTGAAAAAATTTATACATATATCAATTTATACATATATAAGAAATTATTCATCGAGTTTTGAAAACCAGATGGGTATTATACTTTTTCATTATTTCATATCTTAAAATATTCCAATATACACCGCAAAACTGCGCGCAGACATATTAAATAAAACTACGGACGTGGGACGGATTGCCATAACTCGAGACGATTCCGGCCAAATCGGGGAGAATGGTAATCCTGATAACAAAATCAAACGAAATCAAATTTTAACTGGTCCATATAATAACAGCTGTCAATTGAAAATAAATTTTGATACTCCTTTCTTAAGGCTGAACCAGTCAGTTAGAGTGCAGGTTGTACAGTTAGATACCAGAGAGACTTCAAGATTTGGTAATTGAGAGCTGACAAGATGATTTCAAGCATTTGTTGGTAAGGAATCATATCGGAAATGGTTCATATAGAGGTCAACCCTAGTTAAGCCTTTAAAACGAGGCCATGAAGTAATTAATGTCCAAAACTATTTGATTATAGGATTTTTTCAGCAAATAATATACTCAATAGTTGCTTTCCAATCGACCACCGCAAGTACTTATAAGCACTTAAGGTTTTTGTCTTTGCTAAATTAACTACTCACCACAACTGTTCTATCTTTTTATTGTGAGTAATTGGAAGCAGTTACGATAAATGTGTCCGCTAGGTGATTGTGTGTAGTATTTTTCTGTCAAAAATTTAATTGAATGTCGTATGTGATGGGCTAATAAAATTCCGGTATAAATATTTTTTTATTAAAAAGTTGTCACAAATAAACTACTCATTTGTAGGTTATGTTTTGCTTTTGTAATTTTTTTGTGCTTTCCAATCGACACTTTAGCCAATACACATTTTTTGCACTTACAAGTACTTGCGGTGGTCGATTGGAAAGCAACTAATAAAATTATTGCGAAAATGATTAAAAGTAGCAATAAAATTTAAAAACAAACCTTATTATCATTAGACTTATTCGTCTTTGATTTACTCTACATTTTAGTAAGGCATTTCAACTGAACACTGTTAAAACAGCATTTTACTTAAGCTGTACCTATACACTAAGGCTGTCGTATTCCCTACTGTTATTAGACCTTGTAGTATCGAAAAAAAAATGGATTTACCTAAATTGTTATTTGTATATCCTGCCAACGGTCTTATGTTAATTGTGTTGCGGAATTATAGCATAACTGTTTCGTACATTCGTTAGTTTCCGTTGGAATAATACAAATCAATTGTTACGAAATCACAATTGGAAAGTTTGGAATAACAACAACGACTTCAGACGCAAATCCAGGTCATCTCGATCGACTTTTCGAAGGAAGGTCATTATTATAAGCTCGACCTCGAGCACTTCAGAATACAAAACTAATATGCAACAACATCGACTATAAAAGTTGCCAAAGTAGTTATAATACGTGGGTTGCCTTTTATAACACGGTATTGGGCAACCCTAGTGCTGCCATCTGGTAATTGACATCTCTATCGTCAAGTTTGAAATTTTGGACGGTATATTTACTCAGAACGATTTTTATACCACCGCTTTTTTGAACATTTTCGTGCGGTTTTTTCACAAATTTCGACATGGAAGAACTCATTACATAGATAAGATAAGATAAGATAAGATAAGATAAGATATATACAACGCAGGGCAGCTGTTAGGCTGGTTACCTATAACGTACTTCATGCTAAGTATGCCCATGTCAAGATGAACACAGATTTGTTCGAACAACGCAGCAACTGAATTACTTGAGCACATGCAACTACTGCTACTTCATTCGAATATCACCTAATTATTCGACGAAATCTGTTACATAAGACACGATTCGGTGACCGAACTGACTAGGAATCCTGAACCTGCGAGGGTCTCTAATACTACTGGAAAAGGATTTGTTAAATGTTCTAACTTATAAAGAACCTACATGAGCAAACTGTCGTTTTTCCACAATACAGTTCGGTGTTTTGTTCTCACAAGTGCACCATAACCATTTCTAAATTCCCTTGTTAGTAAAAAATTATTATAATATTTAGGTTAGTTTGTTAGTTGGGGCCATTTTTTTGACTATCTTCCTTCTACTCACCATAAGGATGAGGAGGGTACATCACCCAAATCATTGTTTATGATTTGTTACATCCTTCTTTTGATTTTCGCTTTTGGAATTAAAGAAATTCACGAACATTCTTGAAACCCCAGACAAATTACCTCATATGACCATGAATTCCTATGAGATAATTCAACAAACAATATGTTTCACTTACATTACGTAAAGTAGAGTAAAAAACCAAACAAACTGCAACACATACAGTTATTTCCGAAACGATCGCAACAGACGGCTCAAATTCTCCCTCTATGAAACCTCCATTATCTCCCAAGCGACCACTCGCCAACATCACCAATCAGTAAAGCCAATGCTTCACAAAGCCGTGATGAATCTATGAAAGATCACAAACGTACCGTGTAATCCTATACATCAAAACATTAACAACATTCAGCAAGGAGACCAATTTGGACAAACAAAACCAAACCTCAGGAAAGGGTTCCATGCAACACTGCAAATTTGACTTCTTATATTAGTAATTAACAGCTACACCATATCCCCGCCGCCCCTGTGTAAATTGATCACACATACTGCTTCACTCGACAAAACCCAATGCAGTTCCCCGCATTATAGAGAAAAAGTGTACCCCTTCCCAATCGGTAAAAATATAAATAGGTACAATAAATAAAGATGCCCATCGCAATCCCATCATCACCCAACATTCTCAAAAACAAGCCTATGAAACTGAACAAATTCAAATAAAACGTAAAAACTATCAAAAACAAACACTTTCAAAATCATCGGTCCCTATTCCTCGCACACGTAAAACATTCATATGCACGCAAAATGTCACATGCAAGGTTATGAACATCAGCAATACAATTCAAACGAAACCAAAGCATTACCGCATCGGAAACGAAAAACAATATACATTATACAGACAAAACAAAATATCGTCATCGCTCGCAGAAAAGCGTGCGTTAATTTTCCATGAAAATAACAAAAAACCGAGCTCACAGAACTACACACGTGTATCGTAAAACATCTGCACACACAAGCACAAAAAGTAAATATATGATGATATGATATCATATCATAGAGACTTACAGGCCAACTACAATGGTGATCCTAGGTATGTATAGCACATTCCTAGAATATACGCTATACAGTATTAAAATTCTGCATTTTACTATATTCCAAAATTATGCCTGCATCCTCGACATAAATGGTTTATGGGGATATGATGTTAGTAACCTGGATACGATGTTAGTAAATAACCAGGATGATAAGCGCAGCAAAGATAATGTCTAACTACATTGATAGGTTAGTTAAGTTAGTTATTCTAAAAATATCACACCTAGGAGAAGAATGTCATCAGTCATATTACGACTGGAATGATTGGCATCTTGGGGTCATCTCATCTCATGCTGTATATTATAACCGCCTTGAAATGTAACACCATTTAACGCAAGGGATGTTTGTTCGTAAGGACCCGACAGCATATATTTATACATATGACGGCCTAAAAATTCTAATCTATAAGCTCAAATGCTAATCAAATTTCAGAACAATATCGTAAACGTTTTATTTAACTAGCTACCTTAAAAATCCATTCACTTTCAATTTAGAACAAAACTGTCTCGCCGAATTAAGTATGTAATATACATTTACTCATTCTTAAACAGAGAAGTAATATTAATAATAATATTAATTTATTATACATAAGTTCAATTGGAAATGGTAACGATAACATCATTCGATTACAAGAAGTATTATGATGGTTCGTATGATTCGTTTGATTTGAGTTGAAGATGTAAAAACACATAAAACAAAATCATAAATAACTGGTGAAGAATCCTAATACAAAATGCTCATAGTTCCGAACGTTGAAAATATAAATGAATATACATTTCTGTATCCGTAGCCGAAAGGAATCACGTCAAAAATCCATTCTCGTATTTGCTTCGAACCAACCTAAACATTTGCGATCCCTTTCAAACTTATTTTCGTCAGAAAAAAAAAAAAAAAAAAAAAAAAAAAAAAAAAACACAACTACACACAACTGTGTGGGCTGTACCTCAAATCAAGCGAAACCCCTTATCAAAAACGCCACTACACACTATGTCCCTCCACTCACACACCTGTGTGGTTCGGACTCAAATCAGGCAAAAAAAAAATCTTTTTTTGTAGAAAAAGGGATATGCGGATCTCTCTGTCAAACGATTCCCTCCTATAGACCATTTTCCTCAAACGTCAAAATAACATTATGACAGTTGAACGTGTATGGCAAACCATTAAAATAAAATTCGATTTTTTTTTATTTTATTCATAAATTCTCACAATGCTATTAAAATTTAACAGTATAATTGTTTGTGGTTATGTTTTAAACATTAAACTTTACTAGTTGTGTCATAAACTTTAAAATACAAATAAATTTTAGTTTGTTCTGGTCTGCCATACAGCCAGCTGTCAAATTTTTTTGAGGAAAATGGTCTATTGTCAGAAAACATAAGTAGATGTCGGAAACGAATCAAAATAATAGAAAAGAAACATAAACAGAGATAAATGTATACATACAGCAATTTATGAGCAAAATTTACGCACGAAACTAGTACAACAAGAACAATATTCTGTGATGAGAGGATATTACAGTCAAACTTGTCTAAGCTGAACTTCTATAAGTCGAACTATTCTTCTATATCTCGAAAACTCAAGCAAAATTGGTTTTTCATTTCCTTCACTCGAATTATCTCTACCTCAAACATTTTATTATTTTTGCAACTAGTGATTCGACTTATAGGAGTTTGACTGTATTTAAGCCGCACTACAACAAAATTTGTGATCGTAAAAAAAAACTTGAGAAAATATGTATAGTAAGTAATAGTAATGCACGATTTACATGTTCCAATTCTTTTTTTTCCAGTAAAAAATGAAGGGTTAAGTATATTATGATTTTCGTTTGCGAGAGGAGCACGAAACAAATTCCAGTAAAATAAAATTGGATTTGTTTCTTTTTAATTTGAGCCAATGTTGTTTATATATGGCTGACCCTTTTTAACTAGTAACTTTTTGTTATTTGCGTGCAGCTCTATTTTTCAGTAAAAAATTTGTTGAGAAAAAAAAAATGTAAATCGTGCATCAAAGCAGTGCACCCAGAATACTACAGGCCACACCGCTTTAAAAATTTTGCTATATGACGTCAATTTATGTCGACTGTTCTCCCCTTGGCTATTATAGGCAGCACTAAAATTAAAAAGATTGTTTTGATTTTTTTTTGTGTTTGCTGTCATATTGATAAGAAAAAAATTGTAAACAAACAAAAAGAAAAATATTTTAATAATATGTTTTAAAATTCAATAAAAAGCTACTGGTAAAAGTAATAATTCATAATATTATTATAAAATTATGCATTCTAAACCGTGTAAAATATGTAAACACGCATAAAATGTGTACACATTTCGAACAATTAATGAGAAGACATAACCTTACTTTTAGCGCTCGTACAAAATTTTTTTTTTTATTTGTGTTTGCTTTCGTTTTTTCCTCTTATGAACATGACTGCCGTCTACAGTTCAAAGAATAAACTGCAGACACAAATTTAATGACACAGCAAGCAGTGTGGCCTGTAGCACTCTAGGTGCACCGATTAAAGCAAAACAGAATCAAAAGCAACACCAACACACGCAACCAAACTTTACACAACACCGAGCGTGTACATTCAGGGTCAAATCGAAATTGTAAATAAATATATGTATTATGTACACTCGTCCATACAAAATTCACCCATAATATTATGTGTATAATCTCAGGTAAATACGTATGCATACAGTTTATATACTGTGTTCAAACACAAACGCATCTACAAGGAAACATACGTAAAATATATTAATTAATATAAAATCAAAAAACTTCTCTTTTAATTAAATCCTAAAGTTGCAGGTGCACACTTTGTTTATATACATTGTTCTTTATACATGTTACATAAAGAATCAAACATTAATGTGCATGTATGCATTCATGCAACGTTGCCGAATACATACGAAAATGATTATATATTATTATATAATATTACGCATGTATTCTACAAAATTGCACGTGCACTCTATACACAAATCAATATTTAAAAGATTATGTAAACACCACATCACTTAATTACATATTATGTAGTGTGATTTATTTATTATTATTTATACACAAAATATTAAATTTTAATTAAGGAGGAACACAAAACACGTCTACTCCTTATGAAATCTAAACTCTCACTCGGGGCTGGATGCATTCCCGATAGGGGAATAAGCAAAAACCGCCAAAAAGAAGGACGAGCTTTGTGCCCCAAAACAGATTGCATTGATAATAATAAAAAAAAACTACAAAGTGCCATTAAGCAAATCACTAATCCAAAAAACGACGTTAGTCGAAATCAACTTGTATACTCATGGAAGAACTCATTACATAGATGAACCTAATTCGATCGCCTAATTTGATCTGCAAGATCGCCATTTGAATTATCGTGAAATTGAGGCATTCTTGGGCATTAGTGGAATCAGTATACATTCAATATTGCATGAACATTTGGCCGTCAAAAAGATTTGTTCGTGTTGGATCCTACATAATATGACAAACGCACAAAAAGACTGAAGTCAATTGGTCGAAAGAGATGCTCAAAAAATATGATCACACGTCTATAACATCGTGACAGGTGACGAATCTTGGATCTATGCGTATATGAGTGTGAAACCAAAAAGCAGTCGACGGTATGTGTTCCAATATGAGCCAAGTCCAACAAAAGTTGTTCGCAGTTGTTCACTTGAAAACTAACCTAAGGCGACATATCATTCTCCACCACGATAATACGGGCTCACACTTCGCGGTTGACAAACTCAAAATGCATGTTTCAGAAGTATCTTCTCTATCGGAGTGGAAAAAGTGCTTCGAAAATTGGTTCAAACGCATGCAAAAGTGTATTGGTCTTCATGGACAATATTTTGAACAACAATACAACCATTTTTGATAAATAAATATTTGATTTTGGTCCGTAATCCAGAAATATAACAGTCAAACCTCGTATGTCAACGGTACAAAGGGAAATTGGTTAAATTGACACAAGTGATTCGGGATAGCGTCGCGTTGATCAACGGCTACAAGTATCTGACCATTTAGTCAAAACTAGGGAATTTAATAACGCATATTATAAAAATAAGGTATTACAGTATTTTTTGAATCATACCAATTTTAAATTTTAAAAATAATTCAAAAACGCTTAAATCAAGTTTTTTTATTTGGCGTGAAGTTCTGATTTTTGAGAAATTGATAAAATCGCCACAACAATTAAAAACTGAAGATAAAAATATTTAAAATTCGTAATAAATTAATAAGCATTTGCAATTAATATGTAATCGTAGATGGCTCCAAAATAGGAAGAGAATAAATAAGGAGATGAATGACTTGTTCAAGAGATCCGCCAACAACGTTTTTTGTTGGCTCCGAAACTGTTATTGATTTAAAAAATAAAAGTATAGCTAGCAGTTTGTTAATAATTGGCCTACAAAAAAATTTCAAGAATTTTAGTTAAATAATTTTAGAATTTCTAGAAAAAATTGTTTGGCGGTAACCGCCAGAACACGATGTTGTGTCTCATAAGCAATTTAACACGATGCATGACTATGCCATGCGTGTTTATTTTTAATAAATTGCTGGGAACAAATTTTTTTGTGAAGAGTGGTTTGGGAAACTATGCCATTGTAAAAAAAAATACTTTTTGGTCGATTTTTAATGGTATGTCAACTAAATGATTAATTAATGACAAGCCATATTAGTTTCTCAAATGACTTGTCGACTTGTAGTCCACGTTCGATGAAAAGTATTTCTTCTTCCTTACGCGAAACATGTATGACAATTCTTTGGTTTTTCTTCTTTCTGTACTTTTCGGTCACCACTCAATCGACAGAACTGAAATAATTTGCATTTCATTTTATGTTCTCCCTTTGTGATAACACCATTGATATTATGTAATTTTATTTTCTGTATACGGGCTTAACATTTTGTTTAAGTAATTGGTAAGTAAACACTTTGTAATTGTATTCATTTGTTTTTACGATTCGTCTCAGATATATCTCTTACAATTCATTTCAGACATGTCACATACGGTTCGTCTATGACTTCTCACATGCGAATTATCCCAGACATGTCGTAAACGAATCATCTCAGATGTGTGACAAGCAAAAGTTAGTCCTGTTTGCTGATAAATATCTATAAACGTGTTATATTTGATTAGTATGACGTCTATGACTTTCCTGCTGGGTTGAATATGTTTTTCGTTTTGGGGTAGTTTTAAAAATAATAAAAATCACTGGTAAACGGACCATCAAAATGGATTCAATCAACTAAGAAAATAATAAAACAATGGTACTTTCAAATTCTGGATCGTCTATGATTGATTGTTTCTAGCTAACGCTGTGCCATCTTGTAAAATATAGGTTAGAAAAGTCTAGAAAAAATTGTTGCACGCACAAACATTTGATTTAATCCAAACAGGCAGATTAATTCTTTTACAGAACATCAAATCCAAAATTCTAGAGCCATCTTTAAAGAATTTACTATTGCTGGTTATTGGCGAACACTATTTGTTAGCAGTAGAATAGTTGTGGAGCATCTAGAAGACACTGAAAACAATATTAACGAGTCAAAAGTCTAGAAATGTGTACATAATAAGATGGGATAACCAAAATTCTGGAACAATATCTACCGCCAAAATGTATGGCCATTGTGTCGTTAACACTGCGCTACTGTCATTTTAGCCTAATGGTTTGAAAACCTCTATAAAACGATGCGTTTACGTTTGTGGTTTTATTCTGGCGTTCCCCGATATAGGGAATGTGAAACTTGTAATTTTTCTGTCAAATGGAAATTTTTGTCCACCTAAAGTAAATTTTGGTATTTGGTTTTTTGAATTGGGAAAAATAATTCCATTTCATAGTAGTTATAACGTTTATTTTTGAAAGTAATATTTGAGGGTTTCTTGAATTTTTTAAACGTTATAAATTTTCCCAGAGCTTCCAATGATGGAAAATATAAATTCTCAACCGGCCACAAAATGTTTTTATTGAATTTTATCTTCTTTTATAAAGTATAGAAGTTATAATAGTTTTCGACACAATTCGCCATATCGGAGAGGTCCGAAAAGGTCAAAGTCACTTTCATAGGCATCTTTCATTGTACATATTATATTTAATAACATAAAATAAAAAATATTTTCAAAATATGTATAGTAAAAAAAAAAAAAAATTAAGAGCCGAAGCGTAGAGAAAAGTAATTTATAAACAGAGATAAAGCTGCATACAAAATTTTGATACAACTTTTTTTTATTGTAACCCCAAAATACAAACACGTTTTACGACTTATATATGTAATAAACTTAGAATTTCCAACTCTTCGAATATACATTAAAGCCTAAATTCCATAGAAAAAATATGCTGACAGCATTTTTTTGACTGAAAAAAATAAAATAAAAAAAATCTTCAAAATCTATAAGAGTGACAAAGAAAAGAAATATTTTTTATTTCATTTTTATAGTAAAATTTCATGGTTTAACTTCGACAATTACATTTTGGCGTAACTTAAATATTTCATAAAAGTTTTAATTTGTACATTTTCGTACATTTCGATATTTTTTTTTTTTTTTTTTTTTTTTTTTTTTTACATATTTTAATAATTTTATTTTTATATATGTATGTAGTATGTACCACAAAAAGAGATACAAGTTACCCTAGTGTGGATATCCACAACCAGAGTATTTTTTATAGCAACATTCTAATACATTTAAATAAAAAAAGTATATGACGAGAAATATATATTATGGTAAACCAACGTTTTTCTTATTTTTTTAATATGTGATTTCTTCGCGAGTAAAAATTTATAAAATATTTTTTATTTGATATTGATGAAATATCCAATTAAACTTTAATTCCTATAAAAAAAAATTAAATTGCCGAAGTAAATTTATTTTGTGAAGTTTTATTGGTTATATTATCTTCACGATGTCTAAATTTAACTATAAAATGTTCCCAAAAAATTGTGGAATAAGAGGTTTAAGCGCAATTTCCACTTCAAAAGTTTTCCTCAGTAAAAAAAAGCGAGACCAACCTATCGATTTGTCGGGTGTGGGAGAGAAACAAAAATTGTATCCAGTAAAATTTTACTGACAAAATTATTGTATTATACCCCATTTACATGCGACCAATATTTTTCTTCTGGAAAATGAAAAAGATATAACATTGACTTTTTGCACATGAGAGACAAGGAAAGAAATATATCCCAACAAAATTTTGCAGATTTTTAAAGCCACTACACCGCCAAAACCACAATAAAATGTTGCAATACAAATAAATGTTGCCATAAAATATATTCGATCTGAGTATTTTTATAGCAACATTTTTAAAATTAACAGGAAAAAAAATATTTCGTATTTATAAATGTTGAGGATTCATAATAAAAACAGACGCCATAGAAAAAAAAATGGAAATTTCGCATTTGAATTTATTAAAAATAAATTAATAATGATCCTATAAAAAAAATTATGGCATTACTATATATGTTTATTTCTTTCTGGCATATTGAATATTTATATATAGCGGATCCTTCTTATTTACCTGCAAAAAATTGTAGAAGAAAACATTTTTCTACATGTAAATGCCCCATTAGTAGTAGTGTACTGCCATACAAAATTGAAAAAAATACTCAACGGGGTACTTTTTATGGCAACATTCCAACATATCTACATAAATATTGTCCCAAGTATCACTACTTCCAACTTATTTCAATTCCCAAGTATAACAAAATGGAACTCATTTTGACAGTTCCAACTTTCGTTACATTTTTGAGATATTTCATGGAAGACATGGAACTCACATAATATCCAGTTCGTTGAGTTACGGGTTTTTGTTCCACAGTTCATAGTAAAACTTGTAATAAAATGGAACTTGACGTGGAACTTAGTTCCAACAATTGTTCCATAAAAATTGAAATAAGTTGGAAGTAGTGATACTTGGGTTTTTATGGAATAAAAAGTTTTTTTTAGTATTTTTACTGAGATAAATTTTTTCGAAAAGAAATTACGCTTTAGTGTTTCTTTGACTTTTCATATTGTTTTTGTTTCAATTTTTTTTTCTTTCAGATTATAACGATTAGTAATTTCAAGTTTGATCAACATAAAACCGGATCGTGATCTTTACCGACCAAATGGCACAGTGGTTAAAGCTTTGGCGTTTGGATTGGGAGGAACCGGGTTCGAATCCCGCGACAGGGGCAAGAATGCAAAGAGAATTTTCATCGCAAGATGGAAAGGGAATTTTCATCAACTGATCTGTTATGAAATGAAGAAACACATGGAAATGGAACACATGACCTCGTTGGCCGGCCCCACCTTCCATGCCAATAGAGACTGGCAAATCGGATAAAATTGGTGATAAAATCGGACCATAGCCGTCCTCAAATTTGGCTATCTGGCAACGGCGTAAAAGGACGGAAACGGCAAATCGCGACTGAGTTGGGAGAGCCTTGGCCCCAAAATAGATTGAGGGATAATACTATGTACTATACTAATACTACTAATTACTATGAAAAAATTTCAAAACAACAAGTTACCAACTACTGTTTTCTTGAGGTTGGATTTCTCAAGGTTTGAGCCGGCTGAATTGATAAATTCGTCTTGAAAATTTTTGGTCTCGGGATTTTTGTATATTTTTTTATTTTTTTTTTTATAAGAAAGTATTAACCCATTTTTGACAAACCACGTGCGTTTGCACAACATCAGACGCCTTGTATTTTTTTCTGTTGGCAAAAAACCAAAGGGATTTTCCCGTACATGCATAAGTTATTTTAGTATATGTATATACCTACTAAAATAACTGTTATAGTGTTATGCATGTATATCGGGAAAATCTCTATGGTTTTTTTTCAACAGAAAAAAAATACAAGACATGTCTGATGGTGCGCTAATGCATCATTTGTTACAAATGGGTTAATCATCTAATGAATTTATTGTTCTTTTAAGGTCAATTAATACTCCTCTTTTCATTCACACACACACACACACCCATTCACACAATTACAGTTGCACGTTGCAAGTTCCATGTCAACCTGCACATCGACGGAGGGTCGGCGCAGAATTCTGCACTCCAACAGAGGGTCTAAGTTTTGTTTATTAACATCACCGATCGTAACCGATGAAGAAAATTCGCTTTACATCCAGCCTCTGGTGGGATTCGAACCCAGTACCTCCCGGTCCAACTGTCGAAGCTTTAACCACTGCGCACTTGTACGGTAAAGCCCGAAACAAGTGGTTTTTAAAAATTCTCTCGTGTGTGTGTGTGTCTGTATGTACACATGGCTTTTTACCTCTCTACAGCCCAGACGAATTGACTGATTGGGTGAAACTATGATTTAAGCATTTTTTATAAATTGGAAATCCCAGTGATTGTTGAACGAAATCACTCCACAAGTAGTGGAAGCTTCAGCAGAAGCTTTTTTTATATTTTACAATGATGTTGAAAAATATGCATTTACAAAAACTGGCAAACAATTGTAAGATTTACATATTATGTATATTAAAAAAATTTAATTTTCAACAAGGATCCTTGTTGATTTTCTAAATTTAAGCGGGAATTTTGATTATCCAAGATAGGTTTTACCTAATTTCCGGTATTTTTAATTTTTCGCTTCAAAAAACAAGTGTGGTTTATTCGACATCTGTGTATATAATCGTGGTAAACGAAAGTCGGATGTTGGTCAGAACATATTTCCCCTTCCATAATTTTAAATGAAAGGTTTCATGTATTTACTACATACTAGAATTAACTAATAGCCTATTTTAGCTATCAATTTGTTTATCCTCAATAGTCTGACATTTATATCCGTGTCCCAAATTTTTATTTTTCCGGCCAATGATATTTACATGAGGTAGGTGGTACCCGACAAACACTATTGATAATCAATTGGTCATTAGAAAAATATTTTTCGTTGCTATATACATATTAAATATTATGGTCATTAGAAATAGTAACACCTAACTAATGGCCATATAATAATAACTAAAATTCGTAGTTTGTATGTTTGTAATAACGCGGTTTCAATTCTCGATTTATGTATCTTAAAACCATTAAATACTATAGCCTGTTAGAGCTGTATTTTTTGTGTCCCTACCAATCTACTTGTGAGGATCTCAACTGATTTTGCGGCAGTTTTGAACACTATTCCAAAGTTGTTGTCAACACACAGAAAGAGAAAATGAAAAAAAAAAAATCATGAAAATATTTCTAAACTAATTGAGGAAGGACAATTATTTCAACTATTTCAATTATTACAACAAAACGTTATTTAGCGGTGGTCTACATATAAATTGTGTATGGATACAGATTTCACATAAGAAGTCCAAACGTCATTAATAAGGATTTCATTTCATCCTGATAATATTGGTTGTGGTTTTGGTCTTGGGAATCTACAAGTACTAACTTGTAGATTGATATTAACTTATCACACTAGTTTTAACAGAACTTAATTATTTTTGGAAGGAAAGTTTTAGTAGGTTAGGTTTCAGTGGTTCACACTTAGGCCATTTTTGACCCATTACCACGCATTCACGCTACATCAGAAACCCATTCACACAACAACCTGCACATTGCAAGCTCTATGTCACCTGCACATTGGCATGGACGGTGCTGAATTCTGCACTCCATCAAAGGTTCTTATTACCATCACAGCGTGTTTATTAACATCACCCGTAATCGATGATGAAAATGCGATTTCCATCTATAGCCTCTGATGGGATTCGAACCCAGTACCTCCCGGTCCAAGTGCCGAAGTTTTAACCACTGCACCACTTGTCCGGTCAAAAAAGTTTTAGTAAACGGTTTTATATTTATTTTACACAATAAATTATTTAGGTCAAAACGTATTGGTTACATTCTTAAAATATGGAGTTTCGATAAGAAAAATTTATAGAGTTGAACTTCTTTAATATCATGGCTGCATGTATAACTTGTGGTCTATATTTTTGTGGTTATTATGTGTTTCATGAAATTAGAAACCCAAAAAAGTCTCTAAAATCTCGTCATTAATTCGCCCTCGCCAAACGGGATTAACTAAACTAAATTTAAATAAAAATTTCTTCACCGAGTGCAAATAACCGGTTTTGATAAACCAGTGTGCCAAGGGTATCAAATGTGTTTTAAAGTATGGTCTTTGAGGTTCTAATCAAAAAGTGGGGCAGAATAAGGTTAAAGCGAATAATTCTGGTAGTGGCAAATTATATATGTAACAATAATTATAAAAAAGGTTACTTACGATAGATTAAATTTAAAATTGAATTGCCAAGTTGAATATCCCGGCGGCGTTTTTCCGTCATCATCCATAAACGTTAATCCCAACTGTATGATGCGCAATAGATCAACATTACAACGCAACAGTTGGTATTGATAGTCGGCTGGCGAACGAAATTCACCAATGGGCCGGGCCACCACCCCAGGAAATTCGGTATCCATTGCGACATAATGATACTTTTGTACGACTTGCCGTATTGTTCGAAATTCCTCGTCTAGATTATGTTTCCATACGTCTCGTATGCCACATTCCTCATTACTCGGTATTGTTGTTGTATTCGAATGCGACGAATGTCCGCCGCCAATTGCCGATGGCATGGCCTAAAAGTACGGTAAAATGTACATTATATGATAAGTAATTACTATTATCAACTATTGAATAGTCTAAAAACTAACACAAAAACTAATAAACGTTAATAGGTTTATGATAAAAAAAAAAAAAAAAATAGTAATTACGAAACACTTAAGAATTATTGTTAACGACAACAGTAATTTTAGATTGTAAAGAAGAGTTGTAATGTAATTATTAAAAATGATGCTATGAATGTTGTATGGTAAGAAATTATGGACGAACGTAAAACAACAAAAAAACTGAACGTATAGAACACAAAAAAGAAAGGCCATGACACTTTGAAGGTTATGTTATTGTAAAACAATGAATTTGCACAAAATGCACTTAAAATATATATATTCATTGGACGAAATGTAATTTTGAATGACAAGACGATGTCGCGAAACAAAAGGCCATGAATTTCTTTCTGTTTTGTGCTGTGGCTGCGCTTCGTTTTGTTGTTGTATTGTAGACGACACCTATATTACATACTGGGTGTGTACACAAAAAAAGAAGTTAAATGCGGAACAAACAAACAATAAGAATATTAATGATGGGTTAGTAAACAAAATGCACCTGAGCCTCGCTTCCTCGGCTCAGTTTATCGACCAACTGAGCGGTCCAGCTTACATCAGTCACTTCGTTCCCCTTTTCAGCCACTGTTGTATTTTCTTCAAATTTATCGATCTTAAATTTTGTTTTTTTCGTGTAATTATCCTCTGCTTCGTTAAAAATTAATTTTGAATTTAAAATTATATTTGCATTAGATAGAATTTTCATTTGGTTTTTGGATGATACTCTGCAAAACACAAATAAAAAAATATTCACAAATTCAGGAGAATTTCGCGTATTTTTTAAAAAAGTAGGAAAAACAATAACATTAGATAATGAGTCGATCGTGACAAAAAAACGAAAACAAAATATTTTAATAAAAAGACAAACTATCTTTATATATATTTCCAATATAGGCTATCTAAAATCTATTTGGAATAGTAAAATAAAATTAAATAAAAAAAATATGAAAATTCAAAAGGGAAATGTCAAATATACGTCAAAGTTTTTAATTCATTTTTTTCCCTTTGGAAACAGCCTATTTTGTTTTCTTTTTGGTTAAAGCGATCGACCAATTTTCTATTTTTTTTTTTTCGTTACACCAAAATGCTTACCCATAACACAAAATCTTTATTCCTTTGTGTGAATGCGCTTATAAATTGTATTTATTTTATATATATAATATATATATATATATGGTTACAGAATTATTTGTTTTAAATAAAATTTATATTTCTTTATTATTTTTCACTTTACATACAACATTTGTGAGGTCATGGCGGCAGCGTCACAAATTGGTGGTGTCTGATACGATGTGCGAATATGACAGAATTCGAAAATTTTAATTGAGCGATTTTTGTTTTTATGAACTATGGAAGAGTGTAGAGTTAGGACGTTTTTTATCAACTTAAATGGTGAATATAAATACGATTTGATAGCCGCGTGCTAAAAATTAATTCGTGGTAAAAATATAAATTGATATTTTAATAAAAAATATATTGAAGTTCAATTTAGTTTGTGAAATTGTGAACCATTAATAACATAAATATTTAAAAAATTTTGCAATTCTAGTAAACCTAAATAAACATTTGGTTTTGAATTCTGTTTATATTTAAGCTGGTCATATTTTTTGAATACGACCACATTCCGGTCACAATTGGATTTTCTTCAAATCAATGTTCAACTATAACGTTGATGTAATCTATTATTGTGTCGTTTTATGTTGAATGATTTATAAATTTGATTGGACCATTACAAATAAATCACCATTATGGCATTGTCTTTTACATTATTACTTAATTTATCACCTGACAGTAATTTCGAACCACAAGACCCGAAGAAGTGTCGATCATTCAAATAAAAATCACAGCACCATGTTCAATATTTTCCACTTTCTTAATTTTTAATCACTTACCAAAATTAAATGAAACTGTTTTGTCTTTAGACTAAATTAAAGAAATCAAAATAAACAATTTCTATTATTTGTTATTTCATATAGATTTACCGAACTTATTGAACCACCTGATTAGGAAGTGATTTTTTAATTTCATCTGAAATTCGCTTTATAAATTATGATGTTAACCAATTTATTATATTTGTATATTACTAACTACATATTTTATTAACTAAACCATCAGTCAGGTGTCTGTAACTAGGTCGAAAATAGCCCAAACCTTTTTTACACGGTTTTGAAATAACACGGTTTTAAAAAATAAATTGTTTTTAGGCTTTCTAGACCTTTTTCCTATATCTACTTAATGACTTTTTTGCACAGTTTTTTTACACGGTTTTACATGTTTTTTTAGGTTTTTTTACACGGTTGGCACGTTTCACCGTGTAAAAAGGGATTTGGGTGTATTCTTGATTCACGTGAAAAAGTTTAAATGAAGAACAAAAATTTACAATAAATTTTAAGTTTACTAGTGAAGTGCGAGTGGTTATTCTATCTTCGTCTGTTCCACAATATTTATTTATTTTATTTGTTTATTTATTTCTTATACGTACAATTTATTTACACAGCTTCATGTCACAAACTAACATTCATCATTCTGAGCAGCAGCTGCTCATTAACAATGGAGTGTTTAGCCTATGCATCGAGCCAAACAATTTTATTATGTTTAAAATAATTTCATTTTGGAACTACACATATTATTACACCCGTGGTTGGTCACATCCACTGATTCGATGTTACAGACGACTAGTTACACGATAGTTCTGCTAACCAGAGATGGTTCTTGCCTTTGTTATCTATTATCATAAAGTTGTCACCCACAGGATCCGTCATCGGTTATGGACATTTCATACCAAATTTTTGGATTTTTCTTGATGCTTCTAATCAGTTCGCCCAGGCTTAATAAATTATTCAAGATCGATTAATCGTTGAATAAGAACAATTTTAACCTCCAAAAAGTTTTATTAAATAAAAAATAGAAATTAAATGAAAATCTTAAAACAAACTGCAACTGCTTAACTAGAAAGTCAATGCCAATAAACAGACTACCACATGATATTAAAATTTAAAAATGATTTCATGCATATAGGCACCGCCGGCTGTTCTTGACGAAACACATTCCGGAGTCCAACTTTGGGCCACTTTTTCGAGCACTCAATTATTGCTGGTTTATCAGCATAAACCAGTGACTTCACGTAGTTCCACAGGAAATAATCGAGAGGTGTGAAATTGCACGACCTTGGATGCCGATTGACAGGTTCATTTCTCAAAATCAAATTATTGCCAAATTTTGATTTTAATAAGTCGATGGTTGCGGTCGCCGTATGGCATGTAGCGCCATCCTGTTGAAACCCAATCTCATCCGGATTAATGTCATCCATATTTTCAAACAAAAAATCATTGATCATTTTAACGCGGTTTTCAAAAATCTATTTATTTCCGGGTGAAATAGAAATGAAATTTTATTTGGAGAATTTTTATTTTTAACGTATAAAATACATAGATGAATTTGTTTGTTTTACGTAAGTAAATTTATTGATTTTATGAAAAAATTAAAGATTTAAGGATGAAACACACCAAGCAGCGAGCAGCAAATTTAAATATTGGGTTATTCGCTTATATAAATGATACAAAATCATAGTTTGAGTGTAAATATACGTATTTCCAATAACAGAAATCAATTATTTTGTAATTATAATAGAAAAATTTAAATTTAAAAAAAGTATATTGAATGAAGTTGCGTCTAAGGATCTATTAAAATTACAACATAAATTTGATTTCTTTTATTCGAAATATGAATATTTACACACAAACTACGATTTTGTACCATTACATAAGCGAATAACCCAATATTTAGTATTTAATTTTTTACCCAGTATTTAATTTTTTTTTACTGTTTAGCCTAGTACTCAGTTCGATTTCACGTGAAATTTCCATACGATTTTACCAAAACGAAATTAGAAATGAAAAATTTCATTTCTATTTTCATTTTGTAGTACTCAGTTCTCCAACGAAAAAGCCAAGTGTGTTCAATACATCAAAGATGGCGGGCATAAACTCTCCAAATTATTTTCATGTGAAAATAATGTGTCGGCACATTATTTTCACGCGAAATTTTGACATTTGTTTGTATTCGGCAATAAACAAATCTTTTAATACCACAAATCGATAAATTTTAATTAAAGTCATTTTAATTTAATTTATTTATGTAAAATAAACAAATTCATTTGTGTATGCCTACAAATTTATACGTTAAATTTAAAAATTCTCCAAATAAAATTTCATTTCTATTTCACGCGAAAATAAATAGATTTTTGGAGACCGCGTTAAAATTTCATTTCACTTTGAACTGAGTACTAAGCTTTAAGCCTAGTACTCAGTTCGATTTCACGTGAAATTTCCATACGATTTTACCAAAGCGAAATTAGAAATGAAAAATTTCATTTCTATTTTCATTTTGTCGTACTCAGTTCTCCAATGAAAAAGCCAAGTGTGTTCAATACATCAAAGATGGCGCGCATAAACTCTCCAAATTATTTTCATGTGAAAATTAATGTGTCGGCACATTATTTTCACGCGAAATTTTGACATTTGTTTGTATTCGGCAATAAACAAATCTTTTAAACCACAAATCGATAAATTTTAATTAAAGTCATTTTAATTTAATTTATTTATGTAAAATAAACAAATTCATTTGTGTATGCCTACAAATTTATACGTTAAATTTAAAAATTCTCCAAATAAAATTTCATTTCTCTTTCACACGAAAATAAATAGATTTTTGGAGACCGCGTTAAAATTTCATTTCACTTTGAACTGAGTACCAAGCTTTAAACACAAACAACATGTGAAAATAATGTGCCGAGACATTTTCGCATGAGTTTATGCGCTTTTGGAGAGTTTATGCGCTCCATCTTTAATGTATTGAACACACTTGGCGTTTTCGCTGGTGAACTGAGAACTACAAAATGAAAACAAATAAACATTTTAATTTCTAATTTCACAACGAATAAATAAACAGAATAGCTAATTCAACTATCCCCGCCATAAATATTTTTTTATATAAATAAGTTTGTTCTTAATTATGTAAATTTGTTCAATTTTTATTTAGACATATTATTAACAAGCAAACAAACATATTCTTATTAAAAAGTTTCTCGTTCACGTCGAATATAAAATTCAAAAAGATTAAACGGTGGTGAATAAAAATTCGAAAGATAGGTGTAAAATATTACGAATGATTCAGAAAATATTGTATTTGGTTGCCTGTGGAATTTCAAGTGAAAATATTAGGTGTGTTCAACTGGGTAAAATTTTGATAATAACATGGTTGATTATTTTATGTGTAATTGTAAACATATATAGAAAATTTGAATATAAATGTAAAATAAATACTATTTAATAAATATATTATATTAGTCAATTATGATCAGTTTACATCTACATACATCATTGCGGTTTTTCTCAAAATTTGTACATGACAAATTTCTGTTTAGTGCTCAAGCTAAGGAAATGGTTAATTCGACTTTGAGTGAATATTCTGTGAGTCATTCAACAGTAAAAAATTGCTTGCAAAATTTCGTGATAGCTATTTTAGACTTGAGGACGATCCATATCCAGATGCAGTAAAACAATTTAAAGACGAAGAACTTAAAGTTTTACTGCATGAAAATCTGTGTCAAAAAGAACTTGCAGAGCAGATACGAGTTACTACCCAAGCAATATCACTTCGATTGTATGCACTGGCAAAAATACAGAAAGAAGCAAAATGGGTTCCTCATAAACTAACCGAAGAAACCAAAAACCGTTGAGATACATGTCAACTCTTCATCTACATGAATTTGCTTTCTCGGTATAAAAGAAAGAATTGTTTACACAAAACCATTACGGGTGATGAAAAGTCGATTTTGTACGATAATCCTAAACGCAGAAAAAGATGGGTTGATTCAAGCCAACCATCAACGTCAGTTGCAAAAATGAATATGATTGGATTGGAAAGGAGTCCATTACTACGGGCTTCTGGAACTTGGTCAAATTATTACACAAATTGTTCTACCAATTGCCAACACCAAGTTCCTATCGCGAAGGCATTAATCATCTACGAGGGCTGCCTTTTATATTTCGGGATTAGAGAACAAAAACAAATATTAATCATCGAAAATCGCTTTATTGTTTTTAAAAATATTCCCCATGAAGATCTATACACTTTTGCATGCGTTTGAACCAATTGTCGAAGCACCTTTTCCACTCTGATTGAGGTATCTCCAAAACATGCATTCTGAACGCAGCAACCGCTTCTTCAGGTGTCGAAAAACGTTGACCTCTCAGTTTGTTTTTTACGTACGGGAATAAAAAGAAGTCATTTGGTGACAAGTCAGGCCTATACGGCGGATGACTCATCAAATCGATGTTTTGAGTGCTCAAAAATGCAGTTGTTTGAGCCGATGTGTGAGAGCTCGCATTGTCGTGGTGAAGAGTGATCCGTCTTCGGCAGTTGGTTTTCCTGATTTCTTGGAAGACAACTGGCAAACAAATGGTTGTGTACCACTCAGAATTGAGTGTTCTGCATTAGTAGGTATACTATGAGAGTTCCAGCGCAAAATCCCATGTATTTTTATATGGAGGTTGAAATTTGCAAATTTTGGCTCACGTAGTATGAAAAGTTCTTTATAGATGGCAGCACTAAAAAAACTTTTTCGAGAAAGCTCGAAATTTTAAGTTGCAATGATTTTTTCGTTAGATGGCAGCACTATTTTATGTAAGTTTCCGTACTTTTCGCTAGATGGCAGCACTTTAAAAGATATTTAGTTTGTGTTTAGGATAAACTTTGGAAAACTTTTGGTTTTAAATTTCTATTTGATTTATTACTTTTAAAATTATGTCACACAAAAGTGTTCAAAAGCGGCGCGGGGTGCGACGTCCGACGTCCGACGTGCGATTTACAATATTTAATTTAGTAACTGTAACAAATATTAAATTTAAATGATAGTAAATGATTGTTGTTGTTATTGTGTTCGCAAAATATATAAAGATTAAGAAAATTGCATTTTATTTTTTATGTAGGTTAAAGATAAGAAAAGATCAGTTTTCATTTCTTTTACCAAAAATCATGAGAAGTACAGAATTGTTATTATTATTATATTTTATTTGTATGTACATATGTCGAAATGCATAATATTAGTAGATGCGCGCGCACATTTAGGAATTATTTTTAAGTAATCGGAAATAAGAAAGATAAAACTAAACTTGATCTTGAAAATGTATTGCTATACATATCATAACAACAGCAAATCTGATGGATGCAAATGAGAATTGAAAGTTTTAATACAATCAAAATATAGGTTAAATAATATTTTTTATCATATTTTTTTTATAATTGTTATTGTTATAATCGGATTTCGCATATTTTCGTAACAATTATAAAAAAGTAAACCAATCAGGAAGTAATTCTTAAAAATATATTTCATGAATAAAACTGATCAGAGTATCATCAAAGATATTAACTATTCTACAACAATATAAATGGCAACGACCTGCGCAACTATATTATCGCTATACAGTACAAAACTGATAAATAAAACGCAGTGCAAAGCTGACAACTTTAAATAAAGTTAATGTTAATTACACGTAATTTATAAACTTTTTGATATGATATTCAAAAGTTGAATGCAATAAAGTTACATCATTTATTTTTTACACAACCGAAATGAAATTTAATATACATTTAAAATTATTTAAAAATGTGACGTAGTCAGTATTGGGTCTAACCACATTATCGAAGAAATTGAAGAACACTTTGATGACAGTGATAACAAATCACAGGCTTTAATATTAAAAATCAAGATATTTAAAAAAGAAAAGAGCTGATAGAAATATTATTTTATTTTATTAGGCTAATGTCAATCATTGTTCAGTTAATTCGTAAATTGTGCTATAAGTATTATATGTAGTAGTATACAGCTTTATCTAGATCAATGTAACAAAAAATGATATCAAGTTTATAAAGTATGTTTAAAAAATTATAAAAGTAATTAAATGTTGTAAAAATAGCATTTTTTTTTTTTAATTATGTAAATTTAATGAAAAGTGGCAAAAATATATAAAACTTATAGTACCTTAGTTAAAACAATATAACAATTATATTATAAAATAAAGAGACATTTAAAGATATAAAAAGTTATGAAATTTATTAAAATTTATAAAAATTAGTTATATATTGTTATTGTTATGAAAAGTTATAAACTTTGAACAAAAAATATGTTAAAAGTTATAATAACATTAAAAGTTATAAAAGAAATACCTGAAAAGTTATAATAAGTTATAAAAATTATTAAAAAGTTATAAAAAATAATAATAAATTTTAAAAATTATAAAAAACGTTATTAAGTTTATAAAATATTTGTACGTTGAGTTTGGATTTGTTTATTTTTAAGTATTACATGAAACTATACTTGTACCGACTCGGCCGATCATTTATTCTGTTGTCTGCTATTTAAAAAGTAGAATAACAAATTTAAAATTTATAAAATTAAAATAAAAACCTACCTGAAAATAAAAAAATAAAAACAAAAAATTTAAACATACAAAAAATAATTACAAACGAATTATGAAAATTAAAAAATTGAAATCTAAAAATTTATTAAAAAAATAAAAAAAAATATTCGATCTAATATTCATTTCCTTGTGTAGTGTTCTTATTATTTGATTATCATAATTTATTTTGTCGGCGGACAATCAAAAATAAACAAAAACCTTAAGAAATCTTAAACGAACATTCAAATAAAAGCAGGATAGTAAATTATTTAAATAGTTTAAATGCAGTAAAGTTATGACATTTTTTTTTTATATAAAACGAGAAATGAATAATAAAAATGCGTTGTTACTTGTCTATAAAAGATGATAAAGAAGAAGTTTCACATACATAACTAGATGGTATGATGAGCTCGAACTTATATTTTATGAAATATATTTCGAGTCTTATTGGCCTGACCACATTATCGAATAAATTGAAGAACACTTTGATGACAGCGATAACAAAGCACATGCTTTAATATTAAAAATGATTATATTTAAAAAAGAAAACTAGGCTAATGTACTACTATATTTATCATTGTTCAGTTATTTCGTAAATTGTGCTAAGTATTATAGTAGTATACAGCTTTACTCTAGATCAATGTAACACAAAATGTTTACAAGTTTATAAAGTATGTTTAAAAAATCATAAAATATAAAAGTAATTAAATGGTGTAAAAATTGCAATTTTTTATAAATTATACAAATTTAACGAAAAGTGGCAAAAATGTATAAAATTTATAGTACATAAGTTAAAACAATATAACAATTATATTATAAAATATAAAGACATTTAAAGATACAAAAAGTTATAAAATTTATTAAAAATTATAAAGATTAGTTGTAAGAGTTATGAAAAGTTATAAACTTTGAACAAAAAATATGTTAAATGTTATAATAACGTTAAAAGTTATAAAAGAAATACATGAAAAAACAGAATTAGTTATAAAAATTATTAAAAAGTTATAAAAAATAATAATAAATTTTAAAAATTATAAAAAATCTTATTAAAAGTTATTTTAGTAACAAAAAATGTTATTAAGTTTATAAAGTATTTGTACATTGAGTTTGAAGATTTGTTGTAATACTTAAATTACATAAAATTATACTTGCTCCGACTCGGAAGATCTTTTATTCTGTTGTCCTCTATTTAAAAAGTAAAATAACAAATTAAAATTTTATAAAATTAAAATAAAAACCTGAAAATAAAAAAATATAAAATTTAAACATAAAAAATATTAATTACAAACGAATTTTGAAAATTAAAAAAATTAAAATCTAAAAATTTATTAAAAAATAAAAAAAAAATATTAATTGAAAAATGCGTGCAACAATTACTGGTGAAAGTACTGCGTTCTAGTGGTGAGAAGTGGTATTGCATTAATTAAGCGTAATAAAGTTTGTGACATATAGTTGTGAGATCTGGCCACGAGAAGCTTAACTAGTTAGTAGTACTAATAATCATTTTACTGATAGAAAGCAGCGCTCTTAGTAGTGAGAATTGGTGTGTATTTTATGCACTAATTTACTATACTAAAGTAAGTTACTACTACTAGTGGTGTCTAATTAAATGTAATTAAAGTATATAAAACTTTTAATGTTTTTTAAAAACTATACAAATTTAATGAAAAGTGGCATAAATGTATAAAACTTGTAGTATCTAAATTAATACAGTTATTAAAAGTTATATAAAGACATTTAAAGCTATAGAAACTTATGAAATGTATTAAAAGTTATAAAAAATTAGTTGTAAGAGTTATGAAAAATTGTAAACTTTGAACAAAAAATATGATGTTGAAAGTTATAATGACTTTAAGAATTATAAAAAAAAAAATACGCAAAAAGTTATAATAAGATATAAAAATTATAAAAAGTTATAAAAAATGATAAATTTTAAAAATTATAAAAAATGTTATTTAAAGATATAATAAGTAACAAAAAACGTTATTAAGTTTATAAAGTATTTCTAAAAAATTATAAAAAATAAGCTACCTTGAAAATGGTATCAAAAATTATAAATTTTTTAAAAACTACGGATCAAAAATTATAAAGTTTAAGAGTTATAAAGAGTTGTAAAATTTGTATAAAAAATATGCATAAGTTATAAAAGTTATTAAAACGTAATAAAAACAGTAATAATAAATTTTAGAAAATAAAAAAATGTTATTAAAATTATAATAAGTAACAAAAAATTAATAAATTTATAAAAAGGTAACAAAACAGTTATCAAATTTATAAAATTTGTTTAAAAAATCATAAAAAGTAGTAAAATGGTATAAAAATTATAAATTTTTTAAAAACATAATAGTGACAATATTGAATAGTAAATTATAGTAGATAATTAAAATAGAGTTACTAAATATAATAAAAAGTTAAAAAAACTATTGTTGATAAAGATTGGTTGTTGCTATTTATAATTGCACGATCTATGTACTTATGTAGCGAGAAAAAAGTTACAGCATTTATTTTTTATATAACCGAGAGCTATTAATCAAATTTGATATAAATTAAAAATTATTTAAGATTTAATTTAGCATCTCAAATATGTTATAAAAAATATAAGGTGAACCATCTAAAATTCATATCAACATAAATACGATATTTTAATATTTCAATAATAAATATTTAATATTTTAATAATAAAACGAAAGAATATTTCGTTTTTATACTTCTTAATTGCCACTAAGCATTTTAGTTAGTACAAATATTATGAATATTTGTTATTTTATTATAATGGAAAACGTTGGATTAATAAAAAAAAACAAATAAAATATTGGTTGAAGAATTTTCAATTGAAAATATTCAATGTTTTCGTGTTGCAGTCAAAATAAGTATGCAAACTCAATTCGAACGGGTTTTCTTACTTATTTAAGATGGCGGCAAATAAGTAAATAAGTTTGAAATAAGTATCCGTTTCGAAAAGGGCCTTATTATTTTATAGTTGAATATAACCATAGAGTAAGTAATGTTATGAAGAGTAACGAAACAGAGGAAAAAATTTCATCAAAAATGCGTGGGTTATGAAATTTAAATGGATTATACAATACACTTACACAATCGTGGCGGTTGTATTAAATAAATTGGAAATGTATTTCAACAAACCAATGTTTGTTGAATATGTACAATATGTTGGGATGTGAATATTAGATCTAGTTAAAACTACATTATATTATTTTCATTATGACTAATGGTGCCGAAGTTGGATAAAAATTTGTAATACTGAAACAGATAGTTTAGTTTACGAAGTGTTTTGTCCAGATGTATTGTATATGAACCCATCATAAAAGATTGTTATAAGTATCTCGATACAAGTGGTCTAATGAAGAATGAAAATTATGGAAAAATAATGGGTGAATTTATTGGATTAAGATCGAAAATGTATACTTTCAAAGTTGTTGATGCTAATGATATAAAAAAAATAAAGGAGTAAAGAGACAAGTTGTGAAATCTAGAATAACGTTTAAAGAATTCAAAGAATGTTTAATTAATGACTCATCATAAATTCGTTCAAGAAATCAAGCAGTAAGCTCTGTTAGACAATTGAAAACCGCACCTAATCCACACGATGATAAAATATATTTGATTTAAGATAGCTATGAAACACTACCTTTATAAAATAATGGAATATGATTATTGATTTCTGTGTAAATAGTTTTATATAAGAATGCTATTATAATAGCAAACAACTTTCTTACTTTTAACGCTTTCATTTTTTAAGTTAAGTAAAGTAACAAATTAAAAACTTAAAAAATTAAAACTAAATTTAAAACTTACAAAATTAATTACAAAATGGTTAATGAAAATCAAAAAAATTAAATAAAAATATAAATAAAAACTTTAAAATATTTTAACCTTTCTAAAATTTTACATAATTGAAAAAATTGAAATTTAAAATTAGCAATAAAAAGAAGTTATGAAATGTATTAAAAACGATCCAAATTGGCTATAAGAGCTATGAAAAGTTATAAAATTTGAATAAAAATATGATATTTAAATATTTAAAAAATGCGCATTTGAACACGCCATTACCTCGCAAGTTTTAAAAAGTTTTAGAGTATTAAAAAAGAGTTTTAAAAAGTTTAAAAAGTTTTAGAGTTTTAAAAAAGAGTTTTAAAAAGTTAAAAAAGTTTTAAAAAGTTTTAGAATAAATTAAAAAAGTTTTAAAAACTTTTCAAAAGTTTTTAAAAGTTTTAAATAGTTTTAGAGTTTTAAAAAAAAGCTTTAAAAAGTTTAAAAAGTTTTAAAAAGTTATAAAAAATTTAAAAAAGTTTTAAAAACTTTTTAAAAGTTTTAAAAAGTTTTAGAAGTTTTAAAAAAAATTTAAAAAAGTTTTAAAAAAATTTAAAAAGTTTTAAAGGTGTAAAAAAGTTTCAAAAACATTTAAAAGTTTCAAAAAGTTTTAAAAAGTTTTAGATTTTTAAAAAAAAGTTTTAAAAGTTTTAAAAAAAGTTTTAAAAAAATTTTAAAAAGTTTTAAAAAGTTTTAAATTTTTTTAAATTTAAAAAAGTTTTAAAAAGTGTTAAATGTTTAAAAAAGTTTTAAAAACTTTTTAAAAGTTTTAAAAAGGTTTAAAAAGTTTTAAAGTTTTGAAGTTTTGAAGTTTTTAAATGTTTAAAAATTTATTTATTTTTATAGCTCCATAAGTAAAATTTATGTAATCGTCTATGATTTATATAGAAAATGCGGTAAAACGTACCCGCGCGTTTTCGAGTTTGATTTTTTTAGTTTGGGCGAAAAATACGTAGACACAACCGGCTATAACTTAAAAAATTAATCATTTTACATATGCTAATTACCTTATTTTTAATTGCATCATGAGAAAAAATGACGTAAACGTTTATGACTGATAAAGAAAACTGCTATGTTTAATTGCATCATAAGAAAAATTGGCGTAATCGTCTATGATTTATATAGAAAATGCGGTGAATATCGAATCCGCGCGGAGCGCGGATTCGATATACACTCTAAAGCGTAACCGCGCGAAGCGCGGTTACGCTTTAGCGCATTTTCTATATAAATCATAGACGATTACGCCAATTTTTCTTATGATGCAATTAAACATAGCAGTTTTCTTTATCAGTCATAAACGTTTACGTCATTTTTTCTCATGATGCAATTAAAAATAAGGTAATTAGCATATGTAAAATGATTAATTTTTTAAGTTATAGCCGGTTGTGTCTACGTATTTTTCGCCCAAACTAAAAAAATCAAACTCGAAAACGCGCGGGTACGTTTTACCGCATTTTCTATATAAATCATAGACGATTACATAAATTTTACTTATGGAGCTATAAAAATAAATAAATTTTTAAACATTTAAAAACTTCAAAACTTCAAAACTTTAAAACTTTTTAAACCTTTTTAAAACTTTTAAAAAGTTTTTAAAACTTTTTTAAACATTTAACACTTTTTAAAACTTTTTTAAATTTAAAAAAATTTAAAACTTTTTAAAACTTTTTAAAATTTTTTTAAAACTTTTTTTAAAACTTTTAAAACTTTTTTTTAAAAATCTAAAACTTTTTAAAACTTTTTGAAACTTTTAAATGTTTTTGAAACTTTTTTACACCTTTAAAACTTTTTAAATTTTTTTAAAACTTTTTTAAATTTTTTTTAAAACTTCTAAAACTTTTTAAAACTTTTAAAAAGTTTTTAAAACTTTTTTAAATTTTTTATAACTTTTTAAAACTTTTTAAACTTTTTAAAGCTTTTTTTTAAAACTCTAAAACTATTTAAAACTTTTAAAAACTTTTGAAAAGTTTTTAAAACTTTTTTAATTTATTCTAAAACTTTTTAAAACTTTTTTAACTTTTTAAAACTCTTTTTTAAAACTCTAAAACTTTTTAAACTTTTTAAAACTCTTTTTTAATACTCTAAAACTTTTTAAAACTTGCGAGGTAATGGCGTGTTCAAATGCGCATTTTTTAAATATTTAAATATCATATTTTTATTCAAATTTTATAACTTTTCATAGCTCTTATAGCCAATTTGGATCGTTTTTAATACATTTCATAACTTCTTTTTATTGCTAATTTTAAATTTCAATTTTTTCAATTATGTAAAATTTTAGAAAGGTTAAAATATTTTAAAGTTTTTATTTATATTTTTATTTAATTTTTTTGATTTTCATTAACCATTTTGTAATTAATTTTGTAAGTTTTAAATTTAGTTTTAATTTTTTAAGTTTTTAATTTGTTACTTTACTTAACTTAAAAAATGAAAGCGTTAAAAGTAAGAAAGTTGTTTGCTATTATAATAGCATTCTTATATAAAACTATTTACACAGAAATCAATAATCATATTCCATTATTTTATAAAGGTAGTGTTTCATAGCTATCTTAAATCAAATATATTTTATCATCGTGTGGATTAGGTGCGGTTTTCAATTGTCTAACAGAGCTTACTGCTTGATTTCTTGAACGAATTTATGATGAGTCATTAATTAAACATTCTTTGAATTCTTTAAACGTTATTCTAGATTTCACAACTTGTCTCTTTACTCCTTTATTTTTTTTATATCATTAGCATCAACAACTTTGAAAGTATACATTTTCGATCTTAATCCAATAAATTCACCCATTATTTTTCCATAATTTTCATTCTTCATTAGACCACTTGTATCGAGATACTTATAACAATCTTTTATGATGGGTTCATATACAATACATCTGGACAAAACACTTCGTAAACTAAACTATCTGTTTCAGTATTACAAATTTTTATCCAACTTCGGCACCATTAGTCATAATGAAAATAATATAATGTAGTTTTAACTAGATCTAATATTCACATCCCAACATATTGTACATATTCAACAAACATTGGTTTGTTGAAATACATTTCCAATTTATTTAATACAACCGCCACGATTGTGTAAGTGTATTGTATAATCCATTTAAATTTCATAACCCACGCATTTTTGATGAAATTTTTTCCTCTGTTTCGTTACTCTTCATAACATTACTTACTCTATGGTTATATTCAACTATAAAATAATAAGGCCCTTTTCGAAACGGATACTTATTTCAAACTTATTTACTTATTTGCCGCCATCTTAAATAAGTAAGAAAACCCGTTCGAATTGAGTTTGCATACTTATTTTGACTGCAACACGAAAACATTGAATATTTTCAATTGAAAATTCTTCAACCAATATTTTATTTGTTTTTTTTTATTAATCCAACGTTTTCCATTATAATAAAATAACAAATATTCATAATATTTGTACTAACTAAAATGCTTAGTGGCAATTAAGAAGTATAAAAACGAAATATTCTTTCGTTTTATTATTAAAATATTAAATATTTATTATTGAAATATTAAAATATCGTATTTATGTTGATATGAATTTTAGATGGTTCACCTTATATTTTTTATAACATATTTGAGATGCTAAATTAAATCTTAAATAATTTTTAATTTATATCAAATTTGATTAATAGCTCTCGGTTATATAAAAAATAAATGCTGTAACTTTTTTCTCGCTACATAAGTACATAGATCGTGCAATTATAAATAGCAACAACCAATCTTTATCAACAATAGTTTTTTTAACTTTTTATTATATTTAGTAACTCTATTTTAATTATCTACTATAATTTACTATTCAATATTGTCACTATTATGTTTTTAAAAAATTTATAATTTTTATACCATTTTACTACTTTTTATGATTTTTTAAACAAATTTTATAAATTTGATAACTGTTTTGTTACCTTTTTATAAATTTATTAATTTTTTGTTACTTATTATAATTTTAATAACATTTTTTTATTTTCTAAAATTTATTATTACTGTTTTTATTACGTTTTAATAACTTTTATAACTTATGCATATTTTTTATACAAATTTTACAACTCTTTATAACTCTTAAACTTTATAATTTTTGATCCGTAGTTTTTAAAAAATTTATAATTTTTGATACCATTTTCAAGGTAGCTTATTTTTTATAATTTTTTAGAAATACTTTATAAACTTAATAACGTTTTTTGTTACTTATTATATCTTTAAATAACATTTTTTATAATTTTTAAAATTTATCATTTTTTATAACTTTTTATAATTTTTATATCTTATTATAACTTTTTGCGTATTTTTTTTTTTATAATTCTTAAAGTCATTATAACTTTCAACATCATATTTTTTGTTCAAAGTTTACAATTTTTCATAACTCTTACAACTAATTTTTTATAACTTTTAATACATTTCATAAGTTTCTATAGCTTTAAATGTCTTTATATAACTTTTAATAACTGTATTAATTTAGATACTACAAGTTTTATACATTTATGCCACTTTTCATTAAATTTGTATAGTTTTTAAAAAACATTAAAAGTTTTATATACTTTAATTACATTTAATTAGACACCACTAGTAGTAGTAACTTACTTTAGTATAGTAAATTAGTGCATAAAATACACACCAATTCTCACTACTAAGAGCGCTGCTTTCTATCAGTAAAATGATTATTAGTACTACTAACTAGTTAAGCTTCTCGTGGCCAGATCTCACAACTATATGTCACAAACTTTATTACGCTTAATTAATGCAATACCACTTCTCACCACTAGAACGCAGTACTTTCACCAGTAATTGTTGCACGCATTTTTCAATTAATATTTTTTTTTTATTTTTTAATAAATTTTTAGATTTTAATTTTTTTAATTTTCAAAATTCGTTTGTAATTAATATTTTTTATGTTTAAATTTTATATTTTTTTATTTTCAGGTTTTTATTTTAATTTTATAAAATTTTAATTTGTTATTTTACTTTTTAAATAGAGGACAACAGAATAAAAGATCTTCCGAGTCGGAGCAAGTATAATTTTATGTAATTTAAGTATTACAACAAATCTTCAAACTCAATGTACAAATACTTTATAAACTTAATAACATTTTTTGTTACTAAAATAACTTTTAATAAGATTTTTTATAATTTTTAAAATTTATTATTATTTTTTATAACTTTTTAATAATTTTTATAACTAATTCTGTTTTTTCATGTATTTCTTTTATAACTTTTAACGTTATTATAACATTTAACATATTTTTTGTTCAAAGTTTATAACTTTTCATAACTCTTACAACTAATCTTTATAATTTTTAATAAATTTTATAACTTTTTGTATCTTTAAATGTCTTTATATTTTATAATATAATTGTTATATTGTTTTAACTTATGTACTATAAATTTTATACATTTTTGCCACTTTTCGTTAAATTTGTATAATTTATAAAAAATTGCAATTTTTACACCATTTAATTACTTTTATATTTTATGATTTTTTAAACATACTTTATAAACTTGTAAACATTTTGTGTTACATTGATCTAGAGTAAAGCTGTATACTACTATAATACTTAGCACAATTTACGAAATAACTGAACAATGATAAATATAGTAGTACATTAGCCTAGTTTTCTTTTTTAAATATAATCATTTTTAATATTAAAGCATGTGCTTTGTTATCGCTGTCATCAAAGTGTTCTTCAATTTATTCGATAATGTGGTCAGGCCAATAAGACTCGAAATATATTTCATAAAATATAAGTTCGAGCTCATCATACCATCTAGTTATGTATGTGAAACTTCTTCTTTATCATCTTTTATAGACAAGTAACAACGCATTTTTATTATTCATTTCTCGTTTTATATAAAAAAAAAATGTCATAACTTTACTGCATTTAAACTATTTAAATAATTTACTATCCTGCTTTTATTTGAATGTTCGTTTAAGATTTCTTAAGGTTTTTGTTTATTTTTGATTGTCCGCCGACAAAATAAATTATGATAATCAAATAATAAGAACACTACACAAGGAAATGAATATTAGATCGAATATTTTTTTTTATTTTTTTAATAAATTTTTAGATTTCAATTTTTTAATTTTCATAATTCGTTTGTAATTATTTTTTGTATGTTTAAATTTTTTGTTTTTATTTTTTTATTTTCAGGTAGGTTTTTATTTTAATTTTATAAATTTTAAATTTGTTATTCTACTTTTTAAATAGCAGACAACAGAATAAATGATCGGCCGAGTCGGTACAAGTATAGTTTCATGTAATACTTAAAAATAAACAAATCCAAACTCAACGTACAAATATTTTATAAACTTAATAACGTTTTTTATAATTTTTAAAATTTATTATTATTTTTTATAACTTTTTAATAATTTTTATAACTTATTATAACTTTTCAGGTATTTCTTTTATAACTTTTAATGTTATTATAACTTTTAACATATTTTTTGTTCAAAGTTTATAACTTTTCATAACAATAACAATATATAACTAATTTTTATAAATTTTAATAAATTTCATAACTTTTTATATCTTTAAATGTCTCTTTATTTTATAATATAATTGTTATATTGTTTTAACTAAGGTACTATAAGTTTTATATATTTTTGCCACTTTTCATTAAATTTACATAATTAAAAAAAAAAAATGCTATTTTTACAACATTTAATTACTTTTATAATTTTTTAAACATACTTTATAAACTTGATATCATTTTTTGTTACATTGATCTAGATAAAGCTGTATACTACTACATATAATACTTATAGCACAATTTACGAATTAACTGAACAATGATTGACATTAGCCTAATAAAATAAAATAATATTTCTATCAGCTCTTTTCTTTTTTAAATATCTTGATTTTTAATATTAAAGCCTGTGATTTGTTATCACTGTCATCAAAGTGTTCTTCAATTTCTTCGATAATGTGGTTAGACCCAATACTGACTACGTCACATTTTTAAATAATTTTAAATGTATATTAAATTTCATTTCGGTTGTGTAAAAAATAAATGATGTAACTTTATTGCATTCAACTTTTGAATATCATATCAAAAAGTTTATAAATTACGTGTAATTAACATTAACTTTATTTAAAGTTGTCAGCTTTGCACTGCGTTTTATTTATCAGTTTTGTACTGTATAGCGATAATATAGTTGCGCAGGTCGTTGCCATTTATATTGTTGTAGAATAGTTAATATCTTTGATGATACTCTGATCAGTTTTATTCATGAAATATATTTTTAAGAATTACTTCCTGATTGGTTTACTTTTTTATAATTGTTACGAAAATATGCGAAATCCGATTATAACAATAACAATTATAAAAAAAATATGATAAAAAATATTATTTAACCTATATTTTGATTGTATTAAAACTTTCAATTCTCATTTGCATCCATCAGATTTGCTGTTGTTATGATATGTATAGCAATACATTTTCAAGATCAAGTTTAGTTTTATCTTTCTTATTTCCGATTACTTAAAAATAATTCCTAAATGTGCGCGCGCATCTACTAATATTATGCATTTCGACATATGTACATACAAATAAAATATAATAATAATAACAATTCTGTACTTCTCATGATTTTTGGTAAAAGAAATGAAAACTGATCTTTTCTTATCTTTAACCTACATAAAAAATAAAATGCAATTTTCTTAATCTTTATATATTTTGCGAACACAATAACAACAACAATCATTTACTATCATTTAAATTTAATATTTGTTACAGTTACTAAATTAAATATTGTAAATCGCACGTCGGACGTCGGACGTCGCACCCCGCGCCGCTTTTGAACACTTTTGTGTGACATAATTTTAAAAGTAATAAATCAAATAGAAATTTAAAACCAAAAGTTTTCCAAAGTTTATCCTAAACACAAACTAAATATCTTTTAAAGTGCTGCCATCTAGCGAAAAGTACGGAAACTTACATAAAATAGTGCTGCCATCTAACGAAAAAATCATTGCAACTTAAAATTTCGAGCTTTCTCGAAAAAGTTTTTTTAGTGCTGCCATCTATAAAGAACTTTTCATACTACGTGAGCCAAAATTTGCAAATTTCAACCTCCATATAAAAATACATGGGATTTTGCGCTGGAACTCTCATAGTATACCTACTTGCATTGTTCTAGTGGTACGGTTGCGACATGTTCATTTTTTCCGAAAAAACAGGCGATCATTTGCTTGCAAATGCTTCGTGCGCGAACAACTTTTGTTGGATTCGGCTCATCTTGAAACACCCATACAGTCGACTGTTGTTTGCTTTCGGGCTCATACGCGTAAATCCACGATTCATCACCTGTCACTATGTCATAGACGTGTTTTGAAGCACCGCGATCGTATTTTTTGAGCTTTTCTTTCGGCCAATCGACACGAGCCTTTTTTTGAGCGATTGACAAATTGTGTGGGATCCAACGCGAACAAATTTTTTTGACATTCAAATGTTTATGCAATATTGAATGTACGCTGGTCCCACTAATGCCTAAGGTTGTCTCAATCGCACGATAGGTCACATGACGATCTTGCAATATCAGTTCGCGCACAGCATCAATGGTTTCCGGAACAACAACTGATTCTGGACGACCTTCACGAAATTCTCCTTGGAGTGAACTACGACCTCGATTGAATTCACCATACCATCAATAAACACTGGTCCTTGATGGAGCTTCATCGCCAAAGATTGAATTAAGTTCACCCATGCACTCTTGCTGCCTTAATCCAAGTGGAAAGTTGTAAAAAATAATCGCACGAAAATGTTCACGATTTAATTCCATTTTTTCGCCGAGATGTTGAGTTAATGAGTACTGTAAACAACACAAATAGCGCTCGCATGTCAAAACGTTATGAGTACGTATAATCTCAAAAATGTCAAACTTTACGATAGAGCTGTCAGTTGCCAGATTGCAACACTAGGGTTGTCCAATCCCGAAATATAAAAGGCAACCCTCGTTATACCTGGTAAATGGCAAAGACCATAGATAGTAATGGTGAATATTTCGATAATCAATCTTTGTATAAACAATTATATTTTCAATAAAGTTGAATTTGACCAAACAAAGCAGAGTTTCTACTTGTACACATAATAGTAAGTCTATAACCGATTGACCATCCACAATCTCAACGTGGCTTGGCTGTTATCTTCTCCAGATACATCTCATTTTCCCGTTCAACAGATCCCCATCTGATCCCAAATGGACCACTACACCTATCTCAATTTTTCCTGGTCAGTATATCCATCTGTTATGTCCCACTAACCCCATTTAAACGTATTCTTGCAATCACAAAGTGTTTGATTTTCACCGACATGTCAGCACCTCGTTATTTTCCTCATATTTACTTTCTATAAACAATCCTTGCATAAGAATCATCGAAACCACCCGATTCTGTATACGGTTGAGCATCCAAAATCCCGAGTAGTTTGTTTCTTCCTTCTTGGAATCAATCATCTGCAGTCATTAATTGTTACGGTTCGTATCGCTGAATTGTGGGTAGGATTAAAGTGAGAACTGAAAACAATAACAAAAGATTTCTGTCAAATAAATTGATTCATTTTATTTCCGAGGTTGCACAAACCCCGAGCAGGCTTTTTATAAACAGTTTTTGCAATGTTATAAGTTCATAAGTGCCAGTTGCGGGATATGGTTAGTAGATAATAGATAAAGTAATAAAGAATGTAGTTCCAAAATTGAGGTGGCCTTTCAGGATAAATATTTGCATTTTGAAAATTAATTTTTTATGCAAATGACGCTTCAGTTCAAAAATATTGTTAAAAGTTATTATTCTGTAAAACATTTCATTTAATTTTTAATGACCTTTGTTTCAGTTAATTTGAGTGAAATTAACAGATTAAGATATGAACATACTTTTGAAAAGAAACCTTGTAAAATGATACGATCTGTACTAGGTAGTCTGATATTTAAGTAAAGGTAAAAGCCACCCTTAAATTAGTCAAATTTGAGTATCATGTTTAACTTTTTCTAACTTTTGGAAATATTTAAGACCGTTTAGGTAAAATTAAATGTAATGTAACTTGCTCGGAATGCTGGCACTCAAAAACTGAAGTCAAAAATTGCAGCCAATGTTGATTTAAATGACTTTCATGTCACAGCATTCTAATATGTATAAGCAAATTTTTCCATGCAGCAGTAATTTATAGTCGCCAGTTTATTTTAAATATACTGTTTGTAACTGCATTTCGAAATTAATTTTTGGGTTCTTCTCTTTGTTTTTTCATTAATTTTATATATTCATAAACCTTAACTTAAATCAAAAAAATCCTAGTAATTTTGATTTCCATTTTTAAACTTCAATCGCAATTAATTATTCCATTAATTTAATCAATTTTTATTCGAGACTAAGTGATACTTTAAATTATATTCGTTTCAACACCTTAATTGCCAATGCCAGTGATAATCATTTCTGTCATCACACCACTGATAACAATTTTCTTTAACTCTATAACTATAACACTGACCAACCTTAATTCGTTAAAGCAAGAATCTGCCATTAACCAATCGTTAACTATATAAAACCATCACATCGCATGGAGTAAACATAAAATCGCCCGGTGCGGGTGTAATGATCTTTCCCCGCCCGACATCCAACCGATTAAACCAATAAAACAAAATCTTAAGCCGTTTGATCTTTTGTGAGGAACAAAAACATTTTGTTATTTCAAAAGTAATTTATATCTGCGTTCGTAAATTATAAAAAAATCTAGCATTTTTTCTAATGAAAACAAAAACAAAACAAAAGTACCGATTGAACCCTAATTTTAGGTTCAAATTTGTTTTTTCGTAATTTAATTACGAAATATTTTAATCTTCTCTGTTATTTTAATTTACATTTCTATATTTACCCATCTTTCAAAAAACGCAGTAATTATCTCATTCGTAATAATAATTGTTTTGTTTATTAAATTTACCACATGCTATGATGACATACAAATGTTTGTCAGGCTGCGAATCTTTATAAAAATTCCATTGGAATGTGTAGGTACGACAGAAACCTAATAAAAATTTCGTTGTAAAAATAAATTTTAAAATCGTAGTAAATTAAAATTTTGTGCAATGGCAGTTTCAAAGAGTTCGAAATATTTACTAATTGAACGACGTAATGTATACGCCAGATGAAATGCCTCAACCATGACTTCAGCTCCAGGTTAAATAAATTCTTCGACGTGTGAATCATTGCACAGTGCACTTAAGAAATATGGAATCATTTTAACGAATGTTTGTTGTAGGTGTACAAAACCAACAGAAGATAAAATAAAAATTTATATTTTTATTTATTTATGGTTGATTTGATTTCAAAACGTTGAAATTTATAATTTTAAATTTCATTGTTGATTGTGCGTTGCTACAGAATATTTTTTTACTATTTTTAGATTTTGATTGGCCGAAGGTGACCGTTTGTACATTTGTTTAATTTCACATAAAAAAGTATAATGTAGAGCAGAGAGTGGTAGCAAATGGTTCAATTTATGAATGGCAGATGAATTAATACTGCAGAATAATCATGGCTCTCGTGTAGGTAGTCGCAAATAAAAATAGCATTTAACTGAAATAAAATTATTCTGGGCAGACAAGTTCGAAAGGATCGAAAAGATCAAATGAAGCAAATAGCGTGCTGCTCACAATTGTTCTTTTTAGATATCGAGAGTTTTTCCATCACAGTTGATTTTGATTCTGTTGATCCCGAAAGGGTTGTAAGTCGCACACATTGAATTACATTTGGCTGAGCTCATACTTAAAGACTGTACTTCAGGTACGGTCAGATATTTAGAACTTTAACATCGGCACCTTTTAAATAAATATCTGGCGGATTTAAGGGCCACCACTTGGGTTGACTTTTTTATTCCTGTAAATTAACGACGTGAAATTTGTGATCAAAGCTTCCGCTATATATATCTACTCGGACGACATGAAACTTTTTCGTAAAGTCTTGATAGCAGCTGACTCATTACTTCTACAAAACTACCGGAATGCCAGCAAATGCTATGTCTTGAATATGCCAGTCATGTTTAGCTCTCATTAGTTTTAACTTATTCAGAAATAACGGCTAAATGACGTATTTAAAGCGAGCAGAACCCATCCAGCAGAACATTACAATATACTATAAGCTAATAATAGACTAATTAAATGCTCTATTAAATATTTTTATCTTTCGAAAAAGTTAGCAAAACCCATATCAAAAAATGATCTAAAAATAATTTTATAATTAAAGACTAATTTTAGGTTAATTAAACGTCCCAATCACGTTTTTTGTGTCCCGTTCTAAAAAATCGTTAGGCTTTTCCACTTCAAAGCTAACAAGTCGGACCAAAACTGAAATTAGAACGCAAAACAAGATTTATTGACATTCAATTAATTTTAGGGTCATTATGGCCTAATCAAATGTCCTATTAAAAATTTTGGGGTTCACTCATTCTTGACCGAGCTTTGGTCATTTAATTTAAAGCTAGAAGAACCCAAATCGAAAACTGGACATATTGGCCCTAAAATTATTTGTATGTCAATAGATTTTGTTCTAATTTCGGCTTTGGTCCGATTGTATATTTGGGTTCTGCTATAGCTTTGAAGAGGAAAAACTTAATATTTTTTTTAGAACGAGCGAACCTAAAAAATTTTAATGGGGCTATTAATTAGCCTAAAACTATAGCCTATATTTTTCCAAATATTTTTAAATCGTTTTTTGATTTGGGTTCTAACTAACTTTTCTAAAGCTAGCAGAACCCATCGTTTTCGTTGGGAGGGAGGGAGCAAAACTTTTTTTATTAGAACTTAAAGGGTTAATAAACAAATAGTTACGAACTAAATCACAAGGTTCAACTCCATTTCACTCATTCATTCTAAGCAATGGAGACAACCCAAAAATGTCCGATTTTGCGTTTCCGTCACTATCCTTTAAGGAGAGGTTTAGAGCTGACATATCGACCAAAGAGCTCTAGGTGAGAGAAGCAGTTCTGATCTTTTTCATTGCTGACTGAAAGTTGAATAGGGGATTAGAGCTTGGATGTTCTGTGATGAATTCAACTTAAAATCGTTCATCATCTGAATGACAATTCATTTTCGAGTTGAATTATCTGCCATAAGAGATGCGTACAATCAAGTTTCAATTAAAGCGCAACATTATTATTCCTTATACCTCTATATTTCGGAAACTTATTGATGTTTTCAATGGGCGCTTCCAGGTCCCCTTTCATGATTAGTGAAATGATCACGAATTTGATTTGGAAATTGCATTTAGCGCTAAACATTTTCATAACGTTGGGTTCGATTTTATTCAACATGTTTCCAACTGTTGAGTGCCCTGAAATTGCCCAATGACACCCGAATAAATCCTGCTTAAATCGTCTGTGTCGTCTCCAAGAAAAAACGGTTATTTTAATTCTTTTCTTGTTCAAGAACTTTGTCGTTCGCGAAATCAGTTGTATGCCCGTGTTATGCGAATGTTAACATAATGTGGTGGCTTGAGTAGTACTGCTTACGCTCACCAGCCGTTCTGTTAATGGCCAATTGCCAATCGCCGCCAATCACCAGATGGTTGCTAAGAGGTTATTTTTCATATGCCAGAGTGAAGCCGGCTGTTTAAGATTCTAAATGGTCGAATCAAATATAAGTTGGTGAACCAAAAAGTCTCAATATCTTTATCTAGTTTTCTTTTCAAATTCAAGCTCATTTGTCATACGATTATGTTTTGTGGATAAATTTGGTTTAGATTCGATTTTCGTTCTGCTTCAATGATATGTTTAACGAGTGATTAGAAGAGTATTGTATTAGGCCATAGTGAGCCTTTATTTTCCTGTTTGTTATATCTTGAACTGCATTCTTAATTAGATTTTCAACCGTGTTACTCGATTTAGGTTCTGGTACCTAAAAACTTACTTCAAAAACAAGTAGAGCCCAAACTTTTTTAATAAAGGATTTAGTTAGCCTGCTAAAATAAAGGCTCTCAATTGCTGCCACAGGCGGCAAATTGAAGAGCCACAGAACACAAGATCTTGTTTTGAGTTCTTAATTAAAAGTAAGTTGGATTTTTGAATTAGGATTTGCCACATTGTGCGCTCAAGATCTAGCAAATATAATTCCAGGAAATTATAAACAAGGACATCATTCTACTAAATTAAAAATTAAAAAAGAAAGAAAACGGCAAAAATAAATTAAGATTAATCGAAACAAAAAATGTATTAAAAAAGCTATGATTAGGAAAATGAAGGCTGAATCTATATGTACTAAATTTAGGAGGATTGAACCCCGCCGCAAAAAAGGAGAGATTGACCGCTGGTCTGCTTAGAGCAAGCAAAGGACCCCGCACAAAATGTATGGAAATTGAATTTCGGTCAAATGATTTGAAATTTTAAGAATAGTTTCTTCAAATCATGCTAATTAAAAGTCTCCATGGGCACAAAGTGCCTAGATGCTGTTGAAGCCGAGTTTTAAGCGATGGAAACACTAATATTTTAATACGTTTCGATCGCAGATATAACGAATATTAACGTGCGCATAATGAAATATTTATTTAAAATCCTTTTTGTTTCAGCTAAAATCGCACAAACAAACAAATTACTATCAGATGGTGCATATATTAAATAATATATTTATATTTAATTATATTTATATTTAAATAATATATTTAAATAAAAACAAAAAAACACAAATATACAAAAAAAAAGTAATGGAAATTTCCAATTATTTTACATTTTACGGCGGAAAAATATGATGCGTATAATAATGAAGTTTTTCAACTTTCCATCGCTTAAAACTCGGCTTCAACAGCATCTAGGCACTTTGTGCCCATGTAGACTTTTAATCAGCATGACTTGAAGAAACTATTCTGAAAATTTCAAATCATTTGACCGAAATTCAATTTCCATACGTTTTGTGCGGGGTCCTTTAAAACTGGAAGGAATAAAGGGGAAAAAAGAGAGAAATAAAAAAAAAACAAAATTAAACAAAAATAAAATTAAGAACCGCAAATGGAGAGAGCATACAAATTATAAATACTCGATAGAGTATTTAAGTCAAATTGATAAAAAAAAGAAAAAACAATTATTCTAAATATAAAACAAAAATTGCTTTATTGATTGGTAGCAAATAATAAGCTAATAGCGGTCGAGATAAGGAGGCAAATTGTAAACGTTCAGCCAAAGTAATCCGCTCACAGCAAAGCAAAAAGTCTACGTTGCACCACTTCAATTCTTTGTATGTGCACTTCATGGGATGGGGTTCAAATCTGACTAGCATACTCGAGCAGGGGCCGAACAAATGTCATATAAAGAGCCCGCGTAACATAAGGGTACAAAAAATCATTAGACCAGCGTTTCACAAATCCAAGCGAACAGTTTGCTCTGTTGACAGTAAAATCGATGTGATCTCTAAAGTTAAGTTCACGGTCATAAATTACCCCTAAGTCCCGTCTGGATAAAACTTTTACAACAACAGCGCTGTTGATGGTGTACTCTCGGCTAATGGAATTTGCGCGTTTTCTTGAGTATGTTATGCATTGGCATTTACTCACATTCAGATCTAGATTATTTTTAGTACACCAAATTATGAAGTTATTGAGGTTAACATCTGCAATAGGTTAACATCGGTGGAACTTGAAATTTGTCTCTAAATTTTCATATCGTCTTTATTAATTATTTGTATGTCAATATAACTTGTTCTACATTCTTAATTAGATTTTCAACCCGTTTGTAGATTTCGGTTCTGTTACCTTTAAAGTATATAAAAACCCCAGTGTTTTATCTAAAGAATGAAGTCTAATCATTTTTAATAGGCAATTTATTTAGCCTAAAGTTATTCTTAAATATCCATTGGTTGTTATTTTCATAATTTTTTTTTGTTATTAATCGAAAGTATGGAATTTAATGTTCCAGTGGATTTAATGTTCTTTGATGGCCAATTAATACCCTCCTTTTCATTCATGCACACACCACTCCACAAGATAATTTGGAACGACTATGTATTTATTAGAGAACATCTATAAGAGTAACGGCTGACTCTTTAAATACCATAACCGAACTTTTGTCGATCGAGCAACAAAAAAGGATATACCGTAAAATTCTGAGTTTATGTCTTTCTGCATTGGCTAGCATGTGGAACTAGCTACCGAGTTACGAGTGTAAGCTTTAACATAACCAGATACACTGTCAGATACACTACCAGATTATCCTTTTTTTTAATTTTCGCCAATCATCCACCTCCAACTGGGCTTCTAATCCAACTTTGCTGTAATCAAATTTGTACGCATTTTTTTAAATAAATGCTTCATATACTATATAATTTTCTTACTCCCAACTTGATTTTATATCGAAAAATCTGCCATTAAAGAAATACTCCAGCGCATATTAAAAGTAATAAATTGTTCGGTTTCATCTTGTATCCCTAAATCGAAAATGAAATTTAATTAAAATGCCTTGAAATAAATAAGATACAACTTACATCCAATTGAATAAAGTTGTTTCTCCATTTTTATGGTTGCTTTATGCTGTTTACATCTTTCTGTATAATGAAAAGTCACTGAAAAGTAATCTCGTAAATTGACTTTTCAACTGCCGACTAGTGAAAAATAGCAGGATCTTCGTATTTTAGTTTAGTTTAGTTAGTTTAGTCAGTTAATTAAAACACACAACATTAGTTGTGTTTTTAACATCACGGATCACATCATGTTCGGATTACTTTTCAGGGGGGTTCTGCTAACTTTATAATAAAGAACAAATTAGCTGATTCATTAAAAACTACTTGATAAATCAGTGCAATCTGACTTTATTGGTTAACTTGGTTACGCTGAAAACCTGTTCGTTTCAGTTTAAGATAAACATTTAAATATCTTGTAGGCTTAATGCTGTGTGCTCTGCAACTTGTAGATATGTGGTGCCATGAGAAAGGTGTGCGCGTTAATCCAAGAGCAGCTTACTGTGCTTTACAATATCCCTTCTCTTTTCTCTCTAACCCGTCTCTTTTCGGGAAAACGATAACCCTATTAAATAAATGGTTACTGTTTAGGCCGCAGGTACAAGTTTGGCTGAACATTTTATTTTAAAATCTGATTATGATGATCAAGTTTTTAAATTTTTAATTTTTATACAGTAAAATGAAGCAGAAAAACACTTTTGATTTGTACGGTTCAATTAAACTATTATAAGTATATGTTATTAATTGTTTTTAGTGTTTCATATGTTATTAATTTTGGCCATATATTACGACACTAAACTTAAACGTCATTCACTCAACACAACTACTTTAAATGCGTAAATCTAGATGTCACTAATTTCACAAAATGTGATTAAATTCATTACCCTTAACAAATTTTGCTGAAATAATGTGCCGCACGAGTGACCAATCCATGAAGAATTAATTCTTACAATTTATAAAAATTAGATCAATAATAATAAAAATGCTAAGAAAGCTCCAGCCTATCGCCTTTACATTTAAACCAGTTACAAGTCAATGGAAGGTATGGTTGAAGTAATTATGATTTCTAAATCAGTGAACGATATTTGATTAGAATTCGGGTTTAGAGAAGTTTCGCGCAATTTCATTGCGGAATTCAATGTGTTTTTGGTTGATTTAACTAACTCTAATATAATAATTATGGGCGACTTTAATATAGATTTTTTAATAAAAAATACTGATTTCTATAATTTACTAGATGTGCTGTCAGTTAATGGCCTTGATATTCTTGTGTCTGAACCTACCAGGATTTTTAAATCTGCAGCAACCTGCATCGATAACGTACTCTGTAGGTTTGATCAGAAGTACTTCCGAAGTCCCTCATGCAATGACTTGGGCATATCTATAGACTTGGGCATATCAGATCATTGTTTAATAGAAACTAGTTTTTTAGGTGGTCCCATTTCTAGACCAGTCATAAGAAACTCTGTTGAGATTGTCCAAATTAACTTTTGCCAACTGCAAGACCTGCTTCTATGGGAGAATCGGGGCGATGTTTATAGCCAATCCAGTGGGTCACTGGCTTTTGATTATTTTCTAAATTTTCTAAATGGTCATCTCAGAAGCAGCACAAAAACTATCTCTAAAGCTGGAAAAGCAGCTAAGCTTAGGCCTTGGATGTCTGATCACCTATTAAAAAATATACGCAAGAGAAATAAAATATGCCAACTTGCAAGGACAAATCCAACTGACAATAGGCTTGCTAACTATAGCCGCAAACTATGTGACAGCGTTAATGCCAAAATAAGCCAGAGTGAAAAGCAGTACTACGTGGAACAGTTTAATTCCAATGGCACTAATGCCCGGAAAAACTGGCAGTCAGTAAATGAATTGATACATGGGAGCCCCGAGTCTGCTGAAATTAAAGAAATTAATTATAAGTCTGGTGGTGTTATCTCTGATTCAAGTGTCATTGCTAATGAGTTTAACAGTTTTTTTGTGCGAGTAGGTGAATCCAGTTGTTCGACTGTTACTTTGGATGAGTCGGTAAAACACAGATTTGTGACTGAAAACTACGATACGACGAGAAGCTTTTATTTTTTCCCGATCTTTCCGGGTGAATTATATGCAATTATCAGTTCGCTTAAAAATAATTCATCGCCTGGATTAGATGGTATTTCGAATATATTAGTTAAGAAGATGGCTTGTTATCTTGTGGATGTCTTAAGTTTCATCATGGATTTAAGTGTCAATACTGGAAATTTTCCTTTAGCCGTAAAGCGAGCTTTAGTCATCCCAATTTAAAAAAAAAATGATATATCGAGTGTAGACAACTACCGACCAATATCGCTTCTTTCCATTTTTTCCAAAATCTTTGAAAAGGCGCCTATGAAAAGTAGGATGGTACATTTTCTGAATAAAAATAATTTTCTGTTTCCGCTGCAATTCAGGTTTAGGAAAAATAAGAACACGGAACAAGCTATTTTAACAGTTCTGGAACAAGTAAGTGCGAGCATTGATGTAGGGCTCAAGTCATCTGGTCTGTTTGTCGATATGACCAAAGCTTTTGATAGAGTAGACCATCTGATCAATCACAAGCAGTACGTGTTAATCACCAACTAAGCGGAGAACTGCCAATTACGTCAGGAGTTTTTCAAGAATCGGTGTTGGGACTCCTGTTATTCCTCTCGATCTCTCACCGCTTTTGCTGACGACTTATCGTTTGTGTAGTCTGGTTCAAGCAAACAGGTTAACATATCAGGGATCGAACACAATTTAGATTTATTGGCGGAATGGCTTAAAGCTCACAACTTACTTTTGAGTGAGAAAACTAAAATAGTATATTTTAGGGATAGCCAGGAACTACCTGACACTCTTTCTTACCACGGTCTTGGCTGTAACAAAGCTCAGGCATGTACTTCGACTGGCTGTTTTAAGATTAGTGTAGTAAAAGAAATCAGATATTCAGGTATTTTGATTGATGCAAATCTAAACTGGAAGGCCCAAATTGAAGGCTTGAAACATAAACTATTATTAGTATCCAAGAAGATGTACGTCTTACGCCTCTTTTGCTCGTTATACTTGCGGAGGTTAGTTTATTATGTCTTAGTTGATTCTATTCTTCTCTACTGGCTGACGTGCTGGGGTATTGCCTGTAAAACATTAATGAATTTGCTTGTGGTTCGTCAGAAACATAATATCCGTTTAATGACTTATCATGATGCTCTATCTCCTTCTTGGCCAATGTTTCGAGCTCTTGACATCCTATACCACTGAGACACATGTTTGTCTTCAAGACCTTAAAGATTTTCTATATTATGAGTGGAAATAACTTTGTCACTTGTTCTGGCTACGGTCTTCGATTGAACTCGCAAAACAGAAAACATATTCCTAACTGGAGGTTAGATTTTCATAGACATTTCTTCAATGTGGTTTCACCCATATCAATAATTTACTGGTTGAAATTAGAATGTCTGGGAGCTTCTCTGTCTTCTCTAATGTCCTCCAACAGTATTTAACTGCAACGCAAGGCGTACAAAAACTATTCTCAATCCAAGTATAAAACAATTTTATTTGTATTTTTTATTTAGCTAAGATAATTTAAGTATTTTTGTAACTTGCTGTGTTCTTTTAAGATAATTTTATTGTTGATACTTTGATAGTATTTTTTGTTATAAAGTAATCATTGTGCCCGACATGAGCTCTAAGAGCCTAGGGTACAATTATCTTACCAGCCTTTGCCCTTTGTAATATATATATATATATATATATATATATATATATACATATATATATATATATATATATATATATATATATATATATATATATATATATATATATATATATATATATATATATATATATATATATCATGTTTTTGTAAATTGTTTAAAATAAAGTTGGTAATGAAAAAAAAAAACACTGCGACTCCATTTTCTTACTGTAGAGTAAAAAAACTATAAATATCAATAGTTTGGGTCCATTGGCGTTAGCTAAGTACTCGCAAGTAATACTTCTATCTACTCACAGCTACTCAACTAATAAATTTTGAACCCTCTTACTAATCAAAACAATTTAATTTCTTCCAAAACGTCTAGCAGTTTCGGGAACAATTAAAAATTAATGTTAATATGTTATTACTTTCTCTGAGTATACCAACAACATGTTTTTATTACCCCGGCCCCGATTCTGTGCGCACAACATCAAACGCAACAATTTAGACATTAAAGTAACAAAATATCGGTAACTAGAACACACAGACCGTTTTTTTTTATTTTAATTTGGAATTCTAAACGCAAATTTGTTATTATTATTATTATGGTTTAAGAAAATATACTTTAAAAATAAATCAAAATTTTTCGCGTTCCTTTTTGTCTACGGTTTCGCCGTTTTACAGCATAAAGATGTTCACAGCAAACAACTCAATCTGCATGCATATGTTGTGACGTGTTTATCATCCACATACATTTTTATTATGCTATATGTCAAAAAAATAAACGTACATACAAATAATGGTTTTTGTTCAAAGAAAATGGCAACTGACAATTTAAAGTAAAAGAAACTATTCTACAAAAACAACAACCAGCACAAACAAACAAAATATGAACAAATCGATCATTCGAAGATCGCACCAATTAATCATATAGCCAAAAGTGTTATGATCGTTTTGAAATTTTATTTTGAGATTTTTAAACCACACATTAGTGCGTTAGATAAGTGGTTTGATGTGTTGTAAAAAATAAGTTGGAGATGCCGGGGATTGAACCCGGGACTTCTCACATGCGAAGCGAGCGCTCTACCACTGAGCTACATCCCCATGTGACACGCATTACTTTACAAAATTTTACGAACTACGACGTTATCAGTAAACCACACCCGAGAACACCTTGAACACCTGTCGTCAAACATAAAAAACATTATATCTTTAAAAGTAATAATACTTAAGTTTTTTTTTGAAAGAAAATATCGGTAATTTATGATCATTTCAAAAACTTAAAATAAAACGATGAATATAGAGATAAGAATCAAATTTACAAAAAAAAGCAAAATAAAATAACAACAAATATTTTTTTTCCGATCTCGCGACTCACTATAAAATTCGCGATTTTATTTTTTTGTAAGTTTTATTATCCGATGATGTTCATGTATTTTTGTTATTTTTTTGTTTGCTCTCGACTCTCGACGTCTCGTTGTGTTCTAATTTAATTATTTAAAAAAAATGTGAACAAATATTGTAAATCTTTTAAAATTAACTTTTTATTTTCTTCTGCAAATCACTACATATACTCTGTGTCTGTCTGTCTGTATGTTCTACTCCGTATCTTTACAATTCGTTTATCGTTTAGTGGAGCTATGGGGAGACTCTTTTTTAATACACAAGTACAATGTACATTCTATTTTGATGGTGTTGTTGCGCTTACTTTTTTCGTTTTTGTTTCAGTTTTCTTATTTGATCGTATAATAAAATATATTCTCTTCTAAGAAATGTTTAAGGAAACAAAGTTTATCACATTGGCTGGATGTGCTCGAGTACATTATTATGCGGCATTGTTTTCTACTTGTAAATTCCAAAAATGTTTGTTACACAACGAATTTCGCAATAAATAAAATTACCACCTACACTACCCATATATTGACACAAGACAAGGTAAAAAAAATTGCAATTCAAAAAATTGCACATGTCAAAACGATTCATTTATTTATTAGGATGGCTACAAATTTGACTTGAATATTAAAACATTAAAATATTTAAAATAAGTTTTACAATAAAACATAAACTTAAAAAAATAAAAAGCATTTCAAGTTGGAGCATAATACTGCTTTCCTTACTTATGCAAATATCAAATAAATGGTCAATGTTGTTAAAGTAAAAACCTTATAAATTTATAAACTCGGTAGAAACGGTGCTAACTGCTGCAGATTAACATGGTATGGTAATTGATGATTGTAGTTACAATAATTGAACAATATGCCCTCGGTAAACGGAACACCATATGTTGACAGAATATTCTAGTTGTGATCTGACGTAAGCGCTATATATGATTTTAATTATTGTCATGTACATGTTCTGCTCACCGCTTAATGAAACCAAGCATTTAATTTGCCCGATATCATGGGAAGGTTGGAGTCACACCAAGTTGCTAGATTGTTGACATCTTTTTGCAGTTTATTATCGTCGATATTTTCCAGGGTTCTGAAAATTTTAGAATCATCTGCGATCTTAGAATGCTGTATCACTTCGGTTATCCCATGATAGAAAATTCAAGGGCCAATTTGTGACCCTTGTGGTACCAATGAAGAAACTTGAATTAATTTGATTTCTTATTTCCTAGTTCCAAATATTGAATTAAATCACTTAACTATTATTTAAACCGAGTGCGAAATTTGAATAATCTCTAACGTTTTGCAAACGCTGATGGTATCGAAGGCTTTGATCAAAATCTGTATAAACGACATCAACTTGCTTACGTTTTTCAATTTCCTTTATCGTATCACTGGTAAATTCTATGAGTTTTCTTGATAATAATAATAATAATAATAATAATTCCCAACGACCAATTACTCCTCCCTACCCCATATTGCAAAGCAGTTTAGGTCGGCTTGTAAAAATTTGGCGTCAGCGTTTGTTGAAATATTTTTATATCGTCGGCGTACACAGAGCCGTTTTAAAAAACGCGCTCAACGTCATTTATGAAGAAACGAATGAATGAAACTACAGTATGAATAAAATTGGTCGCAATTGACTACCCGGGATACGCTGGAGAATACGATAAAAGGAGCGAATGATGATAATAAATTCATGTGAATTATTTGAAATATACCGAGGAATCAATGTTTTAAAGCTGTCGTATATTATACCAAACACAAATACCAATATTATGCAAGAGATGAACGATAACTTGAAGAATAAAATGGAACGTTTGAATTTGACAACATTTAGCATGTTTTTTTATTAGCGCCCGATAGATTTATCCGGAGCACCCAATTTTCTATGTCAAAACTTATATTTAGCACGCTATTTTTGCATGTAATTAATTTATTTAATACTAAACTAAGATTTTTTATTCAACTTTTTATTTCCATAACAAAAATAAATATAAATATAAATCCATAACAAAATATTTTGCTCTACCTATTTATCGGGAGCCGCTATCGGGAGCGCTATCCATTTCAATGGGAAATTTTAAAAGGCCTTTATTTTGCAAACCGCTGAAACCGTTAGAAACTTAATCTTACAATAAAAATTTAAAACGCAGCAAGATGAATTCTTGTTTATAACGTCATGTAAAAATAAATGTCAATTAGTATATTTCAGTATAACGGCATGTAAAAATAAATGTCAATTAGTATATTTCAGGTGATAATGCTGTGTGCCTCACGTCAATTTTTTTGTCTAAATTTCCAACTAACTAAATTGATAGTTAGTTCATATCAATCGTTCAAAGATGGCACAATACAAATCGCATCTGTCTTAAATTCAACATTCTACAAAACATTTTTAATCAGTAATTGATAAATCGAATCTTAGTTTTCAGTTTAGAACTAAATATCAGGTAGATTTTGTTTTTTTTTAATATTAGAGACATCTAACAATACCTGGGTGAACTAACAATCAATTTAGTTAGTCGGAAATTTAGACAAAAAATCTCCGTCAGGCACACAGCATTAATGTTTGTGTTATTGATGAATTTAGTTTTAATTTTTATAGTATAGCGACACCAGTGAATAATAGCTGAAGTTTTAGTAGAAAATTGCCATTTGGCTCCGAATAGTGCTCGATATAACACGACTATTGATACTTAGCCCAAAACATAGAGAAAAGTAATTGCTGTGTTTTTTTATTAGCGCCCGATAGCTGTATCCGGAGCAGCCAATTTTCTATGTGAAAACTTATATTTAGCGCGCTATTATTGCATTTAATTAATTTATTTAAATCTAAACTAAGATTTTTCATTCAACTTTTTAATTAAAAATCGATAAAAAAATATCTCGGCTCACTTATTTATCGGGAGCCGCTATCGGGAGCGCTATCCATTTCAATGGGAAATTTGAAAAGGCTTTTAATTTTGTAAACCCCTGAAACCATTAGAAACTAAATCTTACAATAAAAAATTAAAACGCAGCAAAATGAATTTTTGTTTATAATATATATATCATGTCAAAATAAATGTCAATTAATATATTTCAGGTGATAAATGTTTGTTTTATTGATGAATTTAGTTTTAATTTTTATAGTACAGCGACACCAGTGAATAATAGCTGCAGTTTCAACAGAAAATTGCCATTTGGCTCCGGATAGTGCTCCAATATTAAAACACAGCAAATATAAACAGCGGTAAAGCTGCATACAAAATTTGGCAACCAGTTTTTGTTATTTAAACCCCAAAATATAAACTAGCGACTTAAATAATAAACTTATAAAATCCAACTCTTAGGATATAATTTAGTGTTTATTAACTTTACGTATTGTTTTTGTTTCATTATTTTTCGTTCAAATTATAACGGTAATTTTCAATTTGGTCCACATAAAACCGGATCGCCACCCATATTTTACTATGAAAATAAGCGTAAACATTTGGTATATGCTTCTTTCTTTTTGTATGATATTACTTCTGATTATATTTATTTTTTCTGTGCCCAAAAGATCCTAAAAATAAGTCCCATTAATCTATAGTCAGCCAAATAGCAAAATAGTTCAAAACACCTTTAAACAGTACGGGTACACAGTAGCATTTAGAACGTATCAGGAATTGTCACAAAAACTAAAAAATAAAACTAATCAACGAATTGCGATTAAGCCCAAAGCGTTAAAGTCCGGTCGATCTGCGGAAATTTGTATTTTCTGGAGAAAAGGGCCAACTTAGTTTTGTGTGGATACACAATTAACCCGCATCTGTTAGCCCAATTTGAAAGAATGAATACCAAGCGCACTTTTCATGCGTTATTTTGGTATGATATTTACCGAAGACACCAATCGCAACACCATCCGCATTAGCAACCACCTGAAAGCCGTACCCTTCCAAGTTTAATAACACGTTACTTATGACCAAGTTATAAAGAAAAGGGGATAATACTCCACCTTGCGGTGTGCCTTTACTCACAAATCTGCTATTGGAAGATCTACCCAGACTAGACGATACGACCTTGCATTTTTTTTTATTTTTTATTAAAGCACACAAGCTTATCATTTATTTTCAGTACAAATTTTTGACACATATGTATTATATTAATTTCCAAACTGAAAATAAATGAGAAGGGTAATCATCGTCGATTTAACGGCAGTATCGATCAACCCTTTAACAAAGAACAAATTATGATAAAAGTTATGATAACATAGAATTAAAAACAGCAATAAAAAGATAAACAATTTGAACTAACATTAAACTTCATCAGACTAAAACTCTAAATAGAAAATCGATAGTAGGATGATGATGATGATTTCGAATTTATTTGTTGTCGAATGCTATTGCTAAGTGGAAGTTGGTTAAATAAGGAAGGGGCCGTTACTAAGAAATATTTTTTAAAATATCTGCTAAAAAAATGTGGAACAAGAAATAAGAACCGATCATTGTTCTTAATGTTGTATCGCACATTTAATCTCAAAAATCGATGCTCACTTCGCAAATAAAATAAACGTAAAATCTTATAAACATATAGATGTTGTAATGATAAAAGTTTAAAACTCAAAAATAATGGCCAAATAGAAACCCGTAAAGTCTTAAAACACATAATACGAATAGCATATTTCTGAACAGTAATGAGAATTTTTAAACTTGAATGACAGCTACCACCCCAACATGATAATGCATATTAAAGCCTAAAGTTAATGCAAGCACAGTAGAATTTTAGCAATGCCGATTTTGGAGCTACTGGTCTTAATAGCTATAAAGTTCGTAATGCATTTCTGAGAGACTTGTTGCTTGAAACTCTCAACAGTTTCAATGAAAATGCACGAACTAGAGCAATTAACGGTATTACAATAACTGGTATGATACGTTAACGGTGTCTGTAAAATACTGCTACAAAAACTAAGATGCATAATCTTACTTTTGCCACTTAAAATTAGGAAATTGTAGTCAAAACATTTCCTTAAAACTAAAAGGTCGGCTGCAATTTTATGGCAAACATTAATTTGTGACGATCCACAGTAACATGTAAGCCCATATCGTCCACAACAACAACCATAGTGCCTGCCAAATTTGTATTATCAATTGGGTTTTTGTATGTCAATAATAAAAGAGGCCCCAATACGGAACCTTGAGGAACACCAATGTATAAAACATAAAAACAGCCCATAGTTCCATGCACCTTAACCACATGATTACGATTTGCAAGATACGATTTAAACCACTTATTAATGTTTCCTATGAAATCGATTTTAGAAAGCTTATGCAATAGAAGGTTATGATCAACCATGTCAAATAATTTAGCGATACATGCACGCCATCTAAAAATTCAATTAAAGAAAACTTCGTTGTCTTTAATTTTTAACAAAACTGGTTGTAGAGCAATAGGCCGGCAATTATTTAAGTTCCATCTGGAACCATTGTTATGAAGAGGTAGTACAACCACCGATTTCAAAATTACAGGAACAATACCGGATCCAAAACAACAATTAAAAATATGACATAAAGGAGACATATAAAACTAACGGAACTTTTAGTTAAGTAATTGCTACAACCGAATATGTCGTAAGAGTTGCTTGATTTTAAAGAAGTAATGGCTTTAGAAACTTCAAGATCGTCAATTGGATGGAAAAAAAAGATTGCTCAATGCAATCGCCGTCAAGCTTCATAATATTCCTGTTAGTAAATGGAAAACTAGACTTCAAATTTGAAGCAATACTTCCAAAATAATTGCTGAACTCATTGGCAATATCAGAGGCATCAGTAAATTAATGAGCTTAATCTTTGACGAATTATTACTTAATATGTCATTGATAGTTCGCCACATATAAGTTTGGAATCACCGGAACAGTTAATCAAATCCATTTTGATAATCGTGTAGCAGCAGCAATAGTTTTCTTTGTTACTTTATGACAATAGGGTGTAACATATTGCTGGAAGAGTTGATTGTTTCGTCCACGATTACTACGTGACTTTTGTGAATCTATAGGCTAGCTGAAAAAAAAATCATTATAAAGCGTTAAAAATACATCAATAGCTGCACATGGATCGTCAATGGCCTAAATAGGAGAGAAATTAGCTCTACTTAACAATTCCAAGGATTATTGTTGATAGAATGATTTTTGACTTGACAGGTAATCTATTACTACTTTTCATCTGATTAATCAGTTGGATCATTAATAGCTAGACCTACGGATGACAACATGCAAATACATAATTATCGGACACGGAGGAGCAAGATAAAATATCAATATTAATATCACTCAGAACAAAGAGGTTTTTACTGTTTATATGTCTTAAATATTCAGAAACCTCATCGAGAAAGACATTCTCCCTCCGTAACGGCCTGACGCCGATAAACACAAATCAAAATATGCATCTCATTGACAATCACAAGTTTTACCTTCACAACATCCGATGAAACACGGTTTATAGGTTCAACAAGACAATTTAAATTACTTTTATAAAATACCAAAACACCACCAGCTTCCATTTCATCATCATTAATCCAAATTTCAATTAAGAAAATTAAATCAGTATATCGATTTTGTCTCGTGAGTAACTCATTTAAAATGAGTAACTCATGAGACAAAACCGATCCGCAGGTAAACTTTTAAATGAATCAAGATGAGCCAGAAAAAGATTAAAATTTTTTCTTAGATTTGATTAGCCCCTGAGTGCGCCTCTGACCTAACGTTGTTGAAGGCCCCCAATATAACCAGAAAAATTATCATGGAGTATTTCTTATGTTCAAGGGATTATTCGATATGAACAATAAGGGAGTGGAGTGCAGTTTTCATAGATTTTCCATTGCAATATGGATTTTGGGGTTTTCAAAAGCCTATTTGGCTCAATCGAACTACTAATATTACATTTACTTCAGTCGATATGTTAGGAATGTGAGAGAGTTCTAGGCTGCTCTTGAAGATAACTTCGAGCCAGGGTAAGGTTAAGTCAGTTGTTTGTTTGAAATTCATCTGTGTAATACCATCGGGTCCTGCCGGCTTACACGGTTTAAAGCGACTTATTGGATTTTTTTCCTGGTTATAACCTGGCTTACAATGCCTAATACAGTTTGGAGAAGCATTGATACGAATGAACGTGGTGAGTATAACTCCTTCAATTTATTCTTAGTACTAACCTACGTATATGCACATGGGTTAGTACTAGGAATAAAATCATGGAGTAACTCACCCCGTTCAATCGTATCAGTACTTATCCAAATAGTGTGATGTGAATTTGCATCACTGACAGTTGTAGCAATGTAAGCAATGAAGGATTTGAGATCGCACGCCTCGTAGTGACCGGTATATGTAAGAATAGAAATGTTCGAGTACAGAGTGAGTTTTTTAATAAATGCCATGCTTTCATCTTGGAATCGATGCAAGACAGGAGAAAATTACAAGTTGCACTGTTTGTACGTTGTAACCGTACAATGCACACCGTTATAATGTCAAAAAAACAAATAAAATTAATTCTTTAACTTATGCCCGTTTGCACAGAAAAATGTTCATATGAATTCTGGGCTGGGATGTCACGTCACCACATCACCATTCTTCGATAATTTGTCGAAGTTTATTTCTCGTTTCTATATCCCTTTAGTGATTTACTAACACAATTGTGCGAGTAGGGCAAAAGTACCATGTCAAAAATTTATTTTTGTACGTGTTTTCAACCAACTTACACATTTGTGAATTCTTTTTTAACTTATTTTCGTCCGAAAAAAACACTATATCGTTACACACAATTTTGTTGGTTTTACTACAAATAAAGCGAATTTTTTATCAATAACGCCATTACATACTATGGTTTTTTACTCACACATTTGTGTGGGTTGGACTAAAACTGAGCCAATTTTTTTGTTTTCTTGGTTGAAAAAGGGATATAGAATAAGATTTGTCTCTGTTTCAATTATTATATCATTTATCAGCCGCTAGATTGCAACATTGTGATGTTTCTACTGCATTTCTATCACCAAATAATTTATTTTCATTTAAAATAAATGAAATAGATATTGTTCAAATATATTCTAGTATGTTGTGATAGCAATAGAGAAGAAAAAATTGATAAACGAAACAGAAGTCAAATTAATTCTATATTAGAAAGAGACGTAGACTTCGATAAAATATCAAAAAATGGTGATGTTGGAACATCAAAGCCTTGTTTTCGCAATCAGAAGAAAAACTCAACGCAAACTCGACTACATACGTATATTTTATTCCATCGAAATAGTTAACGATTAGTTAAAAAGTTATTCAATCAAAATTGGCCATTTAAATATTTATACGCAAGCTAAATATTTTCACGAAATAAAATATATTTAATCAAGTTTGCGTTGGGTTTTTCTCTGATCGCGAAAACGGGCCCCTATTCCTGAACACAATACGAAAATGTATTCGTTACGAAAATGCAAGTCGTTATAAGAAAATAAATTGGTATTTCCGAATACGATCGCACGTATCTGTTTGGTGTTTGTCCTTGCTATAAGGGAAATTTATTTTAAATGGCCCATGCCACACGTAAAAAAAAAATGCGGCATTTTCTTCGTTTCTTTCCCCGTTTACCTATGATACAAGTTTTAATTGCGACTTAACAAATTTTCTGTTCTACCACACAACTCAAACATAAATGAAATAAAAAATATTTCAAGGACATTTTTGACTCATTTTAGTTAAAATTTTGTTTAAGAGAGAGCAGAACAAAACATTGGTAGAAAAAAAAATGCCAAAATACAAAAAATGCTCGTGTGGTATGGGACAATGGTTTTATACCTGCAATAAAATTGTACAACTTGGACACTATTTTGAGTTTTGACGTTTCTATTTGTACTTGAAATTGATGTAATAATATTCTTCTAGGTTTTCAAAGAAGGATCACTTGTTTATGATTTGGCGATTATTATAAGTTGTAATATAAATAAATAATCGAAAATAAAATTCAACCACCAAATAATTTCTTGTGGTGTGATAGTGCCCCACTAGGCGTCTGCAACTCAAACCTCTTAAGTTTAAATTGATTGGTTTATAAAATAACAAATATGTTGAATAATTCAAAGAAATATTTATTATATTTATTTTTATTTCTCGTTACAACAAAACAATGTTCTGTCTCAACCAGCGAATACTTAAGCGCTTAAGTTACACGCTGTACAATGTTGGTTAATGTTACAATCACCAAAATTGTATAGGGTTCTCGTCACAAATAAACAACTGACTTCTAAAATTTTAGTGGTTGTACCGCTTCCATAATTGGTCCAAACGGAGCAAAATTAAGCTATTAAGTTTTCGCTGGTTGATGCTTTAGAATTTAAGGCGCCTTTATAGTTGCGTTCGTTCGTTCATTCAAACAATTTTTTCTCGACCAATCATCTCTTGGAGAAAAAAGGAGGCAAAAAAATCGTCATTTTGGATTGGTCGAAAAAATTGTTTGAATAAACGAACGAATGAAATAAAGGCGCCCTTAGGAAAATTGACAAATTGTTAAACAACAATTTTAAAAAATTTCTAGATGTATTTCAATATATAAAATCATTATCACAGCACCTTGCGATAAAACCTTACATTTAACGAGTTAAGTTAATTTAATTTTTATTTTATTATTTAAATCTGAGCTGAGTGCAGTAAAAGGTATCTAGATACACATACATAAGATCATAAGAAACAAAAACGAAATAAAAAAACAAAAAAAATATTCAATCTGATATTAAAATAGTTGGCGATGGCGATGGTGATCATTTTATGCAAACACGTGTTAGGTTCACTTCAATGTACACAGTGTGCTGTTTTACAAAATTGTTATTGATGGTAATGCGCTTACCGCGCTATATGCGTTGCTTGAGCCCCACTAGAAAAAAAAATATTTAGTTTTATGTAGATTACATATTTTAATTTATTATTACAACAATATTAATTGAAAATTTTTTAATTTTTGTGTTTTGTTGAGCCACTAAATACTAAAAATACGAAACTTTTTTTATTTTTTGCTTTTTCGTGTTACTTTCTTTTCTTTCCACGATCGAAGTATAAAAGTGAGATAGACGAAAATGATCGTTAAAAAAATTAAAAAAGTAAAAAAAAAAAAACAAAAAATAAGAAAATGATCTTTACAAAAATGATCACATTTGCTAATTGAAATTGAAAAACAACATACAAACTGGGGAAGGCGCGCAGAGTGTATTGTATAGCGTATAGTTACGTGTATAGCAAAGCTGACGCGAAGGAAAAATAAAAAGTAAAAAAATAATAAGTAAAAGAAAAACATGGAAACATAATCACAAACTGTTCGCGTATTGGTTTTTTTTTTGGTTTTTCTCGTGGTAGTGTGGCACGTTACAATACTACGCTACACAGCCAAAGAACGTCATTTTGTCTGAGACTTTTGTGCGGTTTAATGAATTAAAGTCGATCAGATCGTTTCTTTATTGTTTTTTTTTATTTTAAATATTTAGTTCGTTTTTGTATTTATTATCCGTGTGGCTTAAAGTGGATTTTTATTTCAACCGATTATGATTTTTAACGCAGTGTTGTGTTGTTAAATTTTTGTTTTTAGGATTTGATTTGTTTTATGTTTTTTGTTTATTGTCGAAAATGTGTCGTGATTATACTTAAAAAGTGAAAAATGATAAATTTAAGTGGTTTCTAAGTGATCGATTTAAAAGTGTTTTTAATGAGGAGCTTGATGTGTGAGATTTAAATACTATATATTATTGTACAACAAAAATATGTGTGTGTGTGTGTGATTAAGAAAATAAATTAAGTGCAGATTTTAGACATCTTTGAAGGTAAATCCTTAAAATTGTTCGTTTATGTATGTGTAATAGCAGCGAGCTTTTCAATTTAAGTGTTTCTTTCACGCTTAAAGTTATTATAATATGTATTCTTAAACCAAAAATATATAATGCAATAATAACTTGAAATTCGAGTTTATAACAGAGTCATTTTGTTGTTGTATTTTTCCAATATGTATCTTCCAATTAATAAAAGGAATACAATAATAACACAAAATAAAAAAATAAGTGTCCGATTGCAATGTGTATATACGGGGCGATGCATTATTGTAGAATGGATGTTCAAAAAGTTCTTGATTTAAGAAAAAAAAAAGAATGCGTAGTTTTGTACTAAGAATTTTGTAATTTCTTTCTATCATCAATAAATTAATTCAAAAAAATAATAAATTTCAACAGTTATTGCTTCATTCCTACATATGACGTTAAACAGATGTTGGCCGCGAGGTATTTATATGAGTAAATATTTTGGTATTCTAAAAATGTATTTTTATCGTGTAGCAGTGGTGAAAATATCAAGTAAATATGTATAGATAATACAGACCGACGATTAATTGAGTTGCCGGCAAATAAATATATGGCACTTCCATTTCTAAATAAGCAATCTCTAATAATGTTAACAACCCTTCATCCGAATTTATAATTAGCTAAAGTGTTAAATTCAAAAATATAATAGATTGATGATCTGCTTATTGTTAACTTATAATTTTAACATAGACACAGTTTTTTCATGTTTATATCAATCTTGGTTTTGTCCACAAATTCAGTTTATTTGTTTTATATCCAATTTATTAAGATTTACATAACTTTAGTAATGAGAATTTTATATTTATATTTAGATACGATTAACGACAATTCTAATTTTGACACGTTCAATTTATTAAAACTCAAAATTTTATTTGAACTTTATATTTTTCAAAGCAGCTGTGGTCGACCTAAAATTTGATGCGGATTGCTAGATTTTATTATTTAGTTTAATTAATACTCACTGTCTCAAATAACCCTTTTCGGATTTATTTTCACGTGATGGAAGGTGATCATCATACCGAATTTCCAGTGTTCAACTAAATTATCTCAGATATTTTGTTTTCTTTTCATTTACTCAGCATCCAATATATAACACATATTTATGTACTCTAACTAGCAAACTGGTCGGATACGAGATCAGACATTGTTCGGAACGTTGAAGTTTGATCAAATATAGGTAAATTCAAACCTAGTAAGCATCTACTTCCAATATTCAGATAATCCAATGGCATATGTAAACAAACTACAAAACATTTTGAATGGCCTAAAAACCTTCCAATCATGATCACGGGTAACTTGGTTAGATAGCCAAGTTCATATAGTCATAATGGGGAGTCGAATATAACTTTACAATAGTAATGGGCGGACTGTTGAGAAGAGTAACCAAATGGTCAGTGAAAGAACTGGACCACAAGTGATCACAGAACAATCATGTTCTTTCGAGATAAGCGATAAGATTCCGAGCTATTCACTCAAACACGCCAACTAGGATAGGTTCTTCAGTCTGCCGGGAATAAAATCGCAAAGAATAGCCAACCAATTAAATGTATCATGATTTAGACAGAATAGAGCGGGTTATGACCAAAACAAGAACTATAGTGTCTGCGACAAATGTTTGTTTCGAAAAGGAGCTGGAACATCCAAATAGCCGTGGTCTAAAGTTCACAATCTCCGAAAGTTTTATCAGAACAAATCAAACCCTTTGTCACGTGGGCAAAAGAAACGACACTGAGTCGTGCCGTATTGAATACATTAAAATCATTAATAGTTAAATACTGAATCGCGTGGCATCGTGTACAAATTCAATACAGGAAAACTGAAGCATTGATGTACTTATAGTACATTAATAGACGGTGGTGGTCAGGCCACAATATGCTCGGAATATAATACTACTAAATATGTACTGAACACTCTCCTGCCAGATGATTGTGAGGAAACAAACACAAATAAGCAAACAATATCGAAAGACAGAAACAGGAATCGGGTGGAACACTTTTGTCCATGAAAAAAGGTAAAATACAGGCCTAGACAACTTCGAGATCGATTTTTACACAAAAATCTTGGCCAATAATTGGATCATTATTAGCTTCCTGAATGCTTGTCTGGATAAATGAATTTTTTCAAATATGCAGAAGAGCGGTGATGTAATAATCATAAAAAGGGTGGTTATGGAGACCACACCGATCCAAAAGCATACAGACCAATCATTCTGGTCTTAGGCAAATTACTTAGAAATTGATTACTGGTAGATTGTTAAACATAAGCAGATTGTTAAACATAAGCAGTTGTAAGTGATAAGCATAGAAAATATGTCCACAGAGGACGCGGTGGTGGTCAACAAAGGAGTCTGACTAAAAGTACGTCTTAGGAACATTCCTGGTTGTATCTGGAGCTTTTGATAAACTGTTGTGCTCTATATAATGAAAAGGTTGAGAAGAATGGCTTTGGCCACAAGACTTAATCTTGGACACGCACCTCTTGAATTTAGTTTTCAACAATAGTATGCAGATGATGTCCAAGAAGTAGCATTCGTGCACGACAAGCACCATAGACAGGATGGTAAGTTGGAGTAATAGCAACAAAATGAAGCTGAAGCAATAACAACTGTCAAAAGAGTTGCAGAGAGTAGTAGAAAATTTGTCTTTGTGTTGAAAAGGTTCGCTAAACAAACGGAGGTTTGAAACATAATTCTTTGGCCAAGATAAACAATGGCTTAGTGTTTACATCCATGATTTAGGTTGCGTTGGATAGGCAGATAGAACACTAAGGACAATTCTTCTCGGTAAACGTAAAGGACCGTTTCAACCAATGCGGTTGCTGTCTTTGATGGAGTCATCCCAATTAATTTAATGTTGAATGAACAATTGTCTAGTTACAAAATAAGGAAATTCTATGAAACAAGTAACGTCAAATATCCTGAGTAGCCGCGCAAGGGATATTCGGAAGCTGTTCATAGTAATTTGGCAATATAGATGGAACCAATCGAGTGGCGGCAGAACTACTTGTAGTTACATGCCTAATATAGCAGAAAGACGTGCGAATAAAGTTTACTTAAGCGCCCGTTAACGTAAATGCTATCGGGTCACAGAAAATTTGCACTCTACATGCATAGATTTGGTCTATGGCATACAACCAGTTGCGAATGTGGTAATAGCTCGGAAATGTTGGACCATGTTTTATTCAATTGTGATCTCACTGACCGTGCTCGATATCAGTTATGCAGTGAGACTAATTTAGTCTTACTAGCTAGGAAGCTGATATTTGCCCAATCATGAGTGCGGTCAAGAAATTCTGTGACAATATTTTAAACGCGATATGGACTGGCACGTTACCAATTTTAAGGGAAACTCAGACTTTAATATCTTTTTTTATAATGCTAGGTTTAAGTTTTAATTATTTTTAAATAGGATTTGAAAATTAAAAATTTACAAGTAAAGCAACAATGATAAAATCACTGGGGGCATAAAATTGCCTTAATCTACTTTTAAAATTATCTCTAGTTAATGTTTATTGAAACTGTTACACATCGTGTCTATCTAAGTGGAGGAAGCCATCTATCTTCCAAGTTAGCGTATAAACTTCTTTTGAATTATCTCAATACTCAGGATATGTTCTTCATAGAACGGATACCACACATTTACAGCATATTCTAGCTGGGATCGACCGTAAGCACAATACAGGATCTTAATTGTCACGTATTAAAATGTCACCAGTCCAAAGTTTGATATAACCGAGCATGAAGTTTGCTCTAGCGATGGCTTAATGGGCCCAGTAAAGCTCATGTTGTCAACGAAAGTAACTCCTAGGTTTTTAGTTTCAAGTACTTCAAATGCTTCTAGAAATAAACCATTTATCTTATACTCTTGTGTAACAGTATTGGCTTTTCGGTGAAATGATAGAGATTTGCACTTTTCAATGTTGAGATTCAGAGAATTAAGCTCGCATCATATTGCTAGGTTGTTAATAACTTCTTGTAGTGGCCAACGTGAGAACCTTGTGAAGAACCTCCAGTTGTTGCTTGTATTGAAATTGACCTTTATCTCCTAGTTCAATATATTGGATGCGATTACTCTAATAAGATTTGAACCAGGCTACAAACTGGAAAAATCCGAACTTGAAAATATGTTCCAAAATTTTGCAGTGGCTGACGGAGTTGAAAGCTTGTGCAAAGTTGGTGTATATTACATCAACTTGTTTGTGCTTCTTAATTACTTATTTAAATTCTGGTGGTAAATTCTATGAGATTTGCTCATATTGGTCTTTGGGGTCATATATGTACCGCGGAACCATTTCTTTGAATGTTCAAATAACTTAGGTATAGCAGATATAGAAGTAATACTTTTGTAGCAAGAGAAAACATTTCTAGATCCAGTTTTGAAAATAGGCGTCACTCTAGTTATTTTTCACTTTTGTGGAAAAGTTGGCATTGTTAATACCTGATTGTTAATACCTGAAATGCCAAACTGTCGTCTGCTTTAGAAACAGATTGGAAAAACTCAGCAAAAGTGTTGGTTATGATATGTGGATCACAACACTTTTGATCTTTAAATCCCATCCTGGTCCATCCAAAAGTGTCTGTGATCGCTTTTTATTGAGATTGCCAATACAGCTTTTGTATCTCAGTTCAAAATATGATTCAAAATTTTAGTTACATCCATTAAATTTCTGTTTACTATCCTGTGAACAAAGTACGAGGTTTCTTTTATAAACCTTGTCTTTTTTATTTTTAATACGGATAAGTTGATAATCATATACCATGGAGGATATTTGTTTGGTTTGCTCATAGACACGGGAATGAATAGATCAATGCCTTTAAATAGATGTTTGTAATATGTTTCCACATTCACATCTATGTTATTGCTGTTAAATTCGGCATTCCAATTTATTTTTTCAAAATATTTTTGTAAGATTTTCATATTGGCTTTTTGAAGTTGTAATATGATTTCCGGTTTTGATAATTTTAGACCTGTTGTTCACATTGGTTTCCAATACTATTTCTATTGCTTTATGGTAAATATTATTAGTAACAAAAGGTGTGTCATCTGTTTTTAATAAAACTGGTTCATTAATAAAAATTATATCCAAGATTGGGTCGTGTCCATAGGTACTCGTTATCCGAATTCATGTTTACAGGCATAATCTCGATCGTTTCTTCATCATAAGTCCAACTAATATTTGAGAGATCAAAATCTCTAGTTATTAAAATTATGTCTGATTGATCGGCTGGCTGCATTGGTAATTTCCATAATTGTGTCGCAGTTCTTGGTATATGATGAAGTAGGCGAATCAGGTGGAATATACGCCACGTGCGGATAATAAGCTCAGAAATTAATGATTACAGTTTAGATAACTTTGTTTTGCATGCTAATTGTAATTGTGTAAAGACCTTTAAGTCTGGTGGTGTGGCTTTATTTATTAAATCCTATATCTGAAGTACAACATTTCATTATTAAATTTTACATCCGCCGATGTGATTAAATTAAGAGTTCAGTTTGGAAGCATTCAATTTTGCTTTATTCTGACTTTTCACTTTCTCGCGGCTGACACGTTTTTAAGAGAACTAAATGATTTTTTGGCATCTGATCTTTCAAAACACAGAATTTCACTTGGAAATTTTAACATCTACCTCATTAAAGATACGGTAGTGAAATATTATTATTTAATGTTGTGTGCCCTGTTTGACCTTGTATCGCAATTAAATGATGCAACTGGGTATTACAGATCATAACACAATCATCTTTACATAGATTGTATAGATCTGGCGAAGCATAAAAACGTTTGCAGTAAATACAATAATTGCCTATGACTGGAGTTCAGTATTTAATGATGTGTGCCTCAGGTAGATTTTTTCGACTAAATTATGAACTAAACTAAATTGCTCAATAAAGGCGGTACAGACATGTACAGATTTTGCCTTTAAGGCATAAAAATTATGCGCGCTGATTGGTTGAAATTCGTCCATCTTGAATCGCCTTATAGGCAAAAATTTTAAATTGAACATTTAACAATTTTGTATAAGGTAATTTTTTATGCCTTTAAGGCAAACTCTGTACATGTATCACCGCCTTAATTCACAATAAACATTCGTAGGTGGCAGTAACATCAACAAAACAAGCTGTTCCTAACTATTCGAAATACTAAATTGTCAACTTTTCGTGGATAAAGGAAATATTAAATAAAATTAAAATAATGGAAGATGATATGGATGTTTCAATATTTGCAAATGTTATTATAAACTACGAAATGTTTAAAAATAAAAAAAGTGTCACGGAAAATTTACAATAGCACATTTGCATTATATACCAAATAATGACGTTTGGCAACTAAATTGAAAAGTTACCTCGCGAGGAGACTTTTCGTTTGTAACCAGGCGGCGAATAGCGTAAGGCCGAAAAAATCGACCTGAGGCACACAGCATAATTCAATTGAACCAAATATGACGTTTAATAGTTTCATTAATAATATTAAATAATCATTATTATTATTTTGTGGTCACAAATCAAAGGGGCATTTCTCGAGTTGTGCCCATCTTTAAATTATATAAAAATCGAAATCTATATGCACTCGATTTGTTATAGATTTTTTTTCAGCTTTATCCGATGAGTATGAGATGAATTAACAGTATCTATAGAAAGGACACAAGTATAGAGTGATTATTGCTTTGGATTGTACATAAGTTCTTATTCCGAGATAGTTCGTTTTACAAAAATTATTTAAATAATTTAGATTTCATAACTCAATACAGGAATACCTCGCATAGTACTGCTTCGATCAGTATGGTTTCTCTATAGTACGGTTTTGAAATTTTCAAAAAAAAAAATTGTTCTTGGAAAAAATTGTTCTAAAAATGGCTGCAAATGGCTCACTTTAGAACAAAAGCTTAATGGCTTAATGTTATTAAACTTCATGAAGAAGGTGCTTCTTTTGCTAAAATAGGAAGAGAAAAGGGAATGAACGAGGCGTCACTTCGAAAAATTGTGAAAAATAAAGATCAATACAAATCACAAGGTATAGCTACAGCGTCTTATTTGTCAAAAGTAGAGATCAGAATTAGAAGCCCTCAAAAAGTTAACATGAAGCGGCTATTATCTATATGGATAGAAGACCTTAATCAAAAACGTTTTTGTTGGTTTAGTTTTAAAATAAATGGTTTTTGTTGGTTTAGTTATTTTAAATAAATATATGTTTGAATATACATATGTACTACATACTCTCCTTTTTTTATTGAAAAGCAGAAAAACAAATTATATGTAACAAATTATCGTTTTTTGACTCGATTATCATCATCATGTCCTTTAACCTCCTTCATAGGAGTATAGGGCATGTAAGTAGGCGCATAGGGCCCGAGTGCCTCGATTAGTCCTGTTTCAAATAGTACGGCAAAATGGTGGAACCGATTAACCGTACTATGCGAGGTAATCCTGTATATGTGAATTTAGAAAAACAAAAGAAAATTTGTAAACGGCAAGGTTAAAGTTTATAAAAGGGCGCAACTAGGAATTTCAAAAGTTACTATTGGTTCTCATCTGAATGCATTGCAAATAATTGCAAAGGGAAATTTTTGATTCATTTAGTTGTGTTTGTGTGTTATTTTCATTTGTATATGTAACGTTTTCCAATAACAACATAAATAAAACTAATTTACAAGAGATTTTTGGTTAATGGCCACAATACAATTGAGAAATAACAGCAGCAAAACGAAAATTTAAAAAAGGAAAAGTGACGACGCGATAAGCTTCGCTATTAAAAATATTCATTATATTCTGGGAGCCACAATTTAAACCAATTAAAAGAAATTTCTATATTAAATATAAGATAATAATAATTGAAAAATAGAAATGTTTACTATTAAAATCATCCTACGGCTATTTATTAGCACAACATTTTAACATTATTTACAAAATAATGTTTGCTTTCAAAACAAAACAAGTTGCTTTGTTTATTGCAAAACAAAAAAAATGGATGTCCATTTTGCTGTGTTTTATACAGGGTTGAAAATATCCTTATATAAAATAAGGGAAATTTTCCAGTTTTTGAGTAAATGCAAAATTTACAATGAAAAAGATTTATGCCCGACTACTTTCGATTGCAAATCGCTTTGTAATTTTTTTATGTGTGTGTATAAAAATTTATTACCGATACGGAATTTTTTTGAATGTGTACTATAAAAATGAGAAATTTAAAATCGAATGCAATTAATTGCAAAGCAAGCTCAGATGAGAACGCACGTTATGTCCTTTTATAAAATGTTTTCATATTTTATACTATTTAATTTTCAATCTAGTTATCCTCTTTTGTGAATGTCAAATACGTTTTATATGTGTATAAAGTTTAGTGAATTCCCTTTGTAATTTTTTTTTCTTTTAGTTTCAAAAATTTAACTCCAGTTAGTGCATTTTAGTAAGTGTGCATAGTGTGCGTAACTGAATAAAATAATTAATATTATATGAGATTATTTAACGTTAGGAAAGTATGTCAGTATTGGTAATTTTATTTAACAGGAATACTTAAATTAAATACCCATTCAAAAATTATCCGCAAAATGAAATAAATATCTTTAATGAAGGTAAATGATAATAATGGTAAGATTTATAAATTTCTCTTTATTGTGGAACAAAGAGGATAGAATTATTGAATTTTAATTTTATTTTAATGTAGGTAAAGGCGATGATTCAAACATTCTTATAAAGACCAAATCTTAGATGCAGACGAAATTAATAATTTTTAAGCTGATTTTGATGGATACGATTCCGTTAAGGATCCTGCATTTAATCCGGGTCAATTATCCAAGAGTAGTGAGTCCGACATAGAAGTTAGTAATCGTAGCTAATATAAACAATATAGAACCTGTAGCATCCAAACAACCATCCCGAAAAATTCAAAAACACAATAAAAATATTGGGAAAGCCTATATAAGCTCGAAAGAAGTGCCAGTGTTAGATCGTCGCTTGACTGAGTTAACTTTCTGCCGAAACAAGTGCGAATCAAGAATAAATATAGATCAGCTGACAAACCTGTTCACGAAATACTGGGCTCTGGGTGACTACAATAAAAGAGTTGCGTTTGTTGCTGATTTGATTCAAATAATCACAAAAAAAAAAACAATGCAACTGAATTCTACGTCAGCAAAACAACGTCGGTTTTCATGTAAATACTCCGTTAAAATTAACGGGCACGACATCAGTATTTGTAAGTCCAATTTAATTCCAACATTGGGAAAGACGCCCAAATTTATTCGAAATATTACAAATAAACTCTTCATTGATGGAGCAATAATTAACACAGATCTACGCGGAAGGTATTTGAATGGTACATGTTCCGAAGAAGTGATTAATAAAATTAAAAACCACATAAATCAGTTTCCAACGCATGAAAGTGCGGCAAGATAGCGGCAAGATAGTTTAAAAAAATATGTAAGTGCTGACCTAACTTTAACACTGATATACAAACTTTATACAAAATCCCACAACAAACCGGTTTCTTTATCAACATATTCATCGGTATTTAAAGAAATGAGTTTAAAGTTTAAACCGCCTAAAACCGATGTTTGCTATACCTGCGAAACATTGAAATATAAGATTGACGTAGCCGCTGACGCCGAACTAGAAAAATTGTTAGACGAGCAAAAGAAGCACCGCGATGATGCTGATAAATCATATAAAATGAAAGAGTTAGACAAATAATTAGCTTAAGATGATAAAAATAAAATAGTTTGCAATTTGACTTGGAACAGTGTCTTCCAACACCATATTTGAAAACGTCGTTATCATTTTACAAAAGACAAGTATGGACTTATAATCTTACAGTATACGATTGTATTTCGAATAGTTCATATTACTAAATGTGCTATGAAACCAACGCAAAGCGAGGCGGAAATGAATAGAGCCCTGCGAATTATATTCCACAAAATACCACAAACGAAGTGTTCTACAGCGATTCTTGTCCAGGGTAGAATAAAAACTCTTTTATAGCAACTATATTTAATTTATTTTTGCAAATCGGTTCAGTTGAATCTATTGATCATAAGTTCTTAACTGTAGGACATACGCACATCATGGAATGTGATGTTGACCACTCGGTTATTGAAAGAAAGAGCGAAAAAACAACAATGAAAATTTAACATCCAAGAGATTGGTACAATATTGTTCGCGGTGTCGGGAACAAAAATACATTCAATATTATTGAAATGACTCAAGAAGAACTTTACAATTTCTGTGAATTTTTGAAAACTAAGTTAAACTGGCAAAAAACTGACACTGATGGAAATCCGTTTTCTTGGAAACTGCGGTTCGATGGATGCAATTTGAAAAAAAAAATGGTGTGATTAAATTTAAAACGTCACTCGACTTGGAGGAACCATTTAGAGTTCTGAAAATTTCTCGCCGAGGGATTAATTCTCTTAATTTAAATAGCCCAAACAAATGCTAAACTGACACTTTGCCAATAAAATGTTACATTTTTCAGAAAAGCACAAAATGGAAATTCTGAAATTTTCCAATTATAAAATAAAAATTGGCTAATGTACGGATAACAATATATTTGTATCTAAAGTACGTATTCCAAGCCGTTGGAATAAATACAATTTAATGTTGCGTTTTTTTCACAGCTCTATTAAAAGTATCAAATTACTCTCCTGAAAAATTGGATTTCTCGACTTATGCTCAATTGATTTGTGGCCACAGAATATATACAATTATTGCATATATCAAAGCACACCGTCTAGCTTACTGATGCCCGGTTGCACAGAAAAATGACTAACGGCTGGTTAGTTGTGCACCAGTTAAATGTTTTATATAAAATTTGTTTTCGCAATCAGAAAAAACTCATCGCAAACTTGATTAAATATATTTTATTCCATGGAAATATTTAACGATTTGTTAAAAAGTTATTCGATCAAAATTGAACATTTAAATATTTATTGACGACTGCTAAAGTTGGGAATGTGACATCTAGTGCATTAAAAATAAGCTCATTGCGGGTTTTTTTCCATAAAATTTTAGCACGGCATACTTTATGGAAATTAAAATTAACATGGAAAAATATCCCCAACAAGCTTAATTTTTTTGCCGTCAGATCCACTTATAGTTGTCTATCTACACCATCGAGCAATAAATATATAAGAGAAATCAAGTAGTGCAAATTTTATAAGCAAGTTTTTCCGAGGTATTATAGTTTTAATATATTTATATACACAAATTTAATTTTTTTCTATATTTAATCCATATATACGAGTCTTATAAACATATCGGCAGTTAGTTATTTTATAGTTCATTGTTCTTGTTAGGCTTATACAGATTGCCAATAGTAAAATAGATTAACGTCGGAATCTCTATATGAGTCCTCTTATGTATATCTTGCTTTATGTCTATACGAAAGCAAATATTTCCACGGAATAAAATATATATTTAATCAAGTTTGAGTTGATTTTTATCTGTTTGCGAAAACACATTTCATATAAAACATTTAACTGACGCACAACTAACCGTTAGTTAGTTAGTCTTTTTTCTGTGCAAGCCATAGGTTAGGTTAGGTTAGAGTGGCTGCTATCGCACACTTAGGTCAATAATGGCCCATTGTGATACCACAGTATCCAATCTCTCCTTACTCCCGCTGAAACCATCCGGAGCTACTTATGTAGCGTAAAATATCTCGCAATCCACAGTTCGCGAGTTCAGAAAGGCTGTCCATATCGTACACACCCAAGTACTTATGTCTTTTGTATGCCAGTGCCGGACACGAGCATAGGAAGTGATCTAAAGCCTCTTCAAGCCATAAATCGTGCAAGCCATAAATCTTACCAAATTTAAACTCAAACCTAAACCTTGAACGTTCAATACATTACTGAATGTGATTAACTATAAAAACAATTAGTCCAAAAAATTATCAAAAAATAAAAGCAATCTTGGGTTGAAAAATAAGTTTGAGAAAATAAATTCCAAAGTTAAACCCTTGGTTCCCCAAACAAAAGAGAAATACTACAAACACATTTTTAGTAGCGCGACAGATCCAAAATCGAAATAGAAAGTGATTAATGGCCTTCTGAGTAACTGCACCAGTAGTAATGTTCTATCGTCAATTGCAATTGGAGACAATGTTCAATCTGAGCCATTACTATTGGCCAACATCTTTAATAATTATTTTGTTAATGTCCCGTACGATATTCTCCAAGCAAATCTGGAAACAGTGTTCCTTGGTAATGAAATTCGTGTAAGTTAGTTCTTTCTTATTATAATATCTGAAACATGTTTCTTTTCCTTACTTCTTGTAACTAAATTATTTCTATTGTGTACTTACTTTAATTTTATTTCATATTAAGAATCGTGTCTCCGAACATTTTCTGCGGAAATAGGAGTCCATTATAAATGACAACAAGTATTGATCTTGATGGGCTTTCCGCCAAATAAATACCCTTCTCTCCCGTGCAAGGATAGTTACATTGTTAATATTTTCCGCAATCTAATTGATTAACAATTTCGTTGGATGCAAAGCTACAAACAAATGTATACAAGCGACAGACACGGACACTATATTACATATAGGTCAATTTCAATTGATATGCACGCCAGTTTATATAAAATAAATTGTAATTAATTTTTATTATTATTTATCTTTAATCTACATACGAAGAATATTTAATGTATTCTCGGTTTGCTGTTCGAGTAAATTGAAATCCAAGGACATTTTTAAATTATACGTGCTACTCAATCGAATCACGGACTTATAATTAAAATAAACCGCGATAAAATGCACGATATTTATGGGTTCTGGTAGTTGTAACAGAAAAACTAAATTCTATATTTAGATGAAATTTACGCATCAATAATGCGCGTAGCATAGATACCTAGTTGATTTATTACGAGTATATAGATCAAAGTTAATTTAGACTCACAACACAAAAAAAAAATTAAATAAATTATTAATTTTAAAATTTATTAGCGTTAAATTAATTAATAGGTATTTTTAGAGTAACGTGATGATGGAAAATTTACGTTTTTACTGATCTAAACCACATTGAGTTAGTTTTAATGGTGGTGGCAGAATTAGCTACCTGAGTGTTGATTGTGTGTTTTAGATTTTCGTGCCGTCACCGTTCTCTCGTACACAATTTCCTAGTACGATTTATTTTAAACACACTCACATACATACAACTGTATGTATGGTATAAGCAGTTTAAAATCAAAAGGTTTTGCAATGTTATTTTCAAATGTTTAATGTTTCCGTTTAGAAAATATGTATGTACGAGGTAGTTTTATTTCACGGAAATTGTGGTAATTCTTTGAAAATAAATATGAAATGAATTTGTTTGAAATGTATCTCATATGTTATTGTAAGTGTTTAAACTTGACCCAGTGTCGTAGAATTATACTAAGAATTTATCGTTATGTAACGAAAAATTATGTTACAACGTAAATTTTATTACAACGTATTTTTATAAAAATAATATCGAACAATCGTCGGACTGCATAGTCTGTTATTGAAATATAGAACCGACAGACCTCAATCTCTTTCTAGACTCCAACTGCAATCGCGTGTTACTTAGAACTGCACCATATAATGATTGATAGTGATTTACAAGTTGATGAAAAGTTTTATCATTAGGTGTTTGATGTATCCTTGATTATCTTCCAACATTTTTATTTATATTTCTATTGTTTGATCAAAATTATCATCATTACATATGCGTTCAAACCAAATTAGATCGCGTAATGCTTCAGCAAACGCAATAAATTCAGCTTCGGTTGAATACAATGATACTGATATTTGTTTTTGCTCACCTAAATGAAAGGAACAGTCTGTATTAGAGTTTCTAGCATCGACATTGCAGTTGAGAATACCATCATCTACTTGCATACGTCTTGCTAAAATTGATGTTAAAATGCTTCAGTTGTTCAAAATCATTTATAAGTTTAATATTTTATTGCAGCTTTAACAATATCATCAATATGATTTGATATGTAGGTACATATATTCCGTACCAATCTTCTTTTTATCTACATCATACATCATTTAGTGAAACCCTAAATGATGTATGATGTAGGTATAACCGTTCTTCTTCATAGCCGTGTTGATTTTTTTGTTCCACTCTTTAGCACCTTGTTTAAAACCATACAGATTCTTAACGAGTTTATATGCCTGATTTTTATTGATCCATTTGAGAGATAATTTTACTTTATTTTACGTAGAAAGTACCACTTCTGGTGCAGAGATGTTCACCACATTTGGCAAGGTTCTCCAAATTTATAGAGTTTTATTCCGAATAATCAATCCGCCTAGTCTGTAGAGATATCGAATTTTGGTGAAATAAAGTTTTTTTATATCAAAACTTGTCATTTCCGGTAAAATTTGAAATATGATATGAACTAATTTTGTTCGAAATTTAATTTGCAAAAAACCAAAAAGCTCATATGGAAGCTACCACTTCCGGTGGATCGATCATCTTCACAAATCACTAAGATTTCCCATCTTATGGAAAAAGCTTAAGTATGAAGTTTCACCACGATCAATCAATATGTAAGGGCTGTACAGGAACCAACTTTTTACCAAAACTTTTTGCCACTAATGTTAGTTCATAATCGCTGTCACCTCTGGTGGGAAAACGAAAAAGCTCCTAATGAAGTAGTTACTTCCGGTGGACTGATTTCGGCCAAAGTTCACTGGGATCTCCCAATTTGTATAAAAAGGTTAGGTATGAAGTCTCATCCCGATCAATCAGTTCACCTGCAGGTTGATTCTGGCTTTCCTTATGAATAATTAATTTAATTTTTTGACATATTTCTAGCAATTTTATATTTTTCCTAAATGCTTATTCTGGCAAATTGGAGTAGAAATTATATTTTTCCTAATTACATCAATTTTGACAATTAAATTTCCGTACCTGTTTGAGGTACGGAATTTAATTTCTTTTCGTTTCATATATTCGCATGAGTTATCTTAAGATTTACATAATATTGAGATTTGATTTTTGATAAATTTATTTAATAAATAAAAATAAATATGACAAAATATGTAAATATTAGAAAATTAAAATATAAAACGTTTGCTAAAATATTATTAGAGAAGCCAACATTTCCTTAAAATACCTTTTAACTGCCGCCTTCACTAAAGATATTTAGATAAAATATCGCGGTGTAAATAAAATCGTTAAAACAGTTTTTGTCAAAAAACTTGATTTCCGCTTAAATTTTGAAAAAATGTTCTGGACAGGTATTATAGCAAATTTAATGATATACTTTCCAAAATATTTGCAAAAGAAGCAAAAAAGCTGCCACTTTCGGAGAACCGATTTCGACCAAAACTCTCTGGGATCTCCCAATTTGTGGATAAAGCTTAAGACTCTATTCTATACTGAGAAAACCATTTCCTTGTTCTCGGTATTTATAAGGTGTGCAAATAGAAACTCTGCTTTTTTGGTCATATTCAACTTTATTGAAAATATAATCGTTTTAAAGATTAACTGTCGAAATATTCGTCATTACTATCTATAGTTTTTTGGTTTTAATTTTGAATTTTTCCTTCTTCTGACGATAAATTCGTCCATCATTCGAGATTTTGCCAGATGGACACCAATGTGACTATGCCGATTCAATAGCACATTACCTTAGGTAGATTTTGATTATAGGTTAGGGGTGGGTCTTATGGGGTTGTAGGGGTGAAATTTCGATTCCCCCATTTTTCTTCGATAAAATTGTTCTTCATTTGAGATTTTGGCATAAAGACACCAACCTGACTATTCGATAGTCAATTCGATAGCCCATGGCCATAGGTAAATTGTGAGTATAGATTAGGGGTGAGTCTGATGGGGTTATAGCGATGAAATTTCGATTTCCCCCATTTTCATCGATAAAATCGTTCAACATTCGTGATTTTGGCACATATAGACACCAATCTGATTATGCCAATTCGATAGCTCATGATCATAGATAAATTCTGAGTATAGGTTATGGGTTATGAAGCAGATATAGCATTTCATCCCTGATAACCCCATCACACCCACCTCTAACCTATAATCAAAATCTACTTATGGTTTTGAGCTATCGAATCGGCAGTCAGATTGGAGTCCATCTGGCAAAATCTCGAATGATGGGCAATTGTATCTTCAGAACAACGGAAAATGGAACATTTCACCAAATAACCTCATAAAACCCACTGCAAACATAGAATCAAATTTTACTTAGGGTCATGGTTCATCAAATTGGTACAGTCAGATCGGCGTTCATCTGTCAAAATCTTGATCTATAAACCTTTCATGGATGTGTATAGATGTCTGTTATTGACATTTTCTTTTAGAAAATTGATGATTCATTTGTAACTTTTCAATCTGTATTGCCGGCATTTTTCGGTTGGATAATGAAGCTAATCTTCTTTATCTATACAACGGCAAAATTAATATCTGTATTACCACCTTTCGGCTGGGATAGCAGACACTATATACATTACCGACTTTATGCAAGGATATCAAAGACACTATCTGGATTACCATCTTTCGGCTAACTTTAACAGTATTTCCATAGGAGCGTTTTTGTTTCTGCAAATATTTTGTAAAGTACATATAGCATTTGTGAGAGAAGTGAGTATGAACTTAAAGATTCTAAATAATATTTGCAATAATACCGTTTCAAATCGTTGTTCAGCAAATAATTGACCCCTGTCCAAGATGGACTGATAATGGGATGCAACTTCATACCTAAGTTTTTTATACAAATTGGGGGAGCCTATTGAATTTTGGCTGAAATCGGTCCATCGGGCGTGATGGCTTCAATATAAGATTTGCCTTTTTGCATGTATTTTGAAAAGTATATAATTTACGAGAAAAACGGTTAGAACTTACAGGTTCTCAATTAATTTTGCAACAATACTAGAACAGTTTTCCAAAATTAAGCGGAAATGACGATTTTTGTTAAAAAAAACTGGGTTTCAACTAAAATTTGATCCCTGTACTCCCCATACAGATGGATCCCAGTGATTTTTAGTGAAATAGTTTCAAAATATTTTGTTTTTTATTAATTTGTTATTTTAATGGTTTAGTGTACAAAACTAAACGATAAATCGAACGAATTAAACTGAACTGTAAAGAGCGTAAAGAGTAAATTCAGTCCCATGTATAGATCCGGAAGCAATAGTAGATTACAATCACGAAAATTTTTGAAAGAAAATGGGATCAAAATTTTCTAGCGGTCGCCGCACATTTTACTCCAATAGTAAATAACAGTAAATAAATTACTCCACTTGCCATTCACTGTAGTTCACGTTCACCGCAAAGGTTTTCATCTCAACATAAATAAACAGATGAATAGAGTAGATAGATCGAATTTCAATTTTCATAAAGTCGTCACGGTTAATGAAACGATAACCATGGCTAACCAACCTCTCATATCACCTTTCCATATATAAATGTATACACATAATAAAATAGTAATACATAATCCCATAATTAATAGTTGAAGAGAAAGAAATTAGATTTGTACATATTTTATTGAGAAGAAATGAGGAAAGTACGAGCACATCGAAGAAAGAATATTATGTCTTTGGAGTTGATCTTTAAGAAGTTATATATGTTATTAAAACTCTTAAGATGAACAACAAATTAAAAATCATACCTTTCTCTTTTTTGTTTTGTTATTGTTAGTTGTTGTTAAGTTTAGTTACATTACTTACATGTAATAACCATTTCAAATATATTTAATAACAAGTCAAGTATCTCGAGATATTCTTATGTATGTATACATGTGAGACAGCGCAGCGCGCGCATATTCATGTGAATGAATGCATAAATTATGTTTAAATTTTTTTTTATTTATGTTGTACGCTGATAGAATTTGGCGTGCCCTTTATCACCTTTTCTTCATCGGCTGCGCGATTAATGATGATAATTTAAAGTGATGTATTCTCCACTAATTACTGTCAAAAAAAATTAAGCGAAATATGCTTTACGTATATAGAATGGAAAGCCTGTAAGCAGTATATCCATCTGCTGTTGAAGCGAAAGTTAAATTTTATTTAACTTTTTGTATAAGTTGATTGTTTTGACAGGAGTCAAATTATCGGTGTCGATAAGTGGGCGCAACTTGATAATTTGACTGTTAAGACAAATTGCACGTTAAGCTAATAAATTATGAGTGTGTGGAATTTGGACATGATCGCTTATGATATGCCAATCTGTCAATCTTCATCGTAACTTTCTCGTGAAAATTGAAAGTATGATAAAATCTGTGTGTGGGGTTTTCGGATTTTTGGAAGTTATTTAATGGAGCATTTTATTTCAACCGATATTGATGATCTAGTGAAATTTAAAAAAAAAAATATTGCTGATAGTCGTGACATATCTTTTATTTTAAGACGATCTTTAATATTTTGAATAAAATGCTGCTACACACTTGTGCTTTCGTTATGGGCCGATAGATCCTCATTTACTAACCGATCGCATTGAAATTCTTAGAAACAAAATTTATATTCCAGGTCTCATCTATTACATCGTCCTGAAAGCTTACACTCGTAACTACTAGAACCAAATCTACTCGAAAACCATAATGAGACTGATGGCTAGTACCGAAAATCTTAGTCTCCATTATGACATAATGGTTCTTCGCAAAGCGGCTTAATATGGGTGATTAAATTGAATTTTTAATTGTAATGTATTTTTTTTTTGTATTTGTAAATATGTTAATATTACCCGACATTCCAAACTATACATATTTTAATATCACAAACAATAAATTCGAGGCATATCTTACTATCGTGATAGTAAACTTTGTTTGGGTTGACATCAAAAACCTTCACAACAGCTGTTTTTTGGGCTGATATCATTAAAACGTCATGCCATACTATTTTTTGGCTAACATTTGAAATATGATTTTAGTGCTGCCATAACATTTTTTAAAGGGTCATATCAGTCTAGCACTTAACCTAACATCGGCCACCCTCTATGACGCCTACGAATTTTCTGTGATTCTGTGCCGTTTCGAATATAAATAATTTTAAGTCAGTGCTGGGCTGGAATGTTCTAACATCACATTTTGCGATATTTTATCGAAGTCTACGTCTCTTTCAGCTAGATTAATTTGACTTCTGTTTCGTTTATCAATTATTTCTTCTCTGCTGCTATCACAACCTACTAGGATATATTTGAACAATATCTATTTCACTTATTTTCGTTGTAGCAGGCTGGTAAATGATATAAAAATTGAAACAGAGATAAATTTTAATCTACAGAAACGAGAAATGAACTTCGATTATCAAACATGGTGATGTTAGAACATCGTAGCCCAGCGACCAAAATGGAATTTGGGATTTTAGCGGTGCAAACAACTGGTTTTACCAACCATGGCCAATCACGATATCCTAAGGAATGGATATTCATTATATTCCTAATGATATAAATGACAAATTTTGTTAGCTGTTAATGTTTTGAAGGCCCAGAACCCAAAAAAGAAAAAAAGTTGTCTGTCTGCCTGGATATCTGTATGGATGATATATTGAGAATGGCCGAAGCCGCTCACTATCGCATATTTTAAATTGTAGCACAATTTTCCTTCACTTAACAGTTGCAATAGTGCAATGTGCATCTTGTCCTTTAGCGTCCTGTTTTAGCACATCCTGATGTGGAATATACCTAATATCTTGTTATATTCTTACTTCGGAAAATTAATATTCTTTTGAGACTTGCACGTCAAGAGGGTCTTGTATCTGTCACCATACCTTATAAAACACCAAAGATCTCGAATTAGATAACCGTTTTGAAAATATCACTTCAGCCGTGTTATATTATTTCGGCACTCTCCGGCGCCGATTGTGAAATTTCTACTGAAACTGCAGCTATTATTCACTGGTGTCGCTATACATATAAAACAAACATTTGTTATAAATGCATCCATATAAAACAAACATTTGTCACCGGAATTATACTAATTGACATTTATTTTGACACGACCTTATAAACAAGAATTCATCTTGCTGCGTTTTTAATTTTTATTGTAAGATTAAGTTTCTAATGGTTTCAGGGGCTTACAAAATAAAGGCCTTTTTAAATTTCCCATTGAAATGGATAGCGCTCCCGATAGCGGTTCCCGATAAATAGGTAGAGCAAAATATTTTTGTGTCGATTTTTAACTAAAAAGTTGAATGAAAAATATTACTTTGGAGTTAAATAAAATTATATGCAAAAAAAGCGCGCTAAATACACAAGTTGACATAGAAAATTGGGTGCTCCGGATACAACTATCGGGCGCTAATAAAAAAACACGGCTTTCAATTCATAAAATATATATTTGTAAAAACAAATTAGTTTAAGCACTTTAGTACACAAATCAGCCGTATTGGCACTGACGGCGGATACATATTTTTATCTTCTCTGATAACCATGTACATTTAGCTTGAAATTACCAAGCAAGACCAACAATTCTGTTATAAGCATTTTAGGTTAGAAATCCACCGTTTTAGGTTGAGAAATTCTTGAAAAATGTCAACAATTAAACTAAAGCACATTATTATTCAAAGTTTACGCTAAGGTCCTGGAGATACATATTTTTAGGCAGAACGAACTAAAATTTGTTATCACCACTTCAGTTCATAAATTCACCAAATCGGCACTGGTAGCAAACTGATCGTTCGTTATACAAAAACATCTACGTTTCATGGGTAAGGTTTTAAAATTGTCACAAAATAAAACCAGTTGTCTAAGAAACACGTGGATACACCCAAAAATTAAAACTTTCTAAGAATATATTTTCTGGCTCGACATTCTCATATTTCACCTTTTAGCAGACATTATATTTCCCCATTTTTTTAAATCATTCAGTCCATCCATGATGCAAGAGAAATGTTCGTAAGGGTTTCCAAAAGAGTTTCAAGATGTTACATTGAGAAATGTCAACGGATATTCCAAACACAAAAGAAGAGAGACAGACGAAATAGATTTTTATCTCGGCCGTCCCATTGATAATTATCCCATGCAAACTGACATATCAACGTGAAACTATGTACTACGGACAGGATTAAGCTAATTTTCGGTATTCAAAAAAAATAATAACAAAAAATCTTTAATGTATGTGTTTGCGTTCCATTTACTTTCTCGTAGGTAATATACCGCTTGAAGCATTCCATGCCACTTCCAGAGATAAAAAACTTACTACTATTGAAATATTGGAAAATGCCCGTTCACTATATTTGGGACGACGAAAAAAAATTCTGGAAGAAGTGAGAAGGTGATGGGAATAAAGAAATTGAATGGATTTATATTGTTAGTATCAAGGATTCTGAAAGATTTTGTCTTAGACTCTTGCTTCAATAAGAAACGGGAGCTAAATCATTTGAAGACGTTCAATTTGACGAAAAACTCTGGAAGACGCCAAATCGTACAGTGCCACCAGGAGAGCTGGAGGTAGAGAAAATACTAATTAGGGATGTTTGGACGATAATTTGGTGTTAGAAACTTTTGAAAAAACAATTTTTTCAAATGACATCTCTTCTTTGACGAGAAAAATAATTTTATACCCAAAGAACATTGATGTGAACAGAATCAAAAATCAAAATATGGCTTGCTTCCTGAACAAAGTAGAGTGTATTTAAGTAGAGATAAAGTCGATACAAACGCAATAATGAGCGTCTTAACTTTCCACAACAATATTTGAATTCCATCACTCCGGCTGAGTTAACTCAACATACACTGAATCTTAAAATTGGAACAGTCATGTTACTTCGGAATCTCAAAATTAAGTTGTGGAAAACATGAAAGATAACGTGATTGAGACAGAAGTGCTCTACGAAACCGTAACACTGTGTGATTTGTTCGGTGCAGAATATATTAAATCTAACAGTACAATGGTTCGTACAAAATTAAAACTGACTGCATTCCATAACACCCTATAGTAATTGGAAAGTCATGAACAATTTTTCATTTTAATAATAAAATATAGTCCATTGACTTTTGTAGAGGAAACTGTACGCTATTAAACGGAACCAACCTTTATTAACCTCTTTTTAACTCAACAGATAATTCCATCGCAATTAAATTAACAGCCTTACATTAAATCGGATTAAATAAACAGTAAATAATCCAAAAACCATTTTAATCGCAATTAAACTTAAATTAACAAACAAAATAAAAAATTAAAATTCCAAAGCTCGAAATAATAAACTCGCAGCTTGTTTGTATTGTGTTACTCTGATTATATAAGGTATGGATGGTGTTCATGCAATTAAAATTAAATTAATCATTCGCGATAACTCGAATTTTTTAGTGCAAATCCGCTTTAATTTTTGTGGTATGACGAATGAGAGTGTATTTGCATATGGTGGGCGAGGTACACATAGAGACACATAAAAATATGTATCTGCTTCGATATGACGGAAAATGTTACATCGCCCCTTACTTCGAAAATGAATATTTAATTCAATTTATTAAATCGTAAAAATACCAAATCGTAAAACATTTCATGTATTGCTAGTTAGTTTTGATTTTGGAATTTTCCAAAAATTTTCTATTTATATATCGCCATTAAATTGTTAAAACCCAGAACATGTACGAATGTACAGAAATACGTACGCGAGTATTTTTATGTTTACACCAAATTTAGAAGAAATTTTTTTTTCATTTTTCAAAGATATAAAATTCAAAGAGGGGTGTTCGCACTGATCTGAAACACTGGTATTCACTGTGTAACAGAGAGTCTTTAATTTCGAATTTTCGGAAATCAAATTCGAATTTGTTATCAAAGTATTTGGTTGTTACAATGGTCATGTTGGAAGTCAAAATATGAATTTACGATAAATTTCGGGGAGTTTTCCAACTTTCCAAACAAATTAATGAAAGCAACTCGATTGACTATATCTCGTCACGAATAATTACCCTGACACCAGATTTTGCAACATAAATTGTTTGCTGTCCCATCATTTTTTGAATTACTATCTGATCTCTTAAATCCAATTTATCGAATTCGTCATTATAGCAGACTGCATTATCAGCACAGTCTCTTCAATTCATTTCAAAGTCCTTAGCATATTTTTGTAAACTACAGAGCCCTTAAATGCCATTAGTTCACATGATGTTCTAGGTGTATTTATCACTCTTCTAGTAATTATTGCGAGAAGCGACGAACAGTTTACTTTTTCGAGTTTATTGTTTCTGTCGTTGACAAGAACATATCCGTGATTAACAAAATGAGTGTTGTGAGTGTTATTCTGCTTCTTACCGGGTATAGTCTGGAGTAGCCGTTCTTTTTGGAACAGCAACCGTTGCAGCGGTGGATTGATCAGGTTTTAATGTGCGCCTTTTTCTTCTCTCAGCGCCAGATGACGCCAGTTTTATTTTATTTATTTTACTACTACTTTGCACCACAACGATAGTCCAATCCAATGGCGTTTATGCCATAAGTCAGAAATATATCGTTTCCTGAAAGTTGCGATGCTCTCACCAAAATCAATTTTTTCAGAGGTAATAATATCGAGATTTTTCGTCAAGTAAATGGTTTTATTATTTATTTTATTTTTATTTTTTAGGTTGAAAAATGTTTTTGGTTACAGGACAACACAGGTTCAACAATACATTCTGCTTCTATAACTCTACTTAGTCTGTCTCGGAGGTCACGTAGGCCTATTTTAACTAAACTACCATCCATCACTCGACACTATAGATTATAATCAATCATATTCAAAGATAAGGTCACATTGGATAGGCCGTGGTATAACACTACTTTCGATGGCTGGCCATCAGCAAAGGCTAATTGCACAACCTGACTTGTGATGGGTCTACCTCATCGTATTAAATTGGGGATAATTTTTGTTTGTTAAGGATGTCTTAAGCTAACTACACATATATACCATGTCCGTTGGAAATTTCTGGGTACTGGCCAATCCTCGAAAAATTGAATGTGTAAATTCATCCTTTCATTTCTAATTTGCAAAAATTGATCAAGTTCGGGGTCAATAACAAATGGGTCTACCTCATTGTATTAAATTGGGAATAATTTTTATTTGTTAAGGATATGTCACGCTAACTAGACATATATACCATGTCCGTTGGAAATCTCTGGGTACTGGCCAATCATCGATACAGTGAATGTGTAAATTCGTCCATTTATTCCAAAATTGCAAAAATTGATCCAGTTCGTGGTCACTAACCAACGCGTCTACCTCATCGTATTAACATAGCGTGATACAGAATTTAGTCCATGAAAGGTCGGGAAACATCGAACTTGACGAGACCACTTGTCCTCTACGTATTTTGGGGCGCTGATTACGAAAATGAGGGTTAAAACTACCTCCAGTGGTTGGAACACCTTTAAAATTGAAAAAAACACCCCTGAATAGGGGTGTTTTTCGACTGTACTTGTTGTTTTGCAAACTAAGCCATCTGATATGTTTTTTGGGGCGCTGATTACGAAAATGAGGGTTAAAACTAGCAGCAATGGTGTAACCACCCCTAAAATTGCAAAAAACGCCCCTAAATAGTTTCTGATACTCGTATTTTTTAGCCTTTATTTAAAGTGATCTTCCGAAAACAAGAGTTACCCGAAAAATATCAATATTCCTATGAATCAAAACTCCTGTTCATTTTAAATATGCCGAATTGGAAACACTAGGAGACTTCAGAGGGCGTGTGAATACAAGGTTGTAGATTCAGGTTTTCTCAAGAGGAAATACAATTAGAACTTGAGCCAGAAATATTGATTCAGGAAACTGAAAATCAATGGAATACGAGCGATTTTTGCGATTCACAGATAAGTTCAGAAGTTGATTGGGCCGAAACAACAACAGAATTTGACGAAGATGAAGAACTTTCTTCTTGCAAAATACCAAGACTAGATTTGAATACAACTGAATAGTGTTATCTTGTAAGAAGTTTGATACTTGTCATATTTCATATTTATTAATAAAAATATATTCCATTTTTAGTTTTTGGATTTTATATTTCATTTTTCACCAAATTCTACCGGTTGGGAGGGGTGTTTCTGGCATGTGAGGGGTGTCACACAAATTTTCCAGTCTCGACACCCCGATTTTTGAAATCAGCGCCCCAAAAAACATATCAGATGAGTTAGTTTGCAAAACAACAAGTACAGTGGAAAACACCCCTACTTAAGGGTGTTTTTGCAATTTTAGGGGTGGTTCAACTACTGCTGCAAGTGTTAACCTCCATTTTCGTAATCAGCGCTCCAAAAAACATATAAGATGGCTTAGTTTGCAAAACAACAAGTACAGTCGAAAAACACCCCTATTTAGGGGTGTTTTTTGCAATTTTAAGGGTGTTCCAACCACTGGAGGTAGTTTTAACCCTCGTTTTCGTAATCAATGCCCCAAAATACGTAGAAGACAAGTGGTCTCGTCAAGTTTGGTGTTTCCCGACCTTTTACCGTTATTTTAAATGGATTAATTATGCATGCAATTAGACGCCAATGCGGAATCTCAAATTACGGCTATTCTATTAGATGGTGGCTGAAAAGCGCATTCATCACTAAAATTGCCGTTGAATATGCAAATCACTGAGACACCAATAAGCAATATCAACAAAAACTCTGGAATGGATAAAGTACTCCAATAATATCAAAATATTTATGGGACAAATGTACTATGACTCTCAAAAAGCATTGCGGGACGCTTTTTTGTACACTAAAAGATTTGATAGGAAATGAAGAGATATTCGCAGGTCTACTAATTTTATAGTCCGTTGATTTTCGATAACGCCAACCAGTTATACCGCGTTCAACAATCGCTGATGAACTTAATGCATGTCCCAAATCATTAGTTTTATGGTGACACGTACAGAAAATGACATTGAAAATAAATATGCGTGTACAACAACAACAACATGATACATCCGCTGAAGGTTTTGCAAAACAATTTTTGAATATTGAGAATGGGAAAGGAATCCACACTTTGCCAACAGATTTCTTTACAATCAGAGCAACTACACAAAAAAACGATGTGAATGCCATCAATTTTATGCATCATGTAACTCCCTCCGAAACATAAATCCACTACGATTTTGCAATGGTATCGCAGGTTTTCAGTGAAAAAGATGATGAACAATTGTATCGACGATACATTTTTAAATGAAAAATTTGTGTTGCCACGCATCCCAATGGTTACGACGGATATGACATTCGAATTCAGTTGTTTGTATTTTACGGTGCGACTCGCATTTTCAATTACCAACAACATAGTACATAGAGACCATCGGCGGTGCAAGTCCACATCTAAAAGCACTCGGGCACTCGTACTAAATATATTATCGCATTAAATTGAAGACTACGCGAACGAATTCACGTCGCGGGCTACAGCTAGCTACATATAAACACGATTCCGTTACTTTTTTGTTATCTCTCATTTTGCCAGCGTCCAAAATTATATGTCAAAAGTTCGTGTAAAGTTACGCCTGCAAATAATTTCACACTTCATCTTGAATAACAAGCTGCCAATCATCCCATTGCGATAAATATCTCTCTAAACAATTTTAATTGTCATAAACTTTAAATCCATTCCATTCTAATCAAAGAATTATATCTTAGTTTTAATGAATTTCACTCAGCAAATTGCGCAATTCAGTGATATCCGCACATAAAAGACATCAGATATGATTGACCCCACACAACACATCTACATTCTACACAAATGTGCTTTTTTTGCAACGTGTAATTAATGCTTCCATCATGCCAAAGCAACAAAAAAGAATTTCTCTACAAACATTGAAACAAATCCTCAGACTTAATTACAGAACCGTTCAAATTACCATGATTTTGCTGTAATACGAGCCGCCCATTGTTGTAGGTTTTAGAATTGTATTTTGTACTTGTCCGTATATAGAGAGATAATTTATTAGAATGTTATGTGGTTTTGCTTTTTCTTAACGTGTAATATCATTATAAGAATTCGGCACGAAGAAGGGAAGAAATTTTTGTTTAAATGAAAGACTGATGAAATGAAATTGATAAGACTTTAAGTTCAAACGAGCGCGCGCACATGATTTTGAAAGAAACGAAAGAGAGACATGAAATTATAATCGAGCGCGCCAAAGTTTTTATATATAGGTTAGTGTATCTCATCTCGGTTTGCTTGGTATTTCTATATAGAATGACCTAAACCTGATTTCATTTATGCCCAATCATTCTGTTTGGCTTGTTCTGCGTTGATCGTTTTGATTATTTATGATGATTATAATGATTTGATTTGTTATGGTCATAAATAAATTAATATTTTTTTATTTTTAAAAAATATTTACAGAATGACAACACCAAATTCTTCATTTTCAACAACATCAACAACAACAACAAAAGACCAACATCAAATTCATCATCGTCCTCATCATCAACGATCGAATAGTTATGCACTTGGGACAACAATTCCAAATGGTGGACAAGATCGGCATAATCGGTGGAATCGGTAAGTGTATTACAAATTCAACACTGCATAAAGGCAACAATAAAGCGGATGTTCAGTCTTCCGTAACATTTAAAATTCTACTTGCAATATGATCCGCTTATGAGAAAATTTATTGTGCATAATGCATATGCGGAGTATTACAAAAATATTTATTTTTTCGTTTCATACATATATTAGAGCAATTCCGGAAGCCGGTTACGTGACTTTGGGCACCCTTCGATACGGAGTACGCTTATCAAATCCAAGTCTTTTCCATTCCAACGGTTCAACGCTGAACGATAATTCAAGTATTAAATCGCTGGCCACAACAATCACCAGCAGTGACAGCAGTCATACGGGAAATGGTAAATGCAACAGTGGAAATTGTTGTTGTATCACATCGAACGGATTAGTATTACCGTGGTCAAATAATAATGGGAGCAGTAATGGTCATGGTAGTAGTGCAAATAATCATAATACTACGAATATTATTAATAACGGTACAGTAAATCCAACAAGAACACGTCTTCCTGTGCCAAGTTTATGTAAGTTTATGCGAGTAATAATAAATATTAAGATTTTTTGTTGAATTTTTTAAGAATTTTGGTTTTTATAAAAATAAATAAAATTTATTATTTTAGTGTCATAAATTCGGAGAATTTTTAAGTTAACCCTTGATAGGTCGACGGTGCCAAAAATATCAAATATTTTTTTTTGGAAGATTCACAAAATTTTATTTCGACGTGGTAACATTGAGAAGGTACAGATGCAATATTGCGAATTGGGTGAGCGTTGAGAAAAGATTAGGACTAACAAGAGCTTTTTCCTATATCATTGCTTGAATGTTTGGTTAGAATTTGAAAGTATCATTCTCACTTCAGACCCGACATTCCTAAGACAAAACGTAAAGTCGTTTGCGTTGAGGTAATACTACCTTCCTAAAGTTTGCAAAATCTATCTAGCAGAATATTAAATATAATATGGGAAATTAGAGGCTGATTATAAGCTAACTAAACGCTGTGTTAATAAATCTTCGGCTCCATCCATTGTAATGAAAAATATGGGTTCTGTTATACTGTTAAAGTTGGTTGAAATTTTCCAGTCGAAAGATGGTAATGCAGATAGTGGCTTTGCCATTCTGTCGAAAGATGGCAATGCAGATAGCGATTTTGCTAGCCGAGGCGAAAATATTTTAAAATGTCGACAATGCAGATGGAATCGAAAAAGAAGATTGACTTCAATATTCAAACTGAAAAATGCCGGCAATACAGATTTAAAAGTTACAAATGAATCATCAATTTTCTAACATAAAAATGTCAATAACAGACATCTATACAATAGCCATGAGACGCATAGTCACGTTCAGCTGTTGAATGGTTTGTACGTTATTGCCTGATGTTGCACCATCTTGCGTGTTGTTGCAAATGTTGCACTATGTTGTGCGATGTTGCACCATGTTGTTGTTGCATTTAGCTGCGTGATATTGTACTATGGGATGTATATATTATATATCAAGATTTTGACAGATGAACGACGATCTGACTGTACCATTTTGATGAACCATGGCCCTAAGTAGAATTTAATTATATATGTTTGGAGCGAAGCCGCTCACTATGGCACATTTCAAAACAGGATGTAATAAAACAGGACATCACAAAACAGTACATGGTACGGAACAGGACCGATTGAAACAGTACATCACAAAACAGTATATGGTATTGTACATTAAAGTACATGGTACAAAACAGGACCGATTAAAACAGTACAACACAAAACAGTACATGGTACACTAAAGTATATGGTACGGAACAGGACCGATTAAAACAGTACATCACAAAACAGTACATGGTACACTAAAGTACATGGTACGAAACAGGACCACATTTATTGAATACGTTTAGTAATTAGGATATTATCAAGTAGATATTTGCCTTCACTTAGAGTAATTAGACAGTATTACTATATAGAATTATAATTGCTTTAAGTTATAACAAAATATCCCTTCACCTAAATATATAAATAATATATTTATTTTATTTATATATATATTTAAATTTTTGATCTATTTTGCAACAATAAATAAAACTTAATTAATTTTTTGGAATTAAAAACCTGCAAGATTAGGTTATTAAAATCTTAAAATTGACTATTAACTATTTTGTGGTGTTTTTTAATACGTACTGTTTTGCAATGTGTTCTTCCGTACCATGTACTTTAGTGTACCATGTACTGTTTTGTGATGTACTGTTTTAATCGGTCCTGCTTCGTACCATGTACTGTAGTGTACCATGTACTGTTTTGTGTTGTACTGTTTTAATCGGTCCTGTTTCGTACCATGTACTGTAGTGTACCATGTACTGTTTTAATCGGTCCTGTTTCGTACCATGTACTGAAGTGTACCATGTACTGTTTTGTTACATCCTGTTTTGTGACATCCTGTTTTAGCACATCCTGTTGTGAAATGTGTCGTTTCGTATGGGACCCGTTTGGAGTGAGTTTTATGAGGTTATATTGGTGAAATGTTCCATTTTTCATTGTTCTAAAGTATCAATTGTCCATCATTCAAGATTTTGCCCGATGGACACCAATCTGACTGCCGATTGGATAGCCCATTATCATAGGTAGATTTTGATTATAGGTTACGAGTGGGTTTGATGAGGTTATAGGGATGAAATGCCATATTTGCTTAATACAGCCGAAACTAGTCGATAAAAAAGATTACAAATTATCAAGCATAAATGGTTTGTAATTGACTGTTGGCAGATTTTGATTATAGGTTAGGGGTAAGTCTGAGGGGGTTATAGGTGTGACATTTTAATTTTCTCTTCTTCTCACTATACAATGGACAATACAATTGACACTAATCTGACTAGGGTAATTCAATAGCCCATCTACCGATTTGATAATAGGTTAGGGGTAGGTCTGATTGGGTTATATCGGTAAAATATTGTGTTTCCCCGTTTTTCATCGATAAAATCGTTCGTCATTCGAGATTTTGACATATAGAACTATGTTCTGATTGTTTATTTGTTTATTAACTTTGCAATCTGTTCTACGGCCGAAGCAGTCCTAATACACGGTTATTACAGGTCTGATTTACGTATAGGGCCATCTGCGCATTGCATAGCCCCATATCAGCCTATTGATTAGGAAAATTGGTGGCTCAAGAGTTCTGTACTCAGCCAGGGGTTCATAGTTGTGTTCATTCAGATCACCGATCGAGCAAGGTACCTTTCAATCCAAACACCAAAGCTTTTAACCACTATGCGGCTTGGTCGGTGTAATATTCTGCTTGATGCGGCGTAAATTCCCGTAATTTTTAAATTAGTTTTAATTGAGTGTTCAATTTTAGACGTGATTTTAGAGTTGATGCCGATTGAACTCAAGTATTTCTTAACCGACTATGATTCAATGCGGAAAGTAGTGCATAATTGGGGTTATAAATGATAATGCAGTTTGTGCTAGCAAAGTACATTAGAATCGGATGCCAATCACTATAATGAAGAAGAATAATGAATAATGTCTATACTATTTGAAAATATTAGTGAAAACATGTGGACATCTCTAGGATCGGCGGTATAAAAAGTATAAATTTCTTAAAAATTTGAACATTTTTTAGTTAATCAGCATCGAGAAACGTTCACTACAGTTTCAGTGTACTCGTCGAGCTGTGGCGAAATATGTTTCCCATTCGCTATAGACGCTAGAATATTGCTCGAAACTCGTCAAAAATGCTAAAGTTCTAAAAATAATTTTTAATCAGACGAATCTCAAAAATATACTTTACTTAAATCTTAAAATAAAGTTACATGCTTTACCTTCTCAAAAATGTCAGCTATAATTAGTTCGCCAGATTCGGCGGCACAACATTTAGAATCATGTCCAATTTTATAATTTTCTGTTTAAAATAAATGTCAATTAGAAAATGGACGAATTTTACAGTGTAATTTTTTGAAAATTCTGGATAAAGTTTTGAAATATGGCATTGTAGAATGAATCTTAACCATATCTAGGACGTGATTACAACTCTAAAACTAGTTTTGGACAATGTTGTGGATCTGGAAGAAAGAAAGATCTGGAGTTTTATCAAACTTTTGGATTTAACAGGATGGATCAGTTTTTAGAATTTAACCATAATGGGTAGAATTCGACTATGTCGGCCAAATTAGCTATATGCAGGATAGGATTGGGAATTTTAGATTATTTTTGAAATCCTAAACGTTCGAATTTTTGAAATTTGACAGTGCTGAATAGAACATGGCCATTCATTAGCATATTTTACTCATATTTGCTTTGGAGACTGTTATTGAGATTTTAAGTGGCGGACTTTGAATAAAATTCTCAACAAACTAAGCGTCAAAAAGCGTCAAAAATATTATTTACATAAGTATGGTTATATGTATTTGTTTAACAGGTCACGATGAACACTTGTGAGACATTATATATAATCCGAATTATAATAAATATTAAAAATTACACCTCGATTAACGAGGGTAATCCCAAAGTACTCGACCTGACAACGAAAACAGACAAAATTTGGAAAGAAATATCTTTATTTCCAAACAAATCACCTTCTAGCTCGGTACACTTTCCCCAGCGATGTCCAATAGGTTATTATCATGCTCGAGCGATACTACGACAAAATTACAAAAATCATCATTGACATTGGAATTTGATAGACTTAACTGGATAACATAACGGGATTGATGAGAACCGGGCAAAATCTTGATTACTATAATTATATGAATTGCAAAAATATTGTAAAACTTAACTCACATGTAGCGGAATTGATATGAGAACTGGGAAAATTCTTGATTGGAGTTATATATGCAGCAAAACAACCTCCCGCCAGTATTACCGCAACGAATCAATCAACTCAATCCGTTGAGTTCTAATTTAAATCTTCCTTTTTATATGCCACAGAATCAATCAGCACCTCAACAGCAACAGCACCAACTATACAAAAGCAGCAACAACTACAGGCATCAGCTATAGCAGATTGATTAGGTTGTAAATCACAATATGATGTATAATGCGGGACCCCAAAACCAATACCAACCGCCTCAACAAATGATGCAAATGCCAACAATGGATATGAATATATCGATTATAATCAAATGGGCCGTATGCAAAAACCATTTGTCTATACTACTTTTCGATGCATTTGGGGATTTTGTAAAAGCTTCCGGTTTAGTTTCATCCCCAGCGAAATCGCTCACTTGTTAACAATCAAATCGGAGTGGGATTCGCTGGGGTCTGATTCGCTAGATTTGATGTTAACTTTCTTCTCATCTTGGTAATGTTTCTTTAAATTTTTCAAAGCGTCATTCCTCTCGATCCAGTATTTTCGATATCCCTATACAAATTTGTTGATATCGTTTATTATTGAATTATCTTCTTTTGTGATCCTTGGATTCATCGGATCGTAATTTTCATTTTAAGTCGACTCCTCTTTCTCGTCACAGGATTTAGTTCGTCGAGTTTCTGTGGTTAGTTCGCGACTTCGTGCTAGTCCAACTCTTTTCTAACGTCCTTTTTGTATTTAGCTCGAACCTGTATTTGGCCCATTTTTAAACCACAACCCACACGTTTCGGGGTTATATTTATCCTTGCCAGAACTATTACAAAGTTCAGAAAATCATCATGGACATTGAAATTTGATAGACCTGACTGAAAAATGCAACGGGACTGATGAGAACTGGACAAACTCTTCATGAATTGCAAAACAAATGTAATTCACACCTCTCACGTTTCGGGCTCATTTTTTCCCATGCAAAATTATGACATGGTGAATAAGATAAATATTTAAATTAAGAAAATATTTTTATTTTTTGATGCGTGCAATTTTTGAAATTTTTTTTAAAAGTTAATATTACGCCTAAATGTTTTTTTTTGTGGCGTACAATCATTATAAACACACACACACACACAATTTTTAGTATTTTAGGTATTTATTATAGGATTTTTTTAGGAATTATTTCATGTCGATCAGTGATATTGCTGCCGTGTCGTGTAAACCATGAAATTGTTCCGTACCTATTAAATGCCGTCAACCAATTAAGGGTTAAACTTGAAAAGTCTGCGTGTAGCATTAAAATTAAAATTTACATTTTATTTTCGTATAGTTTCCAGTCAATTTAAATTAAATATCTACCTGTTTGCGATAAATAAAATTAAAATTTGGAAAATTTTTATATTCTCTCTATACTGCTATATTTAAAGAAAAATACGAAGATCATAAATGTATCCCCACTTTTAATAAAAAAAAAAACAATTTTATATTTTTCCAGCTAAAAATAGAACAGCATCTTCGCTGTCATCTACTTCGTCTTCATCGTCTGCATCATCGTCATCAGCTGTATCACCACCATCAACGTTACAGTCGTCATCATCATCATCATCTCCATCGATATCGACTACATCTTCATTTAATCATCATCATCATCATCACGATCATCGAAATAAAGGGCCGATCACATTAATACCGCGCGATTCATCACCACCTTCGATAACGGCATGCTGTTATAGCACCAGTAGTGCGAACGCTAATAAACGGCCAGCACTTGTCTACACGCCACCAAAACATATAAAAAGTAAATCCTATAACTTTATTAATAATAATAATAATAATAATAATAATAATAATAATAATAATAATAATAATGGTAGTAGTATTGGTAATAATAATGATGATGATCGTCATCATCAAAACGATGATGATCGTGAAAATGTATATCGGCAACCGTGTGTCAATGAAAATTTTCATTTAACAAAGAAAATTTTCAGTAACAATAATAACAATGTTGTTAGTAGTAATGGTAGTAGTGACGATAAAGTAATAATCCACAATAATAACAACAACAATAGTGATAATAATGATAGTAGTAAAACATGCTGTTCCATATATAATCACGTGAAAAGTGAAAATGGTAGTGATATAAATAATAGTGATCGGTATGATTATTTAAAAAATAATAATAATAGTTGTAATAGTAATAATAAGTTTGATCATAAGATAGGAACGGCTACGAACGATACGACAGTCACGAATCGTTTGAATTGTTTTGGTAAATCAAATAGTGGTAATAACGATAATAGTGATCACAATAATATTAATCAAATTTATGTGAAAATACCACCGTCGACAACAGTTGAGAAAAATGTAAGTTTATTTTAAAAATATTTTTTACTATATCGTATATTATACAGTATAGCCACGATAATAATGTCCAGAATTAAATTAAAATGGTGATCGTGTTTGTGAATGTGAGAATGATGTACTGTACACATATGTAAACATACATGAATGATAGGTGCTATTTTAATTGTGGTGATGAGTAATGCTGTTGCTCCCCCGATAACACATTTTGTAAAGTAAATCGCTGCGTCGTGTTAATGAACTGCGCTGTGCCAAGAATTTATGTTTTCTTGATTAAATGTGTGGATGACAGCTCTGTCGAAAAATATATTTAAAAGAAAAAAATATTGTGCCTGAGTCAGTATGTCTCGATCTCTTTATCGTATTCTTATCTAACCCACTCTGAGTTTTAATTTTAAATTAGTTAATGTGTTCTTTCTGATGAGATATCGTGCCGTTAACAGTTTGAGTGATATAGTGCGAAATACTTTAATCTTATGCGTCCCGTTGCTAGAGCCTGTGACACACATGGTTCGCATTTAAGTAATGTTATTTCACTATCGAACTTTATAAACAATTTTATCAACAATCATTTGCAAATTTTTTCGCTAGAGATAATTGAGCCTGAATGATGACTTACAATATAAAATGTCTCCATTATGTGCAAGCAACTATACAAAGCATTTTAACGAACTTAAATTAATAATCAAATTCTACTATCAATAAAATAGCATAATCAGTGTTGCATTCAGCTCTATGACTTCCCCATTTCAAGACATTCATTGTTGTGACTTTGCTGCGACCATATTCACGCGTATCGGTCATTTGGGTGGCTGACGTTGGGCTGCTGGTATTATGTGGGTTCGATGAAGTATCGTCAATGCTCATAATGTACTACAGAAACAGTCATTGATATTTTGCCTAATTCGCTGTTTGTTATGTAGATGATCGGGCAAATGCCGCAAACGATTTACGTGTATCTAGCCACTCGTACAAATGCCTATGATCATTGGAGCCTTCTCACTTTTTACATATTGCCGGAGCTTGCCTAGTTTGTATGTTGAGAGGTACGGATGTTCGAGTTTCTCGAACATGTTCTTAAACACGAGCCAGTTCTCTGGTCATCGAGAATTGGTATCTATAGTTCCAAGCGCACGTCCACATCATGGTTATGTAAATTTTTCATCTCCGGCTTTGGCATACAACCCAACAGTAGACGACGTAATTTTTTCTTCAGCCTTGCCAACTAAAATCAAGTGATTTTCAATGAATCGGTGGAAATGTGCTTCGATGCCACACAACGATTGTTCGATTACCACCCGATATTCTCAAATTCAATTCTGCCATCTCTAAGGCGGGGAGCGTGAGTTCATTCCTCCTAAGAGGTACCAAAATGTCTAATATTTAACTGAGGTATTATATTCGGAAATAATGCGAAGTAATAAAACTTTTGACCGATGCATCTAAAAATTGGTGTTGTCACTCACTGTTTAAACCTGGTACCAGATGGCATTGTTGATCTCAAACAAAGACCATCTAATAACATAGACCATCATGTAGCGAAACACATTTGCAACAAAGATAGGCTTATGTAAAAAATGCGTATTAATAATCAGTCTCAACGAGTTACAACTAGTTGGACCAACACTACAACAGGATTTGTTTTCCATTATCTTAAGATGACAACAACAGCTAATTAGTAAAATTATAAACCTTCACTGGACTAGTAGCAACCGATAGGTGTGTAAACCATAGGCATTATGGCTTCATCAAAAAATAGGTCACGTATCTTCTGGTGTCAATGTCGACTATCACGTTGTAAATCGACGCCATGTTTAAATTATTTTATAAAGTAGACGAAAACGGAACTGATCTCGCTTGATTTATTTTTTCGTTATTTTTACGTCTGTTAGTTACTAATGAATGAATATACAGATATTTGTTTATAAATTTCGAACACATGTTGGGAAATTGGGATAAACTAAAAAACAATTTCGATTAATATAATTATTTTCTTCTTCTTGGTGTAATAGTAAAATATTATATAATCGACATTGATTTGTTACGCCAATCTGCTGCATATAATTTGCCGCAAGTGCGAATGATTTTTTGCGGTAACACTACCACTTTTCAAATGACAAGACAAGTTTAAATGTTAAAGAGACTGTCTGTTGATTTCACGTATGTGTGCCCATTTTCTTATATTTATTTTATTCATTTGACCCATTTTCCTTATTTCCATTGGCATTGCGCGCGATCGCGCCGCACGATGCAAACCAGTTCACTTTTGTTCAGCATGCTGATGATTACTTTCGTCTATTATCGATTTCTTGTGTTGTTGCTATTTTTGCTGTTTGTAACCATATAATTCCTTTCGCGTGTAAGTAACGTGATTGTTTTGATTGTATGCAAATTAGGCTTGCACTGTAGATCAAGTTTTTTAATTTGTTTTATGTATATATTTTTATACAAAAATCTTAGTGACCTATTTATTTTCTTGTAAGTACATAGCATATATATATATATATATATGTACTTACCGACAGACATTTTACTTATTTTCATCTTAATTTCATCTTACATCAGAGAATTTAAACGTTATTTTTTAATTGTATCGCATGTAGATTCGTTTATGCGATTGCACGAAATTTTTGTTTAATTTAATTGAACACCACCCGCACTACCGCTGTTGACATTGATGTTTATTTTATTTAATTAAACAAAAAAGTTGTAAAATTGGTCATCGCGCGCTTTTTTTGCTCTATGGCAAATAGTGAAAATACAACTGTCATTAAAATAAACGTCGGTAAGTGACATTGTCGCGACATAAAAACGTAAAAATTTTGGTACATACATCATTTTGGTCAGATTAGTCAGATCGATTTATATATAGGCGCTGAGTTGAATCACCCAAAAATCTAAGATAAAAGTTGCGTTATGTCGAATCGTTCAAAAACTGACAACCAAACCAAAAAATAAAAGTAGATTTATTTAAAACCTAAAATTAAACATTTCCCAAAATACATATAGAATAATACTTTTGTGCAATTTTTTCATTTTCAATTTGGATGAACCTGAATGCCTGAAATTGGACAATTTTATATTTTGAATTGGCCAAGCCTTCATTTTGATAATGTCTTACTAATTTCGTGCACATGCGTTCAGTTATGTAAAACCGAGAATGATATACTTAGTCATATGGATATGGAAATATAATGAAATGTAGTTTATTAACGGAATTCTGCAGACTTGTAATATTAAATACAGCACCCAAGAACGTCCACTTAGCCGAGGGTTGGCCATTTATTTTATTTTGTGTATTAGCAATCTTTAATAGAAACACGTTTATTCCGCTGGAACAGAATGATACAACTAACGTGACATCAGTTGGAATGATAGTACGCAGAGCATGCAAATGATCGTCTAGAAAAGGGATGTGGTATCACAGAAGGTTTCGAGCGCTTCTAAAGATTCTAAATATGCAAGATCTAAAAATAAATAGCCAAAAGACGTTTCGAGGCTTCATCTTACCGTGCCATCGTTTACTCCTCTGCCCACCTTCAATAATATATTATTTCTATTACAACACTTAACAACTTGAATCAAGTAATTAATATGCTTGCTAAAAACAGTCCATGCAAACATTCACGGGTATATGTTCGATCCAGTCGCAAAATATTAATTTGTGCCGTCGCATTATGGCTGACCTGCGACGGATGAAATTGGGAATTCAAATTTTCATTTTCGATATAAATCGCAAATCAACAATTCAGCGTTTTTGCTTAATTCAATTTGCGACTGTCAGAGTGAAAACCAAAACAAATCAAAAATATTCAATACACAGTATTAAGTTCAACTATTCAATATTATTAATTTTATATTTTGAGTCTTTTTAACATACTGCGTGAATATTAACTGAATTATAAGACTTCCGGTTAAAAAAGTATATGCGTCCCAAACAGGCGGTTTCTGTGTATAGCTACGTGTGTTCTATCGATAGCACCAATAACATTTGGGAAGCTATCGTCGTAGTCTAAAAGGTTCTCACGATCTCGAAATATCTTCCGTTGAATTCGGGTGTTTCGCCTGCGTCGTAGAATTAAATCCATTTGATAAAAATATTTTGAAATCACAAAAAAATGTTGAATACCAAACGTCAAAACTAAGAAGTTTGAGGTTATGTTCGGTGTTAAATTTATCTGCTATTCAAGAATCGGCGTCGCAAAAAAATAAGAAAAAATTAACAAGTTGCGACTGTCATTTTTATCGAGGATACTAATTTGGAAATTCAGCCATGTTATCTTGCTTAACGCGCTTGCGACCGATTTGAGGATATACCCCTTAGACTTTGCAACCAGTGAACTATAAATTTTGTTTGCTTGGCACCGTATATGTTCGTATGCAGGGACACTCTTAAGTAAGTACAATAAATTCGGGAGGTGATGGACGGCACTAACCTGAACAAAAAAGTTATATGACAGCGCATAGCTATCTGTAACCGTTATATAGGTAATCAAGTTTCTACTGTAAAATTAGTCACTTTGAATTTCACTCATAACTTAAAAACTATGACTCACAAATTTCACGAAAAACCGTTTTGTTATCGCAAATTAATTTGTTTACCAAAAACAGGGCCATTAATAAGGTAAATTGATAATACGTATACTTATAACCGCACGTTTTATCCCGAATAGGTTGTGTTGGTTTATCTTGGTTGTTTAATGGATTTATTTCCAGATGAATTTAACAGGATGGATATGTTCAACGATAATTGCACGTTTCGTAGGTATCTGACATTGAAACAAACTGATGCGTGTTATTTATTTAATAAAAACAATTTAAAACACTCATGTTGTAGTCTTGCTCTCGAAACTAAAAGAGGACTAACTCGACTTTTTTGGTTTTTTCTCAATTCAATACTACAAAATAAAAAAAAATATACATATGAAATGAATAATAAAGAGTTCTGACACATACAAAGGAAAGAGACAACACGATTATAAAAGTTATAGTGCCATAATAGAAATAAAATACAGCACCGCCTTGATAAATACTTATTCCGAATTGGTCCCCGACTGGACTACTAGATCGTCTCGATGGTAGGTCAATACGTTGGCCTTTTCCCTTTCGACCTTTTGTTGAATTATTGGTTCTGCAGAGTTTTCTTGACCTTGATATGGTGTTAAAGCTGAGGTATGATGTCTACCAATTATAATATTATTCCTTCAGTCGTCTCAATTTCAAACGTGTTTGATGTAATAACCTTAGTGGTAAGGTCCATCACGTCCTGGCATTATTTAATACATGGGATTGGACTAAAAATAAATTTCCCACCTTATACTGATGTCGAAGGCGACAAGATTTATTTGCCACCACTTTCCGTTTATCCTGTTGGTTTTCATTATGGTCACGAACTTCTTTAAGTTTATCACGTAGTCTCCATAAATAGGGAGTTGTTTCTGGAATAACATGTTCAGATTCAATGATGGGCCTAAGGTAACATCTTCTAATATCCGAAATTCCCTTCCGAAAGTCACAAATGCTTGAATTTTTTCCGTGGAATCTGTTCTAGTGGTGTTCATCGCAAATCTAATGGAGGGTATATTTTGTGCCCACCGTGTATGATCATTTTTAGTTATAATGGCTACTTGCACTTTCAAATCACGATTTTTTCGTTCCACTGATTTCGTTTCTGGATGATATATGGGTATTAAGCTTTGTGGAATATGTAAACACTATGAAGCGCGTGACTTCTCGCTAATGAATTGCGATCTTTTATCGGATATCATTCTCCTCGGCAATCCATATCTCCTAAAAATTTCGCCAATCAAAATCTTGGCACATATGCCTCCGCTGTCGCATAACAAAGCGGAAATAATTCAAATCAGCGGCTTGTGGTATCCTCTACAACTAGTAATCATTTATATCCCTCGGGAGTAACAGGAAGTGGTCTAAACACATCGCAAGCCAGAACTACAAATCGTTGCTGCATTCGTTGACATTCGTCTGAATTCTTACTGACTTCTCTAACATTTCGAGGCTCGATGCCCACATAAATTATTGGAATCAGTACTAATACCCTCTCCATTAAAAACATGGCCCAGGAATTTTATACTCCCTCAAAGGACAAAACATTTTTCACGGTTAGCACGCAATTTAAATTGATTCAATCGATTTAAAACTTTCTCCAAATCACTCAAATGCTGTTGAAATGATTCCGAAAGAATAACGATATCATCCAAGTATGCCAAAATCGTGACACCTGGGATCCGCTGAAATGTCGCGTGTACATTTTTCAAACCGAAACTCATTCGCTTGAACCGATACAACCCATACGAACATATAAAAGAGGTTTTATGGCGATCGACATCCGTACTGGGACCTAGCCAATACCCGCATCGTAAATCAATAGTTGACATAAACAGAATTTTTTTAGCCAAATGCAAAAGTTCGTCAATACTTGGCATGGGGTACTTGTCTGATATTGTAATTGCATTAAGTCGTCTATAATCGACACAAAACCGATAAGAATCCTTAGGCTTCTTCACAAGTACAACCGGAGATGCCCAAGGTGACTCACATTCCTCAATGATATCCTATTTCATCATTTTGTCCAACTCCTGCCGGATAATATTGCGCTTTTCTAAAGAAATTTTGCAGAGAGGACCAAAAACAGGAAGATTCCTTGGTTACGATACAGTGCTGGCCACATGTAGTAGGGTCTCCCCCAGTGAGAAAATGGGTTAATTTTTTAGAAGAAATTTGTTTATATCTTCCCATTGTAAATTGGAAAGGGAACATCCCTCATCAGCCATGAGTACATTAATCGATGATATGACTGTAGACAATTTCCGATCAGTATTTTCGTATTTTAGAGAGAACTCTGATTCTGAATCATGAAACTTCCATTTGTTTTTAGCGAAGTCTATTACAATTTGGGAATTTTTAATAAAATCAATTCCGAGAAATGTTTTTGTATTGTCTGGCAAAACAATAAAAGTGGTAGAAATCGGCATAACATAAGTTGTCGTAAATAATATTTGTTGTCGTTTCTTTATTCCATCCGCCAAAATAATATTCAAATCCTGCGATCCGAAACGAACCCCCTTATCAAGTAGAATTTTATAAAGAGACAAAGAAGCAATACTTAATTTTGCGAAGGTGTCGATTATACCATATCCAGTTCCCAAAATCTTATATGTATTCGCAAATTGAGCAACTCAACGAAACTGAATCGAACTCAGCAGAGAACAGATAATGGAAATCCACTATTGAAGCGTTAAAACACAAACGTAATATATACAGACGAATTATTGCGAAAGAAAGTTTGGTCGAATACTGTGGCTCCACTTTTCATATTACATTATTTTTTGTAATCTAATCGAGGAACCCCATAACCCTGCCATCTATATATACATAGCAGAAACAGCCTAAAAAAAACGTTCGTATTTTTTTTCGCACCTAAACTACATACACATAGTAATAAAACTTTAAGAATGAAGGAAACAATAACAAAACAACACGATGATCATAGCGGCTTATTAAAAACGAGCATTCATGGTTTAGTTGTTTTGTGTGTATGGATATATAAAAAATAAAATATTTATAAAAAATAAAGTATGCATCTATATCACAACACACGGGTAGTGAAGCACGTGGAGATTGACCATGTGCGCTATACATGTACAGAGAAAAATAGATTTTAAATAAATTTCGTAAAATAGATACATAATTCTTTTTTCTATAATTTTTTTTTTTTTATTTTTTTTATTGGTAACTATGCGATCTGTTTTGGGGCTCAAGGCTCACCTTGCTCTTCCGCGGTTATGCTTTTTACGTCCTTACTTTACGCCTACCGGCCAACTCGAGGACGTACAGCTATAGGACCGATTTAAGACCATCTGCACATTGCAAGCTCCATGCCAGCCTATACCGGCATGGAAAATGGGTCGCCCATGGGTTTTGCACACCGACACGGGGTCATAGATGTGTTACATTTCACCACAGATCGAAATCTGTTAATGAAATTTCACTTTGCATCCTGCCCCTATCGGGATTCGAACCCGGTACCTCCCGATCCAAACGCCAAAGCTTTAACCACTGTGCCATTTGGTCGGTTTTTTTTCTATAATGTTGCTGCATGTAGTTTTTTGTTTCTATATATATTTGAGTATAGTTGTGTTGTCTGTGGAAATGTAGTTTAAATTTTTTATGAATTACTCAGACATATTTTATGGCTTCCTGAATTGAAAAAGGCCGAAATTAAAAAGGTAGACTTAAAAAATATGTTTTTATATGAAAAAATGGAACCTTTTTTAAGTCATATTTATAACAAATTTTCTGACTTAACAAAGGTGTTTTACAAAAACAAATTTAATTTAAAAATGACACAAGGAAGGCATATTTTAAGTCATTTTAAAAATACATTTTATAATTCATTTTCAAAATGACTTAAAATAGCCATATTTTATTTTACATTATAAACATAAAATTTACATTTGTTTTTGATAGATATAGAAATGCATGCGTTATAAGTGGACTTTTATGCCATTTATAAATATACATTTTATGCTTTTTATAAATACACTTCTTAAATCATTTTCAAAATGGCTTATGATATGCATTAATAAAGTACGGTTTTTTTTATTTAATTTTCATTACAGATTTTAAGTCAATTTTAAAATGAAATAAAAACGCTGGTTTTAAGTCCGGAAAAATACAATTTTTATGTCAGCCTTTTTTAATTCGGGAAGCAATATTTTATATAGTTTTCACTTTTCGTCCTTCGTTTCCCATTTTATATTTATGCGAACCATAATTTACAGGAATATAACGTATTAAAATGTTAACTCGCACAATAACGATTATAAAGTATACGTTATATTATTTATCATAGATCATCGTTTTTTATTTTTAATACAATTTTCATTGAGAATTTTTCTTTTCCACGTAGGTACCTATATTTATTGATTGTTGATAATCAATAGAGTTAAATATGTGTGAAGACAAATGCGCTTCTATTATGTTTGTAAAAACGTGTAAAAATGAGCAATACATCATAATGCAGAGATGCTTTAGTCGGTCTCGGTAATTATATTATTATTTACATATAATTGATAATCAAAAAATGTATGTCAAACACATAGCGATCCTACGGCACGACACGATTCAATTCTGATCTACTGCAAGGAAGGATAAAGGTTTAATATAGGTTTAATCGAGATTAATAATGATATTGGTCTTCAATAATTGCTTCATTAAATCAGTACCTAAGGAAAAAATATATATACTCGTATTTTGGATGTATCTAGAGATTTCCTGAAATTGAATACTAAAATTAATACTTTTCTTATTAATCATAAAGAACAACAACATATTCATATTTGAGACTTGTAATTTACTCCAGCTTTAAATGGAATTTACATATAGATAAAATAAAGAAATGCATTATACTATATATATATTTGCGATAAAAATAACGCGAAACAATTTACCCAAACCAATCCTCAGTATGATCTACATATCATCCATATATTCACATATAGTGTATTTAAACCCAATATGGAGTGGGGCACCAGAATATTTGCTAAACTGCATCTTTAACCACTTGAGTGGTTTGCCCGAGCGTGACTCGAACGCGTAGTTCGATTGTGTTTTGATTTGCTCGAGTCTTGCTCGCGCAAAGCTTGTATTGAAACAATAATTGAAAAATAAAAATTTTGTATTCAGATTACTTGGTAATTTTTTTCTAAAGAAATGTAAAAAAAACCTAACAATTTATGGACACACTTTCTCACAAAAAGCCGTCACTTAAGTGATTAAGTTCTCATGATTTGTTTATAATAATTAAATAAAAAAGTATTTCTGTAAAATATTAAATATCTGCGTATTGTTCGATGAACTCTGCAGTGAAACAATAAAAAAAACTGTTAGCCTATTTTGAAATAAAACAAAATTATGGCCTATTCATCGAAGAATATAAGTAAAAATTAGTAACATATACTAATTTTTAGTTATACCAGTTCTCCTATACTTAAGTTTTTATCTAAAATAATTGGTGGAATAAAACAATCAGTTACTTTTCATCATAGAAAAATACGTATGGATAATCTTTGTTTCTTGTTTTAAACTGGTTTTCGGCTAATTGTTTGATTGGTATTTGCCTTTTTATGCGAAGCTGTTTGCAAAATTGCCAAGAGTTATTTGCAAATAGTAGTAAGCAAAAGTTATTTGACAACATAGTAGGGATTTAGCCGCTTTATTTCTAAGGTACACAATCAATTAAATTTCGGATTAATGAGCAAATGATTAGTTCATTGAAACCAAGCCAGATCCCAGGGCAGCTGAAAGAGGCATATTGCTACTGGATGAGAAATACTAGCATGCCCGGAGGATGAATTTATTTCCTCCCATTTACTGACCAAAACAACGATTGTTTGACTTTGTTGGGATACATTGTTAAATTGTTTCTCTCTGCCATGCCAACCAAACATTGTAGATATTCTAAGTCCGAAGGATTTTACACATTCACGTGAAAGCTAAATTTTTGTTTTATATTAATGCTGTGTGCAATCAACTACGTTGACTAAACTAAATTCAAACTAGAAGTCCCTGAAATTTAAAGACAGATATCACTAAAATAAAATATTTATTCTGTGTAGTTTATTTGTTAATGTACAGAAATTTTAAAATCATCCGGAGTACACCATAATAAAATTATGACAATTCTAATCTAATAAAATGTAATCAAAAAGTAACCACCTTAACTTAATTGCATCAGTCGCGTGCTGAACAATAGCAGAAGCTTCAATATTTGTTTAGTCAAGGCAAATGATATAAGTTGTTCATTCTAACAACTTTTGAATTCATTAACCACCCACCAAGAATGTTTTCCACATATTAATGTAGTTTCAATTTTCTGAATAATAAATCTTTTTTGCAGTATTCTACAACCAATGAAAAGATATACACCTAAATTAGCGCCTACTTTCGCAATTTACTATATCGCCGATGAGGAGTAATTAGAATAGAAACGTCTGCTAAGGGGCCAATGTTCCAGATTTTCTAATGCCATTATTGTGTTATTCACTTTCACTTGGCAACAAACGAAAAAATTTTACAACTTACATTCAATGGATACTTTAATTTTTCTTTGCATTTAAAATATTAGTTTTTGTCCGGGTTGAATTAGTTAATACCAATCTTTACGATCATTGTGTTATATAGATTTTAATTTAGTTATTATTTAATAAAATACTAATCATTCGATTATGTTGTTATTCGAAATAGTAGATAAATAGCTGAGGATGATGATTTATTAATTTATATAGTTATAATAAATGTTGAAAACAATTATGTCGCTAGCAAAAGCTTGCTGTTTTATATTCTATTTCATTGAACTAAGAACTCAGTTACTATTGACTATTTAGATGTCTGAAACTGGGTCCATTTCAGAATAATTAACTTATATATAAAAGGGTGGGCGAATGGCCCGCCGTCCACTTGTTTTTGCTTTGGTCGCATACTCTAAAGCATTTCTGCATCATGAGCAATAAATGTTTTTACACACAAACATAATAGAAGCGCATTTAAGCGCTTCACACGTACCTTCGTGGAAAAATTCTTAATGAAAATTATATTAAAAATAAAAAACGATGATCATGGATAAATAATATAAGGAAAACTTTAAATTCGTTTTAAGGAAAATTGTGCTAGTTAACATTTTAATACATTTATATTGATGTAAATCAGGCAACCTTGTATGCGTTTGAAAGGTGTCATTTTAACTTGCACTTTGACATACAAAACATTAAAATCGGTGAAATGAATAAAAAGTTACATTTTAAACATATAGATAAATAATGAAAAAATTCGTTTACTTTTACAATTTTATTACGACAAAATTAAAAACGCGGCTCAGGTTTGCGAACAAATTGTGCATGGAGAAGGTGCTTTATCAAAATGAGCAGCAAAGAAATCTCGCTTTCATTCTGGAAATATGGATGTGAAAGATGCCCCTCGCTCTAGTCGACCAACCAGTGGAAAATTCGATGAAATCATGCAGAAAATTGAAGAAGACCAGCAATAAGCAGCCATGCCATTGGTAAAGAACTCAATATTGATCACAAAACAGGTTTAAACCATTTGAAAATGGCTGGATACAATAAAGCTTGACGTTTGGGTACCTCATGAATTAACAGTTAAAAATTTAATGAACCGGATTTCTATTAGCGAAACGCGAAAAGGAATCGTGCATTATGAGGTGCTGCCACCTGCTGATGACATATCAGATATATCTGAAATTTTTTTAATTTGGATGTACCTTTGCAAGAAGCTTCAATGCGGTATATTGTGGGCTACGTAGCGTTCAAAATTTTGAGTAAAATTAAATGTTCCCGATGCGAAAACATGTTTATCAAAACTGATGAAATTTTAGAGGCTCCGACAGAATATTTGATTAGCAATAAAAATTATGACGATGAAAAAAAGAAGAATCTTAAAGCTCCAACTGATTATTATTTCAAAATGTGCAAAGAACAAATTTATTTATTTTCCCGGATGTTTTCAGAACGTGCAAATATGAAACATTTGAAAAAGAATATTGTCCAACTTTGTATTGTTAACACCAGCAGGTGTTACAAAGATTTGTATGTCGAACAAAATCCATGCCATGAGCATAACAAGGCAGCCTTAAACTTCATGATTTTAGTTTTAATCAGAAAACACTGTTCCTGGTTAGCTGAAAAACACATACAATAAAATTAAAAACCGTACGAAATCCTAATTGGCGAATACTATTGCAAAACAAATAATTATATAATGAAATGTACCGCACATGGGCCGTTATTTTATTTTTAAATTTTATTAAAATTTATTTTAATTTTAATAAAACTTTATTATTGAAATTTTTATTTTATTTGTTTTATTGTTATTGAATTTGATTAAATAAATTAATTATAACTTAACTAGTAAAATTGCTGGTTTCTTCCTCTTTATCTAGTGGTATACCAAGTAAAATTTATTGTATGTGGATGATTTATTGTATACGGAAACGTCCCCATACATATGTTTGATGTATATTTTCTTCTAGGGATTAAAAATTCAAATTTAATGTCAAATAACCTCACTCTCTTGAATAACCTCATCGCAATTATTTTTCAATGCCCTACCTGTTTAACCCTTTGCCTGCCCACCATTAATATTAAAACTTACTGTCGGACGTTCTGTGCATATCGTTCATAATTTTTCTCGTTATCAATTAGCATCAAATCAAAATATGTAGTTGAAATGTATGTATTAAGACTAAATACAAAATATACCAAAGCATATGTTGTTATTATTTCTGTACAAAATTTATAACTGTTTTTACAGTTAGTAAATATAGGTACATTAATTATTTTTATCTGTTAGTAATGTTCTCAGTCTCAAACAAAATTTTGTAATAAAAAATAAGGCAAAGTGTATCATCATCACATATGATGCGCAGACAGTCAAAGGGTTAACTCATCGTATAGTTAATTGATTTTAATAATGGTTGCACGACAAATTCGATATTAAACAAAAAATTATTTAACATAACAATTAAAACTAATTTCAAGTAAAACAACGTGCATACCATACCATGTGTCATTTTTTGTGTGTATGTGTGTCGAACTAACTGCCGATATTGTTTTGTTCGATCCATGGTTTTTATTTTTCGTATATAGCTAATACTAATAGTAATTTTTTTATCAATAAATTTTCTTATTGATCCGTGGTAGGTATGAAAATAAACAATATGAATATAATTTAAAACAACCAATGAATGGAATAACGGAAATAAAAACAAATAAAAAATAATAATTTACAGTTTTCACTTATAAAATTGTTTTTCAGTTTTTTGTGTATCTGCATACGTAAAAATTGTGATGTTTTCGACTATGTTGATGGTAGTGCCATCTACTAGTAAGTAGATGTCAAATGAATATCAAAATAGCTAATGGGGTTCCTCGATGTAGTTTAAATTTTTCTCACCAACAATTGGCGCAATTATCAGTCAATTTGATAAAACCATGTCTTCATTCGCCAATAATTCGTCTGGATATATTGAGTTTGTGGTTAAAAGTTGCTAGAGATGATTTATTTGCATTAAAATTTGAAGGATTACATTTTGGACATCTACTTCGTACATATCCCGGTGTACCGGATGTGGTAGCAACTATAAATAGATTTAATTGGCTCCTGAATCAAATTTGACGTTTTTTAAAACTTAACGTTATCTGAACTTTTCGAATCTTTTATTCTCTAACCTTCGGTCTCATTGCTAAAACTGGATTACACGCTAGCTTACGTTTTATTTCATTAAACACTGATTCTTGTGTCACACTTCATATAATTATTTTGTTCTTTCTGATTAGAACTGCCAATAGGACTGCCTCTCAGGACAATTACATATGTCTAACCGTGTTAATCCTTCCGATATAGTGCTGTTTGGTATTACAATATCATGTAAGTATGTTATGTAAGCGTTCAAAACTGTAACTTTATTCTAGGCTCCTCTTCATCGGCACCTGCTAATACCCACTAACCAAATCCAAACTAGAAAAACATACCTCCTAACCGATCTACCTGATCATTTTGAAGGTAGAGTAAACTGTTATCGAATCGTTTCTTTTGTTTACTGTCCTATAATAATCTACACTCAAACGATATTCCCTCATTTTTTCTCATTTCATCTGTCATTCTAACCGTCATTTCTGCTTAGTCCGTCAACCCATTGTTAGCCAAATTTGTCTTGATTCGATCCTTATATTTATGTAATAACTCTAACGAATCATTTCTATTCTCGTTTTTGCTCCATTTATCCCGTTTTCCTCGCCTGGTTAAACTTCCTCCTCATTTATTTCAATACCACGTTCGAATTTTTCCATGATCATTGCTCTTTAATAGACCGCGGCATATCTTCACCATTATTGCGAATTCTACTACTTAGTACTAACTGTTTTTATGTGAGTCTCTTCTGTGAATTGGTGCCTTATCAGAAATGGGACCACATGCAACTCGTTCGGAACCTTCTTTACCGTCATAATTTTATTCGACGCCATTGATGTTTAATAACTCCATAACTCAAAACAGGTGGGATACGGATTACGTTGTCTCATTATTTTTTCGTTTATTTCGCCATTAAAATTTTCCTCTGTCAACGTTTGGTGATGTAAAATCCGAACTTTTATTTCTTCTGATGCACGTCTTCTCTGTATTACAGTCTTGGTAACTGGAAATTTTTCGATTAATAACAATTTTCATTGTTTTCATGCCATAATCGATCTTTAATAATCCATAATGTCGTAGGGTTACGTCATCCTATTCGTACATCATCCCAAATTCTTCCATATTTTTAATTTATTCATCCACATTTTGTGTTGCAAATATAAACTGAAATTTTCATCGTAATTACTCAGCAAATAATAATTTAGCCGGTTCTCTTTTAACTCCCAACAAAATCCTTATCTCAATACTATCCAACTTATGAAATTTGTCAGCTGATTTTTAGAAGAGGACGAATAATAATTAAAATGCAGACTTTTTAATACTGTATACAATAGTTTTAAATTGTATTTTCAGAACACCTGATATCTGCCCTAAAGGCAGTTCGTTCGCCACTGAACTTATTATTTATTTTATAATTTCTGAGCATAATATGCTTGTTGAAAATATATTATTTTGGCTTTCTCACCAAAAAATAAATGAGGGTTGATATTTATAAAACAATTGATGAAACCAAAATAATAAATAGTTTAAAGATAAAGGCGGCCCCCGCGCCACAGTGGCGAGAAAGGCTATGGTAAAATATTGTGAGAATCTTATATAAATAATATTACACAATCAAAGAGGAAATATTATTAGCAACAGTTTTACAACAACAGTTTTACAACTTCCGGGTCGCCTGCATATTTTTGATGAAATAAACATCTGTTAATTATAGTTATACTTAGCTAGTATAGATAACATTCAGAAAGTGGGCAATTCGATTTTCTGAAAAAAAATCTAGCACATCGTATTTAATGATTTACTTAACTGCAAAATTTCCATGAAAACAATAAACATCATTATTCGTACACCCAAATTAATCGTTAATTGATCAGCTACAAAACATTTAATTTGCGATCATAAAATCATTGATCATCGAGATCTAACAAAAAATATAATAAATATAAATAGCGTGATATAAAAAAAAACATTTGACATATACGATTTATAAATGACGATCGCACGCACGTTCTCTACCATTTTTCCATGGCCAATTTTTATATTAAATAAATAAATTTGTATAATGACCAATCACAACAATTTCCGGTTTTACACACATAGGAGCTTATTCGTAATATGGCAACACTGATTAAGATTTTTAAAACGTCTGTTGTTTTTATTTTTGTTTTTTAATGTTGTACACTAACATGTGTGTGAATGATTTTTCCTACAAAAAAAACGAACAAATTTTCTTATTTATTTGTTTATTTTTCTTTTATATTTTTTTAAATGTATTTTCGTCTCTTATATACGATTTTTTTTGTATTTGAGAATGAAAATATGATTTTCTTTGTAAGTTTTTTTTTTCATTTTTGTAAATTTATTTATATTTATTTTTTGAAATTTAGTTTTGTGTTAACAATTTTTGCATTAATTTATCATTATACATATATTGATTGTATTTGAGCTGTTATTATTTTTTTTTTAGTTTTTTTTTACTTGTTTATTTTAATTAACAAATCGACCCAAAAGTATAATTTTATTATGATTAATTTAAATGCATTTTGGAAAGAATTTGTTCAAAATTTATAAAAATATTAATAATTTGTGTGTGGAAAATTATTATATTTTTGAAATATTTAAAAAAAAAGTGAAATTAAAATGGCGTCGGTGACATGATCGCAAATATTATTTATAGTGAACATTTATTTGATTATTTTTATTTATTTGGTTAATTACGCTTAGCGACATTAGGAATTAAATAAAAATTTGTATAATAAACCGAGTATACGACAGTTTTACAATTATTAATACGTTTATATTTAATATCGGTGTTTGTTTATAAAATGTTTTAATAGTTTTATATTTGTTTAATGATAAAACTATAAAAAACAAATGAAATATTTGTGATAGTTTTATATAAAGAAAAATTAAAATGTACATAATTTGTATATGGTGACAGATACAGTATAGTTTCAAGAAATTTTATACCGGCTACTCAGACGACTTGATTCTCCATAAATTTAAGTCAAAGCGTTCTATTTGATTAAAGTATTCTGAAAATCGGTTGCTGTATTGCTTTAAGTATTATTTCAAATGACAGTCCGTAAATTATTTTGTGCGTTATTGTTCCGTTGTGTTTATAATAAATTATGGTCTGTTGATGTTTCCTTTAGGTCAGTAACGGCAATCAAAAAGTAAGAAAGTGTTTACTAAACGTAAAACATTGTTTATCTCACCTGAGTACACATTTTGGGTTCGAATGATTCACAAAAACAAAAAATTTTGTCGATGAGACTTTTATTTATGTTTATTTTTTTTTGGCAACTGCATTTAATAATCGGATGATATCGATATTTTGTTTTCTGTTCATCCGTACACTTGACATAATTTACAACAAATTACACTGCCAGTAAATATAATTAATAATAGTTACTGAATTTGGCACTAGGTGAAACTATTTGAGGTTAATCATAGAACCTACTGTACATTCCTGGAAGCATGCTTTATAGAAATATAAAATGATAATCTGATGAATTATATAGATATATTCTGATATTTATCATCTATATAATAATTGATATACATATGTGTAAACAGTATCTGTACATGTGTGTATGCGTATCATCATACAACAAATACACAATTAAAATTTTATTTTTCTAAAAATAAATCCCAAAAAATGTCGTTCTAAAATTATCAATCTTTTTATAAAAAAAAGAAAATTTTCATACGCGATCGTTATTATAACTGAACTATATACAACTGTCTCAGTCGCATTTAATTTTTCACCATAAATCCATCTTTCAAGTTTTTCTTTATTTTTATTGTTTTGTTGTGTATTATTATCGGATCTATCTGCTGTAACAAACGAAAATTTAAGAACAAAACGAAAAATCGATCGATCGCAGCTTACTTAATTAGTACGGCGAAGGCATAGATTTAGAAACAAACATAAGAAACAAAAACTATCACGACAAATTAAAATATGAGTGCTTGTTATTTGAAAGAGATCGCCATTTTAAATTTACACCAATAACGGTAATTTTATAAAAGCGCGTCCATCCATTTTGTTGTTTGTGTGTGTGTGCGCGTGTGTTTTTTTGTTGCGGTTCTTTTAATTGTTTTATTTCCTTTTTCTTTTAAATATAGCAAAGTGTTATGGATAAACGTCGAAATACGCTCGACCGATTACAACGACTTGGTTTTGGACGCAGATCGAACTCGGCTGAATCGAAAAAATCACGAGGCACTGATAAAACAGAACGATTACGTGAGCTTACTGAATTGTTACGTGGAACACGTGCTTCAACACCTTCGACATCATCGTCAGTGGTTAATTCGACACCAGCGCAAACACCAACTACAGTAATACCACCGCCGCCTCCACCTCCTCCTCCGCCACCGCCACCACCACCACCTATACCTCCGCCACGTCGGTTGCGGCCTCAAAATAGTTCGGATAAATCATTTTCCGAAAATATATCGTCCGCATCGGGTAGCATCTGCGGCAGTATCGATGAAGAAAACGAAATACCGGCTGAATTACCCGCCCCCGCTCCGGTGATACCACCGAAAGCGCCTGAACCGCCACCGGTAGTAATGAAAAAATCGAATAGTATATTCGATATAAATTTAGCGGGACGTACGCATTCCTTGTACAAATCGTTACGGCCTAATTCGAGCGTATCAAATCTCGAAAATTTAGTGCTGTCGAAAGACAACCATAAAAATGTGAGCAATCATCATACGCGTGATAATAATAATAGTGGTGATCATACTCTAACTCCTAAAAGTGCACAGCCTCACGTATCAAAATCAATTCCTTTTCGGAGTGCATCATTTTCACAAGTGGACTACTCGTCCGGGAAATATATTCGTTCGGCGCTTGGTGCAATTAAGGCGGCATTCACCCGCGAAAAAGAACCGTCGGTTGTGGATAGTGCAAATTTAACATTACCTCGTAATAAATCCGGTTCTCGTACGTCATTGCGCGCAATGAACGATGATTTTAGTGAGGCGCGTGAATATCCGAATACGGTTGAGGCGTTAACCGGCCACGTTAATAATTTAAGCATAATTCCGTTGGAGACACATGACGAGAATGTAATTTTAGAAGAGAAACCGATATGTGATAATTCCGATATACCCGGGAAAATAACAGAAATTCCAAATGAAAATGAACTATTCGCCGAAACAAATATGGCCCAGACCTCTGAGATAACACTGGAAACATTAACCGAAGAAGATATACCACTCGATACACCAACAGATGACTCGTACTTACAAACGGCTACAACGTGTTTAATCCCAGTGCCAGTGTACGAATGTGTGACGCGTGAATGGAACGCCAATCCGGTAACGGAATGGATTAATGTTAAAGAGGAAACTCCAATGATCGAAGAAATGGGTATAAGTTTGGACATGATTCAGGAAATAAATGAAGGTGACATTACGCCCGACGTTATACTAGACGAGTGCCTTGAAAGTCACAATACTAAAATTGAAGATGACGATGAAACGAGTACTACCCCCGGAGGCATTGATGTTCCAGATTTTATTATGCAGCCAAACGTTGAATTCGTTGAAGTACGGAAACGAAATAATAATTCGGATGGTTCTAAAGATAACGATAACGATGGATCGGGAAGTCCAAGTTCAAATGAGCACAATCCGGGTATAAACTCGCACGACGAACGCAAACGAATTGATAAATCACGGCGTCGGAAAGGCATCTACATACAGTGGCCCTCAATTGCAAAAACTCGTGATGATGATTCGGACAATTGTACCGATGAAAATTTAACACCCGAAGATGGTAAATTGCCCCAGTGGGAATTAGATTATCCGCCCGACGAGAAATTAAAATTATTAATGCAAGCAAACAATAAACTCCCGAAACGAGATTCAGAATGTTCGGCCGAGCCCGGTACACCTGAGTACGAATACAACCAGCAACAAATGTTAAAATATATTCGTCGAAAAAGTTTAACGTGCCAAAGTTCCGATGAAAAGGATGATATTTCACTTTCGAATTCACCACTTGTGAATAAGGCAACGAAAAATTTGATATTTTTGCGGCAAGATTCCATGTCGGATAATGAAAACGATCGTACACCACCACGGGAACGCCACAGCGCATCGCCAGCACCGCATTCTGGTGACGATCTAAAACGATATTCAAAACGACCGTTACGCGGTCCATACGGTCAAATGTTGGAGGCGGAAATGAAAAAGGCGGGAAAAGTATTATACGATGAACTGCTCGAGGAACTAAATCGACAAGAAAAGTAAGTTATACTATACTATACTATAATGTATACAGTTCATAATATTTTGCTAATTTTTTATTTTATTTTAGTACACTTACACCAACCGTCGCTCGTGATAAATATTCAAACAGTTCGTTTGACGATACTGCCGCATCAGATGCACGAAAAAAACAAAGTCAGTTACCAATTCCGTGCCATGTACGAGCCGCATCAACTCCATCTCAAATGGATTCACTTTCAAAATCAGAACATCCAATATCACACAAACGGTATCCAAGTAGCATTGAACCATTTTCGCAAACGTACGATAACACCCCCGAAAAACCAAAAGTAACCGAGAAAAAATTATCGCTCGACAGTAGTTGTGAAAAAATAGCGAGTTCCAAAAAATCAGATGCGCACGGTGGCAATAAACGGAGTTTGAGTACAGACAGTAAAAAGATGGGGAAAACTATCAATACATTGTTGCCAACACCTGAATTACTGGCGGAATTATTAAAGGGTTCAAGCGAACGGATGATTGTTGAACAGCGGCAAAAAAATTTATCGAACGTTTCGAATAGCAGTAGTACTACGAGTAATAGTAGTAATTCATCGAATGCCTTGCCAACAGCTGTGCTGAATTGTTTGGTGAGTCTGTTAAAATTTTAATTTTTTTTTGTGGTTAAAATTCGGCCTAAATGAAGAAACATTTTTAAGTAAGAGATAAGATTTAGTTAGAACTTGTATGGCACATAAAAATATCGTTTCGCTTGTTGCTTGGCCTCTGAGGTAGCTTATTTTTATAATTAAACATATTACATCGACGTCACACTGCGTTTAAACCATTCAAAATACTTTACGGACGGGGTTAGATTTATACACCATCAACAGTTAATTTACTAGAGTAAAAAAGAAACGTTTATTGGTAATTAGCATAATAAGGAGTCATAAAAGAAAACTTCATAGAAGGGGTCTTAGTGCAATAGTCGAAGTTAAGTTGGATGTGTTGATAAGAATGTGCAAGCAGCATTAAGCGATCCCAACTACATATCTGACAAACTAGCCGCCAAACTTCTGAAATTGGCAAAACTGTTAGCCCAAAAAAATCTGCATTCATCAATTGCAAGTTCATAAGTATGCTATTAATAATTAAATTAGCCATAAAACCCTTTTCTCATTTAGAAGTAGGTATTGCAAGCTCTTCTCAGTGTGAAACAAAATTACATTTGCACCAAAAAAATGATAATAATATTTTTTCAATGAGAGAGGTGAATATTTTTTTATGGCCCCTTTTTTACAAGTACACTTTATGCAGAAATAGATAGGATGAGCGATTTTAGAATAGCCGAATAATCTATTGAGAGAGTATTGAAGATTCGGTTGTGCTTAGAACCTTGAAATATTACCAAGATCACTGTTAAAAGCGTTTATCCTTTCCCAATCATTAAGGGGTTGCAAGGCCATCTGGGTAAAACACGTGTTTTACGTTATATCTCCATAAGCGAGTCTTCGTTTACTTCCATAGCATCTGGCCCACGGAACAAATATCAGCTAGTCTGACAAGTAACATCGAATAAAAATTAAGCCCCAAACAACAAAGCCCCAAAACCGCTATTCATAAATTATTTCGATGGAGCGATAAGGCCCTACTTCACCATCATCACCTACACCACGCTAGTCTGAAGTGGCCAATGTGTAAACAGAAAGCCCAGCCAAATTGATTCCTAAGTTTTAGCCTTACAAGTTTACCAGACAAGATCGCACAGGTACTCAAAACGTTATACCTAATGTTCTTTTCAGAGCAACTATGGTTTTTTGCCAATGTCAAGCTTAACGCTGATGCGAAAGTTCTACTATACATTGGTTTATCATGAACTCAGTTTTATGGTGGAATATTGAGATAACTTTTAAAAGACTGGCCTAATCTCGAATTAAATTTTAGCTCAAATCTGTTAATCTGCTTAAATTACGAAAAAAAAGAAAATGCAATGGGTAATAATAATCCTCTAGTCTTTGATCAATTATTTGCCTATATTTCAAATACCTAATATAAAATGATGATTGCAAGCCAGCAATTGAGGTTGGCCAAACGGGCTCAAATCTTTATGGCCCATATTTTGGTGGTGTACAACTTAATCCGAACTGGTGGTGTTATATTTGTGTAGAGTAGAATTCGTAACAATGTTTTCTCTACAAATTTTGTTAGTTTACCTTTACTTTTGTCTGTGTCTTCCGATTGGTAGGTACCAATTTACTAAAAGAACCCACCATCTTATGAGAGTACTTTCTGCCAGTTTAAGTATTTGCACACATTAAAATGTATATGAGTAATTTAGTTAGACATTTAACTTTACAACAAATTTTAAGGAGGGAACTTCTACAAAAAAGTGTCCAATACATGAAATTTTGTTACTAAAAATTTTAAATCTTCAGTAGAGAGTGCCATCATGTTAGTGTACTTTAATCATTTTGAGAATTATAAGGATACCATTCAATGTATTTGTAAGAGGTCAGGTGGCTTATTATGAAACAAATTCGCTTTCGGAAAATTCGATCCACCGTGAATATTGGAAATATGATTTTTTGTTTGCTTCATCAAACCATAAAGAACGAAATAGAAGTTTACGAAAATGTGATGCCAAAATGCGTCTGCTCCGGATAACGTGTAGCTAAATCCTGCCCGAGCTAACCTGATTAGCTGTACTCTCTAAATCTTTGGTATCTTGGAAATATTTTTTACACTATAGTTCTTGTTGGAACAAGATGGTCGCTGAATTGTTCGTTACCTCATAATGCCATATTCTTATTTGTAGTGGAATCGTTTCAATTTTGGAGAGAGAAAATGTTACATTAGAAATAGAATGTTATGAAAAATCAGTAAATCAAACGATGAGTGAAATTTCAATATTATATTGTCTACGTTATCAATTACGATTATTCTATCCCGCGTGCTCTAAGATTGATTAACTTCTTCAAATTATTTCCTCACTAAGCTAAAATAAATTACACTTTTATTTTTTATGAACATGAAAGCTGAATTGAAGATTTTCTTGATCCTCTGGATTTAGTTTTCGTTTCCGAAAATTTAGGAACTGGAGGCACGACTATACAGGGCGTCCCAAAATTGGAAGATTTAACGAAGCAGTGTGGTAGGAGAGCTCATTTCCAACAAAAACAGCCATGTAAAGTTTTTCGGAATTGTTAATGGTGCAAAAGTTATTCCTCTTTTAGTGTTTCTAGTGAAATCGCATGCGCACCCACCAAAAAATTAATTAGAAAAAACTAAGATTTCTTTTGTTTAACTTTCTTTTTTAATACAAACTAGAAGAGTGTGCCTTTCCAATAAAATGATTTTTATAAGCTGCATAATCGTCAGTGAAATAAAAAAATGGTTTTGTAAAGTCTTTTTGTTTCTCAAAAATTTTTGTTGATGTTTTAGTAACGCCAGCGGGAAAACAATGTACTACAGTAAGCTAATCCACTATCAGAAAAATATGCGACACTAGTGCACATTTTAAAATGGTATCACACACTAGGCTATTCACAACAGAATGTTTTTATCAATTTTTTCACAAAGTAAGTCGTGTTTATTAAAAATTTCACTTAACAAAATTTGATTTTCTAAAAGCGAATTTTAAATATTATCATAAGTGTTCAAAGTGTCCAGCATTTGCCAAAATACATAATCGGCATCGCCGTATAAAATTTTGCTTAATCCGTCGAAACGTACGTTCGTTACTGTTACTTTTAATAATATTCGATGCTTCGATTATACGTAGCAGCATCTCCTGTACGGTTTGGTTTACTTTTTCATAAACCAGCTCTTTACAATAACCCCACAGAAAAAATTTAAAGGATTTAGATGAAAAGGCCTAGGTGGCCACGCATATTTCCACATGGTTGTAGAGAATCTCTATCTCTCCCTTTCTCTCTCTCTTTCTCTCTCTCTCTCTCTCTCTCTCTCTCTCTCTCTCTATCTCTCTCTCTTTCTTTCTCTGGCACTATATCCCATCAAGGGATTTGGCCGCCTCAAATGTGGTTTCATAATCATATTTTCATTTCGGATAATGAGTGATTAATTCATGGATTCTAAACCAGCCGTAAAAACTTTCCTTGTCACCACCGGGAATCGAACCCGGCACCTCCGGTTGCTGGAGCAAGCATGCTGACTACTTTGCCATCGGGGCGACGTAGAGAAACGTCATCAAGTAATTCATTCAAGTCATTTTGTATACAATTTAGATAGGCTTCCTCGTTGATCCGACGTGAGAGTTCAAATGAACCAATCAATTTTCCGTCGACTATTCCCGCCCACCTGTTTACTGCAATTTGGTGTTGAAACCGACTACGCCGCAATTTTTTACATTTACGTGGTATTGGTGCAAATTACCAATATTGAGTATCCCTTCCCTTTTAAAACTTGTTTCGTGACACCATAAAATGTTGTTAAAAAACTGTGAATTTTCTTGGTATCGACGCAGCTTTTCTTGACAAAATTGCACTCTTTTTTCATGGTCAGCAGGTAAAAGGCCTTTTACACGTTGCGCGTTGTAAGGGTGCAACTGGTTTCTTTTTAAAATACGATGCAACCTGGCACTCCCATACGTCTTGATAAACTACGAACAACACTTATGGATGGATCGTCTGTCCTGTCACCATTCCAATTACTCTATCTTTGTCTATATCAAGTTGATCGGCTGTTTCATATCTTATCGGCCGACCAGAGACATCGCCTTCACTGTACATTTGATGTACGTTTTGAAATACTCTGTAATTGGGTAAGCGTTTCCGATTTAGATATTGTCTATGGTATTCTCTTGCTGCAGCTCGAGCGTTGCCAAGCTTAATAACATTTTAATTATAAACGTTGTATGTATGTATGGAACTAGTAACGTGAATTACAAAATGTTTTTCTTTTTATACCACAAATTTTGTTTAATTCGGGCTACTAGATTTGCTTAAAAAATTGTTATACTTTAGTTTCCCATTGTATTCATGATTTAGTTTTACATATTTTAGTTTTATTTTAAATGTCCAAAAACACAACTTACTTTTAAAAAAAATTGATAAAACACATTCTGTTGTGAATAACCCGGTGCGTGATACCATTTAAAAATCTGCATTAGTGTCACGTATTTTTTATAATAGTGGATTAACTTTCTCTAGTACATTGTTTTCCCGGTGGCGTCACCTAAACACCTACAAAAAATTTTGAGAAACAAAAAGACTTTACAAAACCATTATTTTTAATTCGACTGAGGATAATGCAGCTTATAAAAATTATTTTATTGGAAAGGCACACTCTTCTAGTTCATATTAAAAAAGAAAGTTAACGAAAGAAATCTTGATTTTTTTTTTACTAAAAAACACTAAAAGTAGAATAAATTTGACAAATGAACTCCCCTATCACCTTGTTTCTTTTGATCTTCCAATTTTGGGACACCCTGTATATGATGTCCTTGTGAATTGGCTTAGTATAGTGATTAAAATCAATATGCGATGGCAGCAGATTCAATGTGCGCTTTCAGATTCAATATCATCATTAGTAAAATCATCCTCAACTTGATTTGAAAATTTCACAGTGCTAAACATTTTCATAACGTTGGCTTCAATTTGACTCAATATGATCCCAACTATTGAGTTGGGTGCTCTGAAAGTGCCCGATGAACTCTTTGTGTAGTAATTATCGCCGTTTTGTCCGCTACTATAATCTGTAGGCCGTTATGGAATAAGGTTTTATTTTATTTTATATTTATTAACCGATAAATTGATAACTCGCTCTCTTGAAGATGCGTGGTTGCTATGAACTTTTCTTATGATTTTTTTAAATACCTCTCCTTCTTATATGTCCACTTCATTAGGAATCTATTCCACAAGTGGTCCAATGACTCTAGTTTTTTGATGCCCAGCCCTCGGATCGCACAGTTCATATAATTATCGCCTGATCGGATTTATTTCTATGAAGTATGTGTTACTAATATATGTTTAAATTTGCATTACCCTGTGTAATACGAAGTAGGATGTGGTTTTTGCAATGGGTTATTTGAGCCATCTTTATTTTTGCCGTCAGTGGGTGGATGGTTATTTGACCGTTGTTGGTAATGCTAGTTTAGTCTGTATGAGTGTGTTCTAATGCATCACAGAATCAGAGTAATTCTACTCTATTGTCACTTGCGGAATAATTAAGGTAGCTGGAAGTAATGGCTAGCTTTTAGGTTCATTCTCAGATTAACCCGTTTCTTGGTTGAAACATTATTTAGTAGTTTATGATTAGCGGTCCGCGCCATTTCAGCCATCCCAAAGGGTCGACAATTTTTTACACTTAATGAATGTTTAAGGTTTTATTTGCTGTCTGGGATTTCTATTATTAAGGTTTGGTGGGTACTAGAAAATATACTTAATTTAGTTTTCGTGTTGATGTATTTTCCTACAACAACTATCTATCTATATAAATTTACCGGTTTATTCAGGGATTGCAGAACACCGTTAATCACAGAACGTACATACTTGGATTTGGCCAACCGAAAATATTGGTGTGATGGGCCTTTGATAGCTATCCTCTGTATCTATATCAGTACTCCTCACTAAAGATTGGCTAATGTTGCTATCTCGCATGGGAGAGGCAAGGTTTTTCCATTCTATAGTGCTCCAAAGTATCAAAGCCTAATTATCACATCACCAGATGTCCGACGAGCGATGATACTGGAGACAGTCATCAAGGGTAAATAAAAAACTATTGCGACGGAATGAATTTGATTTCTTTATTTAACCATGTTAATTATTTGATAACAATTATATGTATGAAAGATAATATCGAAATCCAAATGCTCCAAATCCTTTAGCTCTGAAATTGGTACTAGGTTATTGGCATAACCCTTACTTTTGAGATCACTCCAGAAATACAGCAGTGTCAAATCGCACGATCTCGGTGGCCATATGATAGAGACCCAGTATCTTCGAATTTGTTCACGATATTCAAAATTGTGAGCTCAGTTCGTCGGACACCAAACAATCATGTAATGCACGATATGCAGTTTTTAACGCCCATATTCACAATAGGCTCGTATCTATACATTACTAAAATTGTTAATGACTGTAGATGACAGATGTCCATATGAAACGATTTTTTTTACATTTATTTTATTCACCACTGAGATGGTAAAACTCTTATTGCCCCACCCAGATTTCTCAATTGTCGAAAGATGTGGTAATTTGACCCTATTGCAGTTAGCCGAAGGTTACACGAGCCAAATATTTCTGTTATTTTAATTTTGCATTATCGACATTTTTCGGTTTACTACTTTCAGTTGCTAATGGATCTCCTTTACCGACATTTAAATTAATACTCTGACTCTGCATTATCAACATTTTTGGTTTACTAACTTCGGAAGGATAATTTCCACTAACTTTAATTTAATTAAATTTTTATTTGAGAATCTCTTCCGAGAATTCTCTTGACGCTCTTTTTACGCTAATGCTGTCTATTTTTCGGAACAGAAGATGGCCAACATCTTGCATGAGTATACATAGCTAACATTTCAATATTAGATATCTTTTAGTGCCTTTCGTCCGCTTTAATTCCTAGCGTTTGATCAAGCCAACTATCGGGGTCTTAAACCCGAAATTTAACTAAAAATTTGAGTGAAATCTTTAACTTATCAAATTAATTTACATAAATCTAGAAGTATTCGCATTAAAGGCACTAAGTTAATCCAAATAATGAACACTTGTTGGGTCTATCCAACCCAAGTTAAATGTGAAAAACACACTCAAAAAATGAACTTTCATAAAAATATTTTAAAATTTCTTACAACTAACTCAATGATTAACTCTCTCGAATAACAAAAAATCTCAGAGATTTCTGAACAAGTGGATTAGTGAGAATGGTTTCCTGCATCACATGCTAATTCAGAATCACCCCTGTGCGATTCGTAGCGTGTTTTATTTTAAAATATATCATTCTAAAGCTTTCACTCAAATTTCTTCCAAATATTAAGATTTGTGTGCTTAATGTAGTTTTAAACCCCTGCCATTTACTAGAAATTTTAAAATATTATTATGAAAGTTTAATTATGAGTGCTTTATTAACTACTATTTTACTACTTATGACGTGCAGTGTATATTTGGAATTAGCCTCACTCCGATAAGTAACGTACATATAAAAGTACTGAAAACTCTTCAAAATTTTAAATTTAACAAAAAATATAAAATGGGACTAACGTACTATGATAAATTAAGTATTGCTCTATTTTTTCGTTATTTCACCCAAATGTAGCGTCGCTTTATAATATTTTTTTCTGTCAATTTAATTTCTTATGGGACGATTCAAACTGATTCCCAATTATAATCTTTCCTCAACTAAGCTCTTTGAAATGAGCAGACGTGAAAAATGGACGACATGGAAATTCAGTTAAAATTTAATTTTTAACTTGAAATGGTGTCAGAAAATTCGAGATATACTAAAACTCCACCAACAAAACTGAGTTTTGTAATTTTGTAGAGTTTTACTACAGCGACATTACTACAGTTGTTGCAATCAATGGGACCGGTATGATTCAAAACCCTAAACGACCTAATTGCGGTCATTAAACAGTTGACCGCAAACGTCGAAATTTGTGTGAGGCATATTCACAACTTTAAGCATTTAATTTGGGATGCCAAGTCATACACCCACATGAAAATTGTGACAACAGATATTTTAAGTTCTAATTTAAATTGCATCACTCTCCATGTACATTAATAATTTTACAAAATACGCATTGTTATTTATATTTGATACTTCCGCCGAACAATTTCTCGAAAATTTCATTCATGTATAACGAAATTTTCACGTAAATTAGAGTTGATGTAAATAAGAAAAATTAACGATAATTAGAATAGACATAACAGCCGATACACTGTGTATAGGATATCGTGACGTCCGATGATCTTGAACATTTTACAATAACCGACCCTAAAAATAGACAGACAGTATATGAATATTAAGCGTGTTGGTGGAATTTAAAATAATTAAGTACCTATAACGAAAAACACACATAAAAATTCACTTTGAATTGAAGGTTGAATCCGTTTCTCCGAAAGTGCAATGTCGCGTGACATCACACGACAAGTTTTGATAGGTATAGAGAAAATGAAATAACATGTCGCAAACTTTTCTTTCTTATATACTTTCCCACCCATTGCTCGCCCTCCGGTCTAAATAAACTATACCGCAACTACCACACTATTACTTGTATATAAAATATATCGCGTCATTAAATTCTAACCGATAAATTCGAGTCTATTCTCGACACACATATATACCAAACCCGACCTACGCCATTTGATTTACAAAAAAAAATTTGAAACAGTTTCCACCTAACATATTATTCTCTTATTTGGATCAGTTTCTCACTCTCTTGAAACCATCAAAAAAATAAAATACAAATCCTAACATGTATTTTTCCAATTTCCCATTTTTGCATGATAACGAATCATGCGCCTTGCCACCATGCGCGCGTTATTCAAATAAACAAATTTTCGTTTTTAAATATGTTTAGAATATTTTCTAAACCATTTGATTGATTGACCGGTTTACTAATTTGCCGGTTACTAATTATTCGGTTGCACAAACTGTGTAGTCATTTTTGTTTTGGTTTTCCATGAAAATGTGTAGTTATAGTTTTTCTATGTATATTTACGCAAATTGTTTATTAGAGGGAAATTTTCCACGAGCCACGAAAATGAAGAGAAAATGAAATTTGGTTTACGCTCGCAAAAGCGTCAGATAATCGTATTTTTTGTTTTTCTATTTTCATTACATTGCATTTCATTTTTCGTAAATTTGCAAATAGGGTGGTCCATTTTTTAATTATGGAGTGTGAATCGATTTGGCTCGCTAAAGTCAGCGAGCGATCAAAATTCAATTTTCTTTTTGATTCAAATATTTTATATTTTCCTCAATACTGACAGACATTGTAAAAATATATCATAACCACCCTTTGAATTTTTTCTGTTTGTTTGTTATTTTTCGGTTTTCCACAAAATATAAAAAAAAAATTTATGTACAATTTTCCTCTTTTCAATATACATATATAAAATAAATTTCCAATCAAATCGCACACAGTGAACGTTTTCATATCACAAACAAAACATCTCTCCTCTGTGATACTGAGTACGAAATATATAAAAACATTCTGTACAATAAATCCGAAAAGCATCAGTGGAGCACTGTCAAAAAAAGAAAAAGAAAATCAAAATATTTATTTATATTATGAGAAAAGTTGTGTCCGAGAATTTGCCGTGTGTGATGTGCTTTAGCCTTTAGTTCGAAAACTATTATAGAGATAATCGCTCGTTTTTTGTGTGGGCGCGTTTATTTTATTTTTTTAAACAATTTTCCCTGAGTTTTCGCGTGAGTTTAAATTATCTGTACATGCGAATTCATGTGCGTGTGACAATTGTGAAAATTTAATTCTCATATTATACAGTTTTACATCGTAATGTGCGCTTAAAGTGTGAAAACCATTGTGTATTATTTTTTGTTTAATTTTCCTTCAATTTTAATGAGTTTTTCATTATATGTTCTGTGTGTTTTCTGTACTTCTTCGTTTTCTCGTGAAAATATAACAAAACGAACAAAAAAATAATAATAATAATATTTCTTGGAAAATCATCTAAAAAGTTTTGTTGGTTTTCATATAAATTTTATTATCGTGTAATATCCATTCAAGTAATCACAATAAAATCAAATCAAATATATTTGCTTAGTTGTGTGCAAGGCAAGCTTTTAACTCTGTTTTGGATTGGAAATCATAAAATGTCTTCATCATCACCAACTGTGACTACATCTTCGTTAATACCAGTAACAACCTCAACAATCGCGTCAAATACACAAAATACAATAAACGCAACAACAAATAATAATGGTACATTGATAACAACAACAACAACAATAACCTCAACTACATCCGTAACACCATCGTATAATAGCAATAATAGTAATAATAGTAATTGTAATAGTACTAATGGTGTAATTATAAATAATAACCATAGTAATATTAGTAATAGTGCATTGGCACGTGATCATTTAAGACTTAGTTTATCGGAAATTAATACGCCCGTTATAAATAATTTAATTCAGCCGTTAAATGTGTGCTCAGATTCAGAGGACGATACCACTGTACATACAGTTAGTGTGAATAGTGGTGGATCGGACGGTGTAAGTAATTTTCTATTTACTGATAATATTCCACAAAACACCTTTTTTTCCTGGGGATTCTACAAAATAATTCAACGGCTGCTACACGTTACAACTGGAACCAAATCAAATTTTTACCAAATAACATAAAATATACTTGTTTGCGAATATACAAATAGTATACATTTTGGCGGAATATTCGTGCAACAATTTTTCATGCGGGGAAATTTTCGAACTCCGAATTGAAAGTTGGCATAACGGTTTTAAGCCCAATTTGCACTAATTCGAGCTCGCGGGAAAAAATTATGCAAGTGCGGAGGCCGAGAAAACTGAAAAAATGGAGGGTCGAATACTTACTTTGACCACGAATGTATACATTGATCGGATCTCGAATACACCACACTTCATTTCTAAAGCGAACAATTAAACTTACCGGACTTTTTGTAAAACTATCTTGTAAACCAACTTGGTTGAAAATTTAACCTTTAACTTTATTTGAATCTTTTAATTGTTTGCTGTTTTTTGTACATGATAAATTTTACAACATTATTGTAACAATGATTTCCACCAAATTTTTAAGATACGATGTATGTCTGCATTTTTATGACGATATAATACTGGCTATTTAACTCCCTAGGATTTCCTTCCCAATGTACCACACGCGTGTGCTTTGGCGATATAATGGCAGTTTGATCTTTCGAACCAGCTGCAATTTATAGATTAAAGAAAACAATAACAAATATCCCGCAAACCTCGTTCACAATCATGTCTGAATTTTCCCCATGTGGTACAGGGTGTCCCAATAGGAAATAACGGTCGCGCCGCCCTCATCTTCGAAGAAATACGGCCCAATAATGCCACCACGCCAAAAGCCGCACCAAACAGTAACACGCAATGGATACATTGACTTCTCCACATATCCTTGTGGGTTTTCCGATCCCCAAATGCGACAATATTGTTTGTTTACGAACCCACCAAAATATAAATACGCCTCGTCCGAAAAGATGATTTTTTGAGCAAAACCCTTCAGCGAATCGATATCGAAGCGGATGGTCACAGGGCTTCAATTGCTGGACCAATTGAACTTTATAGGACCACCAACCAAGATATTTCCGCAGAATTCGTTGCATGGAAGACTGGCTAATGTTCATTTCCGATGCACGATGACGAATGATGTTCTCGAACGAAAACGACAAGCACGGGTACGCGTTGGATTGTCGACTAAGTAACCCGTATCACTTTATGCACAAACTTCTTGATACCGTGTTTTGGCCAAATTTTGTACGACATTTTCTTTCAATTTCGAACCAATTGTCTTTGTTGTGGAAGTAAGTTTCCAACATTTACCACTTTAGTTGAAGCGTTAAACGACTTATTTCGTCAACTAGAAATAATATACTAAGTTTCCATAAGATAGAATGACATTAGTGTTGCCAGAGCCAAAAAAAAATCGATATGTCAAATCTGAATCGGTTATTCTGACACCCTATAAAAGAATCAGAAAGTTCCTATACATTAAAACAAAAACCATTCTCATTCATTTCCCCTATTCCAGTATTTATTTTAATATAAATGAAATACGAAAGTCGTGCACTATAAAATCAGTTTAATTATTTTATCTTTTAGTCTAATATATCTTGAGATTTTCTATAACAAATTCACTCGCTAATTGCTCCTGCATCACTCATTCGTATTAACACGATCTAAAACTCTGCAGTCCCTGCAAACAAATACCAATCAAAGTTCAGTACAATGTCGCAAATCTAACTTAATCGTTCATCTAACTTAAACCACATGCTATCAGAAAGAAATCGAGAAAAGCAATCCTTTACAAGAAGCACACAATCCTATAATTTAGATTAAATATGATGAAAATAGTATGTAAAACTTTAGCCAATGGTTCTTTGAAGGCCAATAAAATAATACACCTCTTTTCATTCGCACACACACCCACCCATTTACCTACTCACACAATTTCAGTATACCTGCACCTCCAACAAAGGGTGATAGTTGTTTGTTTTATTAATACCACCGATCGCATTCGATGAGGAAATATGGTTAGCATCCTCTGCCTCAGATGGAATTTGAACCTATTACCTCCAGATCCAAATACCGAAGCCTTCATCATGCTGGTGCTCCCGAATATTGCAAGTAAAAATCCTGCCCCTCAATACCCCGATACACTTCTCCGTTCTCGCTCTTCTCATATAGTTCGCTCCCTTGTTCTATAGACTCATTTGCGTTAATAATTCATTTCCTAATATATACACAACTGATTAAACACCATCAAACCAACTGAATGCCGGACAAAATGATTTGCCCTTCAGTTCCTTCTATCGACTTCAATCAAATACATCCAAAAATGCGAGAAAAGTGAATTCTAACTAAAACAAGCCAGCATTCCATTCAAATATCGGCAAATTTCATCTACATCCCCCGCCACGACGTCCCAAAGCAGTCGATCGTCAAATAACTCATAGACCATATATCAAGAGCAAACTCCGCACCAGACACAACATGACGATCAGCTAATTAAAGACATCATAGCGTGAAGTAAATAAATGCGAAATAACGTCACATTGTGACGTCATTTTATGTCGATGACTCCGATGTTTAAATATAGATAGCAGTACATATATTGAAATAAATGATACTATTTCATATCAATGAAAAATTATATTACGAAGCAACCAACTTACACACCAAAACATCGCTTGGTATTTCCTGACTTCCAATAAATTTTTAAGATCATAGTATAATTGTAATAGAAACATATTTTTTCATTGTATATAACCAGAGCCATCTATGATTTTAAAGAGCCGTATATTAAAATGAGAGCTTTAAATAGAGGGAAGCTTTTATTAGTGTGAACATCATATCTGTCAGCTTTGAATTTTGAGTATATGTTTTTATTGGAAATGTAATACTTATAGTTCTTATCTGCTTTGCGAAATATTCTTAGGCATTAACGAATGCATTTTCTCTCATATAACCGTAGCTTTTTGAAATAGTTTGCGTTAATGTTGTAGAATATGGGACATCCATAGAATATTTTTATTGTTACTTATAAATGCTCTTGTGGCTTTAGTGAGTTGTAAGTGGATGTGTTCACTTAGGTAACAGAAACGGTCCAGGTGTATTCCTAGATATTTTACTATTGGTTTGCCTATTCTTTCGTTGTTTATTCTTATAGCAAATGATTTCCAGTTTGTAGCTGTATCTCTGGTTGCTTTTTGGGTTGGCTTCCGGAATAGTATCGATTCACGATTGTTTTCATTTACTTTTATACGCCATGTATGTAGGAAGTCGACAATAAAGTTAACTGCTCCCTGTAGTTTTTCCTGTATTATTTTGATTTGTGGGCTTGCTGTATACACTACGATATCATCTGCATATGCTATGGTTTGTATTCCCTCTGTGTCAGTTTTTCGTTGTCTGTAAGATCTTTAGTATATTAAACGGCAATGGGGCTGTGTTGATTATTTTGTAACCCGTTGTGTATATTGAAATTGTGCATTGAAAAATTTGTGCTGTTTGTGATTACGAATTTCCTGTTGTATAACATCTCGTATATTATCCGTAGAAGATTTCATTCGAATTTTAGTTTATTTAATTTATACATTAAACCTTCTAGCCACACAGATTCGAATGCTTTTTCCATATCAATTAGCACAGCTCCAGTACATGTTTTATTGTTGAGTCTATAACAGATATCAGATGTTAGTTTTGTGACCGCGTGTATAGTTGAGTGCTCGTGTCTGAAGCCGAACTGATTATTTGGCATGAGATGGTCTTCTATTTTGTTCCAGATTATTGCAGCGTATATTTTACTTATATTTGAAAGAAGACTAATCGGTCTGCAATTTTCTGGATTTGAACTCTATTCTTTTTCTTAATTGGGTAATTTTTTGCAATTTTCAAACTATTTGGGAACGACATGTTGTTTAGTAAATTATTGAAGAGTACACATAGTTAAGCTATTAGATTATCTGGCACTTTTCTTTTATCTCTGCTATGTTTTCTTCCTCATTTAATCCTTTTAACACAACTGTTTTTGGTTTTGTTTCTTTTGGTGTGTACGTAAAGTATTTAGTGTTCACTTTTTGAAAATACGTTGTACTTTGTTGTTGACTCTTTTTATTTCGAAGTTTTCGATTTTTTGCATTTTTTATACATAACTGTTTTGAATTCCATTTTACTTCCATTTATCATGTCTTCATCATCGTCTATTACCTCCTCTTCCATTAGCACATCAAACCTATTATCGTTTATCATCAATTGTAATATTTCATTTTCTTTTACTTTTTGTTTATTAATTAGAAGACTTTCTAATCTCGCGATTCGTTTTCGTAAACATTCGTTCTCTTTTTCGATATTTTTTTGATTTAGATATACGTTACTCTGGTATTTTATATTTGGTTGACTTTGCTGTATCGCCAAAGCACTTTAACCGTCCGCCATTTTGAATCTTTCGATGTTTTGTCCTGTTCGCTGATTTCTATTTCGGTCGTTTTTTATATCTCACATGTTTTATTTCTGGGTTGCCATTGTTGTTGCGGTTTTACTGTGTTGTGGTTTAATGACATATGACTATCTTGTTAGTCACTACCGTGACCGGTTTGGCTTGTTTATTTATTCCTAGATTTTATTAATTATTCACTATTTTAATCACTATAAATGTTGCACTAATTTTTCTAGATTATAAATGATTTTATAATCCACTTAATTTAAATTAAATTATAATTAAATATTTTAGTTTTGGGTTTGAACTAGCGATGTGTATCCAACGACGTTCAATCTCGCACGCTTTGCAACACAAAAACGTGACAACTACTTTCAAAATACTTGTAATCAACGAAAGACTTTATCTCTATGTGGGCGGCCTTCGATTGAAGCGATTTGAACCAAAAATCAAATGGACCTTCTAATTTAATAGCCCTAACGAAATTAAGTACACATGCACACAAAACACTTGAAAACCATATTTTATAGAATTAACTAAGTACGTTAGGTACGTTAAGTAAAAATTATACTAAAGCAAGCAATATGGCTTTCGCTTTATTTACGTTCCAACTGCTCCGGCCCTCACAAGTTATGTTATATAGCCACGCAAATACCAACACTTACTGCAAATAGCGATCATTTGATTTATGCAAAATTTTAATAACGAGTGAAAGGTTATTTGATTTTTTTGTTTGCCTGAAATGACTGAAAAAAAAAATCTAGAAATATTCCCTCGTTTGATCTTCTGCGGATTGGAAAATAGGTCGACTAACACAATCGATTTTCCTTCTATCTTTAATACATGAATATATTTTCCCTTTGATTTTCTTCATCACCACCACAACAACTCTCGTACCCTTGGTGTACGTTCGTATAAGTATCTATATGAAAATCATTGACATTTTTCACATATTCGAGAATAGGAAAATTTTCGGTTATTTACATGAATAAGTCTGTTGTATATTTATGAACAGTAATGAAATTAGGATACAAATTTATGCGTAAATTTAAAAAAAAATCATTGTTTTGTTAATATGTATACATGTACACACATATTTTTTATGTTTATGTTTTTTTTGTGCTCGTCGTGTATCGTGGGGGAGGTATAAATTAGCCACCCCTGAGGCGCTATTCTTTTTGTACTTTAGATTCTTTGCACAAAAGAACTGTTTTTGAGCTACGGTAAAATCGTGGATGGATATCGACGGTTGTTGTGTGCTCGAGGATTGTGTCGAGTCGTATGTATATGACTAATTTTATTTTTTTGTACGGAAATTATTTTTGGAGAGATTTTTTGCGTATATATTTGATTCGAGGGGGTGTACGTTGTTAAGTGCAAGGTTATTGTACTTTTAGTTTTATTTTCGATATCTTGATTGTTTGTTCATATATTAAAGTATTTGTGCCTAATTGTTATTTTCCCCGAATTTTCTGGCAGGTGTACGAACTTGTATAAATTAGACGTGTGTGCTTTAACAAGTATACTACGTCTTATTATAATAGTGATACCAACAAAATGCGTATTTTTCCGAATTGTTTCCTAAACGACCTCTGATTGGCATGTGTCTTGTTTTATGTATAGTATAATGATTGGTAATCATTTATATATGGGGGAAATAACATTCTGTTAGGTTGGAATCTTTTCTATTTCAAGAGTGATGCCCATTAGTAAATTTTCTCGTAGCCATTTCACTCAAACTGAAAATATCTAGTGAATAGACAAACCTGAATTAGTAGCGACAATCCTGCTAATATTTTGACATATTTTGGGATAACGTTGTATTCGAACCAGTCATAACTTTTAAATATACGCAACAACCCAATAAAAATACAGATACATGGCATGTTAAAATCACCATTACGAAACATCACAAGAGTCCTTTTTTCTTGAAGACGTCGTGAATATTTTCCTGTAATGCGCTTGTGACCCCGAATTTTTGTGTCCAATGAAAGTCAAACGTCCCATTCTATGGTTTGCTTAAATTTAACTTGAATAATAAATTTTAATGTTTTGTTTCCACATTTTTTAAATTTACGCAGCAATCCACCAACAATACAAAATGGAATATGCTAGATAATGTAGTCCTTGTTGATTTTTTTTAATTTAATGTACGATCTTTCGAATTAATCTTTTCATATACAATACAAATGGTTATGCAACTCTATACCATGAATATCGAAGCTATTCAGATTTTTTATGTCGTCATTTCTGTTTACACATTTCCGGTTATTTTATAAAATCACTTTCAAAATGTATACAGACGAAGTGATCAAGTAGACGGTTTTCTTAGATCATTGACAGCAGAAAAAAGGCCTTAATTTAATGTCAAAAGACTTAAATCAAACAATTTTATTTTAATATTTTCGGTCCGTTTCAGTTTGTATCCTCTATACACCAAAAAACACCTTAACAATTCTTTACATCATTAAAAGACAATGGATCTGTGGTAAACTGCGCTGTACGCACTCTACTAGCTCTCCGCCTTTAAATCGGCAATCAGAAGATTTGTGATTTTTTAAAAGAATACTGATCGATGGTTTAATGGTTCCAAAATTAATCAAGTTTGATACTTGTTGGCTCTTCAGTTCATTAGTTACTACCTACTCGACAGAATCTCATTAAAAGGCAAGAAACATTTGAAAGTATCATTTAAAGTTAGTAGATTTCCCTTAAAAAACAAAAATATAAGTATAATACATGTACAGGCCAAAAGTCATCATGGGGTTTAAAAATTTAATAACTTTTTCGTTTGTATATTTTTTCCAGATTATAAAATATACAAAATGGAAATTTTTTTACACTAAGTATGGAAATAATATCACTTAAATGATCTCCGTTTTCAGCTTCGCAATGATGGGCTCGTTTTAGCGCATTTTAAATAACATCTTTCAAAATTTGTGGCTGTAGCGTTCGAATTTCTGCAACAATGTTGGCCTTGAGATCAAGGATTATCTCAGGCTTGTTCATATATACTCGCTCCTTCAAATAACCACAAAGAAAGTAATCGGGTTCTGACAAATCTGGCGAACGCGCTGGCCACTTAATTTCTGAATTTCTAGAAATTATTCGCTCTCCAAAAATTTGTCTTAAAAGTGCCATTGTATCTAGGGCAGTGTGGCAGTGGCTCCATCCTGCTGAAACCACATCTCAGGTCTATTTTCATCTACATTTTTCAAGAAATAAGGCCATCATTTCTATCATTTTTCAGATGTAATGCCACACCATACCGTACACCTAATAGGGTGCAATTAGCGTTGATGAACGGCTCTTAGATTTTCAGAACCCCAGAATCTGCAGTTCTGCTTATTAACAAAGCCATTCAAATAAAAATGAGCTTCATCACTCATAACTAGATTTTCAATAAAGTTGATTTCATTTCTAGCCAACTGTTGAAATTTACTTCAAAATTTAGACGTTGCCGATGATCTCCAGGTTTTAACTCTTGCACCAATTGTACCTTATATGGAAATAACAGTAAATCATTTTATAAAATGCGCCATAGTGACGTACGAGACATTCCTAGCTGAGCAGAATGCCTTCTGGTAGATGTTTCTGGTGTTTCGTTAACACTTTGCTCTACACGTTCAATATTTTACGCAGTGCGAATTAAACGTGGTCTACCGGTTCGAGGCAAATCTCTTACGGTGCCATGTTGGTGGTACAACAATCAACTGAACAACGAATTCAGAAGGCGAAATTCTGACATTAAAATGGCGGCGATATGCTCTTTGCATTAAAATAATTGATCGCTGATTTAAATAATAAAATTCTATTAGAAGATGATTCTTTGGTTCTTTGTTCAGTTGTGAATCTCTAAATTATTTCTGTGGTGAAGATATAAAAGTTAATAACTCATTTTATCAGTTTTTCAGTAGAGCATTTTTAAAATTTTCTTGTGTTTCTGAAAAAAATTATCAGTCGTCGTAGGAAACTTAATTTTTGCATGGTTTTGGGTGTATACTTATCCAAATTTAAAAAAAAACAAATTATCGATACAGTTTTTTATGGACATTTTGAATTAATGAAGAGATCTAAAAAATAACAAAATGACTTATTACCTTTTATATCTTCACCACAGATTTATTCTCAATGTGTTATTTATAAAAAAAAATATAACGAAAAAGTTATTAAATTTTTAAACCCCATGGTGTCTTTTGGTCCACCCTGTATGTACACATGTATTTATACTATTAAAAAAATTTTAATGAAAATTATATTTGTTTGTTCTGCTAGTACACCTAGATACTAATGGCCTCATTGCTTTAAAATTTTTGCAATATAACGTCATTTGATGTCGACGGTTCCAATCTTTGGCTATAGATGGCAGTATAATCAAATAAATGATGATGTTTTTTGTAAAATCTTTTTTTCCTGAAATTTTAATCGCGGTGAAAAAGCAGTAAATTAATTGATTATATTATTATTAAAATATGCATTAAACATTTCGTTTAACCCCGAAATGTCAAGTACTTTTTACGAACATTACTACCATCTATAGTTCAGAAAAGAAACTGAAGACATAAAAATGATGACGTATCAATCAGTACTGCCTGGTACTTACTCTAGGTGCAATGATTTAAATCACCGAGGTCGCCTATAAGACCCCAGATTATGCTGAATATAGTTGTTATCTAGTGATATGTTTTGTAGATGTCACTATTACGAGGATGATGATTTTTGATTCTGTTTTGAATTAATTTCCTATGGTTTGCTGAATTACAATCTCCAATTTTTTACAATTTTTTATATGCGTTCGATGTGTTAATTCCGTAAAATTACGTGTTTTCACACTGGAATTCGCTTCACGAAACATAATATATCGTGAGCCACGTTAATAATTCAGGTGTCCGGGAATTTGTTGACGAGCAGTCTAGTTCTTTTAACAAAGACCCAAACCATTTTACTAGCGGCATTTATTTCTTAAAATAAAGGTGGATTTACATATCCGACGATTTTTCTGCGCCGAACATCACGTGGCACATTCAACCAATCAGAAAGGATTTCTTCGCCGAATTTTCGGCACGGCGAAGACATGAACAAAATTTATCTTTTCGGCGCAACGACACAGCATACATAGAATAATTTTTTTTTAACTTCATTTGTTTTTTTTATATTATGTGTCATTCTATTGTTTATGTATGGATGTGTGAAAAAACTGTGCCGAAAAATCGTTGAATATGTAAATCATCGATAATACGTGTTCGCCGAATTTCCTGCGGCAAGCAGTCGCGCCGAAAAATCGTCAGATATGTAAATCCACCTTAATGCTGGATGAGATGGTAAAAAATTGCAAACTAATATTTTTAGTTTTGTTTTTTTAATTTCAAGTTACGAGCACCGGAAATCGAAAATAATAAATTAAATCAACATTCGCATAAAGTTATGATAAGATGCTCAAATTGATTAATACATTTACATAGAATCGTTCTAGAATTTTTCTGTAGGCAAAACTAATTTATAAACTCTATAGGTCAAAACTTTATTAGTATCAATTTTCTTAAAATTGCATATGCAGATCCGTTATAACCTTAGCTACCAGAAAAACAACTATTCCTATTTGTTACAAATAGCTGATTTTAAAGTTTATATCCGTACTTCGGATATTGGGATGTTTTTGTATTAAAGTACATACCACGGCCATCATAAAAAACCATGTCATGTATGAGACTTTTGACTTATGTAGAACAAAATTGTTCATTGAAGTTTCGTGCAATGAAGAATGGCCATTTGAAAATTTGTTACAAAATTTTAAATTGTTGGTAACTAATACAAGGTTCATGGTAAGCACTACGAAATAATAATATTTTTGACAAAATCACGGAATTTCAAAATTTCAAAAATCATTATTAGACTCATTACAATTGACTCATTTTCGACTTGACTCATGTAGACGAGATTCCGTGGACATCTCTGGTAATGGCAGTACAAATGAAAACATAAATTCTATTATAGGGACTTAAACCGATTAGAATCGGATGCCAATCACTATAACGGTAGAATATTGTGTACTCTATTCAAAAATGTAGGTGATAACCTGTGGACATCCACACCTACGATCGGTGTTTTAAAAAAAGGAAATTTTTTGTCCAGGACCTGTAAATATATTTAGCTCGCTCTTTTTTAAACTAGAAATTTTTGTAAAAATTGTGAAGTTTCTATCATCTTTAAAACATAGTAAAACCCATCATAATTTTAGCCCATTCACTATATAGACTCATTATATTGAATGATCTCTTTGAAAATGTTAGTGAAACCCCGTGGACATCTCCAGAATTGGCTGGAATATTATTTGAAACCCGCCAAAATGCTCAATTTCTAAATATAATTTTTAATAGAACGAATCTGAAAAATATACTTTACTTAAATCTTTAGAATAGGTCTATGCTTTACCTTCACAAAAAATGTCAGCTATAATCTGTAAATTTCTCTAGATTCCACGGCACAACATTTAGAATTCGTCCAATTTTATAGTTTTCTTTTGAAAATAAATTCCAATAGGAAAAATAATAAATTTAACAGTGTAATTTTTTAATAATTTGTTTTAGCACATAAACAATCATGATGAAAATGATTTTTTCATTATATTGGAAGAACATTTATTTTTATAGAAAAATTTACAAACAAAAGGTTGTGGAAATACCTTTAATTTGAGATCCTGATCGTCGTTCAAAGTTCTCTGTTTTCTGTGAAAAACTGAAAACGGGTAAAAATTATATGTCGTTCTAGAAACTTCAAATTTGGCGAAAATGCTCTTTTAGGCATAAAAATGACATAAATAAAATTTGATATCCTTTCGCCAATCGGAGGGGGGTTTCGGATGTTGAAGATTAAAAAGTGGTAAAAAATAAAAATAAATAAAAATTTGGGAAGCGCGATTTTGATGCATTTTCCAGGGATTATATCTGTTGGTATTTCCTACACGGGCATTCTCTTCCACTGGTTATATTAACTTTTGTACAAAATAATTAGAATTTTTTCAATTAAAAATTAGTTTTACCTGCGTACTATGTAAAAAATTGATTCATATTGAACTCCTTAAAAACCACATTTACCGAAACCCAGTTCGAGTTGGCCACAAAACCGAAAACAAATTGTTAAAAGCCGTTTTGCAATATTTTAAGCTTCTATAACTTTTAAGTTTTACTCATCTTTTACTTACGATTATAATCGTAACTTTAAAAAAATTATTTAATAAATGCCGTTACTGTGCTTTCGCCCATGGAAAAATTAGTTTAAATTAAAAAATCCAAAGAGTCCAAACTTAAAAAAAATTAAATTTCTATCGTGCTATCTACAAAAAACAACAAATAATAAATATATGTCATTATAACAACTAGCTGTCATTCAATATTCACCAATGGGGGCTTTCAGGGCACCTAACAGTTGGGAACATGTTGAGTAAAATCGCAGCCAACGCTATGAAAATGTTTAGCACTATGAAATTTTTAAATCAAATTGGCGATGATTTTACTAATCATGATAGGGGACCTGAAAGCGCCCAATATTTACGGCAAACTCGTTACGACTAGTGGCTGGAATGTCATTAAAAATTAGTATCGTCAACATTTTTATTTTTTTTAATTTTATAATACTTTTATTGTTGGCCCTTTACAATAAGAAATTTTTCAAAAAGGACGGGGTTTAAAAGAAGGCTAGCCGAAAAGATTTTACTAAAACAGAATGTTTTAAATCTGAAATGAAAGTTCATTTCGAGAACCTTCTACCTTTTCAACCTTTTCCCATTATTAAAATCATTTACTTTGCAAAACGTTTTGAATAGTTATGGAACTTACACTTATACGCTCTGTTATTTGGCGGTTCCAAGTTCGATTCCCGGTGGGAACCAAAAAAAGTTACGAATAGAACATTCAGTTTTGGGAAATTTAATTATGAAAGTTTGTTTAAGAACCCTATACTTCTTGAAAGCACTAATTGATTTAAAATCAACGTTATTCACAAGTCCTCTTTTGAAACTCGCCTTTTTTCGAAAAATCCCAATTATAAATTGCATTTTATGAACCCCATACTTATGCGGTTGGGAGAAATCCATTTGTAATAAGTCCTCTCTTTCCTTTTTGAAGAACCCAGTTTTGAAATATGCTCTTATACATGGATGAATCCCGTAGATTACGCCTTATTTCACACTAATTATTCGATAAAATTTATAATTTTGATATTTATAGACCTAGATTATGAAAATGAACCCGCAATTTAAAATCTTGGTCTGCGTGATAGCGATAATCTCGTTCTATTTAATGGGCCTGCAGTAAACGGTTCCAAATTTAATTTTATTAGTAAGCTTTCAACAGTAATTTACATTCCAATTTCTCTCCGACTAACACATACTTCCAGCAACAGACTTTAAATATGGACCACCACCAATTATTAAATTAACATAAAAAAATAAAATGTTTACAAGCTGAAAATTATTTTATGATTTTTTTTTTTTTGGTTCATTTAAATTGTGAAAATTACCTTTCCAGTTTAATGTAAATTTTTCCACCTAACCTATAATAAAAGACAAACACAAAAATAAAAAATAATAATATAAAAAGGATTTTCTCAAATTTACTGGAAAATTCATGAAACGTGTAATAATCCAAAAAAAACAGAAACTGGTTATGGAAAATAGAAAAATAATTGAAAGAAAATTTTACTGACCTAATTATCACATGTAATACACTGTCCTTGTGTATTATGGAAAATCATCTGTTTATACATATTTGAAAATGTACAGTTAGTCTTTGGCAGTTTTATACACAATATTGATTAGAAACATCTACACTCAACTTACCTCTCATCTCTGTGTGCACACAACAAAGTAACATTTAATGGTATGCTATATCGTTCGTTAAATATACATTTTCAAGTTTTCCTCTCCACAGTACGTACGAGTAGCGCGCTACACATTTTCCTTTCACATGTATACATAATAATATGTAAAATGTTGTTTTGTTTTAATTTTTTTATAGGTTTGAGTATGTGAGAATTCATTTTCATTTTCCGAAAATTCTTGTTGTTTTACATTTATGTGTTTTTCGCTTTATATTTTGTGTATTTGATGAGAGTGGGAAATGAATTCGGTTAAAACAGATGTGCCAAAATTATTATTATTATTATTATTATTTTTATCGGTTTCTTATAACGAATATTTTATATATATACAAATTAATATATACAGAGGTTAGAAACTTTTAAGTGGAAAAACTTACATAAATGTACGAACAACAACGTGCGACAGTTTTATCGTATTAGGAAAGATCAAATTGCCTCGTGTGCTAGAATATTTTTTCGATTTCTGTGGAAATAGTATGTACGTGGGGCGCATATTAAAGCTCTCGTAGCAATCATTTATAATATGTGTATTCTCAATCGTATATATATATGTGAGTACATATGACAAAAGAAAATCTAAAATTTTTAGATTTTTCAACAATTTCGGAAAAGAGATTTCCGCTTCTTAAATTTTCAAAAACATCTTTATGGCGATAGTTGGAGCAGTATCTTTAGAAACTTTCGAATTTTATAAAAAAACATCACATCACATATATGCAGCCTATGGCATAAATTTTTGACGAACCGAATCTAAAAAATGAGCTAGTCCAATAAGCCTTTGAAAATATTGGTGCGTTGCTCCACTAGACACAATAAAAGGCCTCTCAAATAAAAGTATGGTAAAATCATGCTCCACAGTTTTCTTTGCTCCATGTTTAACACAACTCTCTAAATTTGGCAGATCGAAAAATGCTGATATACCACAGTGTGTCCGGGTTTGGGACGCCAAGATGCTGTAAGCACCATAAAATGTTCAGCAGAATCATAATGTATTTTGCTATTGACCGTCAGGAGCGCTACTCACCATAAATAAGATTTTTCCCTATTGAAGTTATTAGAACTAGGAGAAAATTTAAAACATTCGACAAATATCATGAGAAAATTTTATCAAAAATCGAAATAATTATAATCCAAAAAAAAAATATAGAATGGAAATTATAAATTTATCTCTGGCGATTAGTTGAGAACGGCTGAACCGATTTGGCTCGATCTTTTTTTATTGTGTTCGCAATTGCCAGGAGATGGTTCTTATGAAAGAAAATTTTGAAAAAATCTACCAGAAAACTCTAGAAACCCGAAAAATCGAATAAAAGGCCATTTTCATATGAATTTTGTGTGTACATTATTATGAGACAGGTGGTGCAGTAGTTAAAGCTTCGGCGCTTGAGTTAGGAGGTACTGGATTCGAATCCCACCGAAGGCTACATTCAAACTGCTACTTTGTTTTTATCCAATCTCTTTATTTTATCTAATTATTTTCTCTATCTATTTATCTAAATAAAAATCAATTGCCGTGCGTTAGTCTTGCAAAACCTGGAGAACGACACGACCAATTTGAATGATTATTTTTGTGCATTGTCCGTTTCAATACAGTGGTGGCTTAAAAAAAAAGAAAATTCGGAAAAACTCAAAGGAAAATCCGTAAACTCGAAAAAAATCGGAACCCAAAGGAAAACCGAAAAATCAAAAAAAAATCGAAAAATCGAAAATTGCGTTTTGTAGAGGAATTTTGTATGGGAATATACTTAACACAACCGATGAAAATTGTATTTCGACAAAGATCATTAATTTAAATAGCTACTTCGGATTATTTTCAATAGATGGCGTTGGTTGCGGACCACTATAAATATAAGTTGTGTAGAATTTTGACAATCTTATCTTCTATATATATAAAAACAAGTGCATTCAGTTCCCCGTTCTTTTGGCGTTCGCTATGACAATTACAAATCACAAAGTCAATTTGCAAAAAACAACTAAATTTTCGATAGATGCCTAAGTTTGAATCGACCTTTTATTCACTTTTCAATACATTATGCCGCCTTTATGGTTGCGTTCGTTCAGTCATTCTGACAATTTTTTCCACCAATCATATTGCTCAAAAATTACGATTCTGGATTTTTGTACAAAAGATGATTGGTCGAACAAATGACCGAACGAACGAACGCAACCATTAACCTACTTTTAGTGTTGAATTCGATGTAAAAGTGAATGGAAGGGCCACTCAATCGTCTAACGCAAACGTCTATTGAGAATTGAGTTGAGTTGTTTGATTTTTCTCTCATCAAAATCAATTTTCGTGAAGGTCAAAAGTGTTTGCTTGAACGAAGTAATTTGGCAATGTTCGCAGGGTCAGCTAGTGAAATATAAAATTGGAATACGTGCAGCATAGTCATCAGTACCAAACATTCTCTATAGTCTAAGAAGCTGTTCAATATAAGTGTGTAAAGGCAGTTCAATTTCATCACATCGCCTGTTCAATTTCATCATAAATATGTATAATAATTTGGCCCGAAATGTCCATCCCGAAAAGGCTTTTTCATAAAGTCTTTGCTAAATCACATAAAAATAATTACGTCCCGTAAATTTTATTGTTAAATTAAAGAAAAAAAATAAGCAGCCCGAGAAAACTATAAAATTTACTCTTCGCAGTAAAAAAAAAGCTTTACAATCTATTAATAAATTGCATCTACTTTATTGATCATCGCAAAAACCACTTTCTATACATACTTCAGTTGAAAATATGTTCATTACCAAATTTCCTAGTGGCAAACTCAGAGATGAGCCCCTCCATTAGCATATGGATTAAGGTGTGCCAATGTGCATAGAATTTATATTCAGGCGCCGGTTCGAAAATCACGAGGATTGATGGTGAATATTGATCATCCCGAAAACCACTTTCTAACATAATTTACGGGAAGTTTTATTACATTATTTTATTGCGAAGAAAAGTGCAGCGGAAACTTATCGTTTGTATGTGGAAATTTACGGTGAGCATGCTAGATCGAATACAACGTGCAAGACATGATTTCGATGATTTGAAATGATGATTTTGAAGGCATTTAAGATAAAGAGCATGGAAAACCACCGAAAAAATTTGAAGAAACTGAATTGGTAACGTTATTGGCTAAAGATTCGCCTCAAACACAAGCAGAATTGACTGTAGCATTAAATGTTGATCAATCAACTGTTGCAAAACATTTATAAAGAATCGGAATGGTGAATTAACATAAAATACCAACAAAAACGGTTTTTTTCATCGAATAGTTATTGGAGATGAAAAGTGGATTTTTCGAGCTATAGTGGAAAAACGACCAGAATGGGTGAATATAGGGCCAAAAAAATATTTAAAAAGACATGACTGAGAAGTGAGAAGTTCTACCTCACCCCTATTCAGGTCGATGCAATCGTCTCTTTCTGAACAGCGGTTCAATTCTAGCGGAGAGATCGAAAATTGGCTTATTGATTGGGTAGCCTGCAAAGAGCAGGATTTCTTCAGAGAGAGAATACCTAAATTGCCTGAAACATGAGAGAAAGTTGTAGCTGTAGATGGAGCATGCTTTCAATAAATACTACTGTGGGCAAAAAAACGTAAGACTTTGTAAATTAAATTTCGCGTGGAAAACCATTTGTCGAAATATTATTTTTTTCTATGTTGGTATGACTGTCAGTGACATCTGTGCCAAATGTCACATCAAAATAATCATTAGTGTTTAGTATACGCTTGTCTTGCTGAAGTACAAAAAGTGCATTCGGCGATTTTTACAATGAGTGAAATTATTCAACAAAGAAGTTCCATTAAATTTTGTGTGCGGAATCAATTTTGTGGTGCCGAAACGTTCAGAATGTTGCAAAAAGGCCTTCGGTGATAATTGTATGTCGCGAGCAATTGTTTTTGATTGGTACCAAACCACGTCAAAGCAAGTCAAAAATCAAGGTGATGTTGACAGTTTTCTTCGGTTATCGAGATGTGGTGCACTCCGAATTCCTTCCGACCGGCCAAACTGTCAACAAGGAATATTATTTGAGTGTTATACTTGTACGTCGTTTGCGCGAAGCTATTCGTAAAAAGAGGCCGGAATTATGGGTCGACAACTGTTGGTTTTTGCACCACGATAATGCACCTTCTCATACTGCATTGGTTTTACGTGATTTTTTCGGCAAAAATTCCACCCATATCGTTCCACAACCACCATATTCGCCTGATATAGTTCCTTGTGACTTATGGCTGTTCAGCAAACTCAAACGACCGCTCCGGGCAAATGTATTTTTTTTTAATAAAAAGGGCGGAGTTATATTCACACACCCATAATACAAATGTATATGGTACGAGCAAATCGCAATTTCATTAAGCTCATTAAGCTTCACTATTAAAAAATAGTTTCAATATTAAAAAGTAATTGTTCTAATGGCGGTTTAGATATCGAAAACAGAGTGATATGAGGTTAAATTATGGTATGTTTAACACAGCAGATTCCATCTTTGAAAATTTTTTTACAAAACGGAAGTAGATGGTATTGGAATAAATAGGTCAGATGGAGCGAAGCCAAGTTAAACAAAGTTTTTATATATCAGAAATAAAATTTTAGGTTACCCAAACCAACTCCAAAAATCCCGGCTACAAAAGACGCAATATCAACATTTCGATTATTAAATCCTAAATTTATTCATCTCCCGCTACACAATAATTTCAAAAATCTTTAATTTTATGATCATAATTTTTGAAAAATATTCGTTTGTTTTTGCTGTTGTTATTAAGCTAAACCGAAAATTGTTATTGCTATATCGTCGGCAACAAACTTAGCACTTATTCTAGAATTTCATATTGGACGTGTCCAAGCGTGACAAAATAATAAAATATACCGCGCTATTTTATCTCACCTAACTTCATTATGTACCTAGTAGGAAGAAAACAAAAATCGGTTCATAAACCTCATTTATTACTAAGAAGTTCTACATAAATACATTAATAATTATTTTTTGTGCATTTATTTAATATTAACACTTTATTAATTTATTTAATATTAAGAAACAAGTGCACCGTTTTATATTTTACCGTTCCCCTCAATTCAAAAGGAATTGGTTATTGCTGTCATCCACGAGACTGCAACAGCATCGGAAAAGGATAGAATGCAATTTGATATCAGATTTTTGTACTAAAATGTGTGGCGGATTGAGTTAGATTGATTTGTGTTTATTGTATTCATAAACCACTCTGATAACAACAATTGTTTCCGGTTGTGTATAAATGATCAAAATTTAAACATATTCCGCCATTCCACACTTTGATTCTTTCGTCGTGATTCTATCCTCGTTTCCTTCCCCTTCACCAACAAACTATCAACAGTTTGTTGGTAAATGGGAAGGAAATGAGGAAAGATTTACGACGAAAGGATCAAAGTGTAGAATGACGGATTAAGAGGAAAATTACACAATTAAAAAAATGTAATTGTACTTAAAATGTATATTGTACTTAAATACTCTCCTCGACTTTATATCCCTTTTCTGGCCAGATTTTTTTTTGTTAAAAATTAGTCCACCATACACAAATGTGTATGTAAGAAGTGATAGGTTGTAATGTCTTCCGGATTTTAACGAATCTTATTTAAATCGGAATTCTTTTTAAAAAAAGCTTTATAATTTGGTAACATATAAATTATATAAAATATTAATTATTTGTTTTCGATAACATGTTAATTATTTTATTATTATTATGCTTATAGTGTTATTTTTCGGGCAAAAACGTGTATGTCCAAAATGCATAGCAAAATACAATAATGTGTTGGTTCAAAATACATACATGATTTTTATCCACACAATTGTGATGGCAGGCCGGAAAACGCATATATACGATGAAAAAATATTTTAAATTATAAAAATGCTTTCGTGTTATATAAACTTCCAAGTATTTTTGTCCAAAAATCAAAGGTTTATCATTTTTGCGCTGTGGGCGCTGCTATAAAAAATAGTAAACATTTTAACTATAATTATATACTCCAAAAAATGCCTAAAGTGTTGAACAAAATTGTTCGTCAAACCTGATGATACCATTCTAAAAGCAAAGATGCAAGTGGGTGAGACTACGCAAAATTTTATCTAAAATCTCAGCTGTTACTATTACAATACATTTGTTATAACCCTACAAACATTTCATTTTAATTCTAGTCTACAAGAAAAAAGTTCAATATTTTATGGATTGCGTTTAAAAATGTTGATACGAGTACATCATAATTAAATTTTGTTCACTAAACTTTTCGAAATCAAAAAATTTTTACAGCGCATTCTACATGGTACGCTAACAACCCAAGGACCAACTTGGTCAATGGGCTGATTTGAAATTTTGTGGACATACATTTCGTTAAAGGTTAATCACGAGCTAAGGCAGTTGTGACACCGTTATATTTTAAAAAAAATTGGTAAGCTCTTGGCTGATTTGTCTGAACAAAATGATGTTACTTTGTCTGTCAAATAACCAATATTGTAAATTCAATGTCAACTTTGTTTGATTTACATTTTAAACAAACAAACACCATTATTTAATTTAAAATAAATTTTATGCAATCCAAATTCAATGAATAATTTATTGAGGTGTGCGATACACATACAAGTAGTTCTAACATTATTGAAACACACAACTAACAATGGAAGACATTTTAAATTTTATATATAGACATTGAAAGTAGAGTTCGATATTATGCGCTATTTTTGGATTAATAATAATGATTTATGTAAATAGAAGAATAAAATAAAAATATTAGAAAAAAAACAAATGAAATGTAAACAAAAATATACTATTACTGGGTGTTTTCTAATCGGATTATATGATATTGGGGTTTTTATCATACGTAATTTATATTATGGAATGTTTATGTAACAGAAAGCTACTTCAAGCTTTCTAGATATTTTGTGCTTTATGTAAAACTATATAATGGTTACATCGAGAGTTATTATTATGTTTCATATTTGTTTTGCACTAAGTGACAGTTTTCCAATTGGATGTATAGTGGAGGAACTAAATATCCTCATTATTGACATCTAATCCAATAAACAAATTAAATAATATTTTGTGTCGGTCGTCAGTGTTTTCCACTTTTATCTCGAGTACCATATTTCATGTTCAGTTGTCTTGTTGGAGTTTGTAAGGCGAAAGCTTTTAGGATACAAAAAACAGTTGAACCGTACGAATATTTAGACATACATACGTATAATATTCGTACGTAATGAAATGTATATAGATATACATAGTTGGTTCCCCTTCCCAATCATTTTATTGGTACTATATTTACTAAAAATAAACTTTTACTTTACCATAGGTCCTGATCTAATTCAGGGAGCTTTTTCTTTTTGTGGACTAGCTTTAATAAATATCCCCGCATTTCTATATGTAAATTTTATTCAACCCATAAAATAAAATATTGATAAATCTTGCATTTTGATTTCAATCGTTTTGAGATCGATCCGTTTTGGTCCTTAAATTATTTAGTCATAAACTATGATCGGTGCTTTAGAGAGAGTTTTTCTATTATTGTCATTACAATTATGTTACGAAAACCTAATAATATAGCCATTAACATTTCTAATTTGAATTGAATAAATTAGATCACAGTAGACTGTTACGAATTTCACGAGAAGCATTTTCGCAAATGACACAAACTGATCGAGGAACTACTTTAAGTAATACCACTTCAAACGGATTAGGCCAAACACCTTTCGTGAAATGAGTGTGTAGTTTATGCTTATATTCGTGATGTTGAGGCACATAAATCCCCAAATTTCCAGCGATAGCAAGGATCGTCGAAATAACTTACAATATTTCTATGGAAAATGATAAAGTAGTGCATCATTTCCAAATGCACTTATTTGTTGGTTGAGAAAAACGCCAATATATCATTAAATGCAATAATTTAATGTTATAATAAATAATTAGTAGAGATAATTTTATTTACGTTAGTAAAATGAGTCTCCGATCGAAACTTCGATCAACATAGTGGCGCGTATCGGAAATTCAGCCTACTAGCTTATTTACAGCAGATGCGTTAATGCTGCCATACTACCCCATCCTTGGTGAATTGTCCCTGATTAGTCAAAAAGGGTCGCCTAATAACGGGTCCCGATCGTGGTGTGGTTTGTGGTTTCAACCTCTCTGAACTATCTACGCCCTTGTTGAATTTTATCTGTTTTTTAGCTACATATATATTTTGTTACAGTTTTCGGAATTTCAGTTTAAAAATCTATTTCTTTTTCAGGTTAAGATTTAAACTTTTTGCTCTAGAATATTAGCAGAAATTTCGTCTGACGGGACCTTGTTAGATGCTCGAACGCTATTATCTTTATCGCCTATTCGATAAAGACCCTCATACAGAAGGTGTAGCGCACTGCGTAGATTTTTTAATATATCGTGATCCGATGTTGGTTGGACCAGCTTAAAATACTTTTGAATTTGTGATACAGTCTGGGTCGAAAATGGTGACGATTGTATCATATCTCCTGGAAATCGTAACTTTTCTCTGTACACGAGTTCTGCTGAGGAAACGCCGAAATCGTCTCGGAATGCGGTTCTCAAGCCTAATAGTACGAGTGGTAATGATTTAGTCCAGTGTGAATGGTACATCACATTATTGATGCTTTCAAGATACGTTGCCACCATTTTACTAATTCCGTGGCGATGCGGGTTATAAGCTGTTGTGCGCTTGCGTTGGAATCCAACTAAATTTGCAAGGCTGGCAAACAATTCGGATTCGAACTCGGGCGTACATTTTATCGTTCGATATTTTCATTACGATGAATTCAGAATCGACCATTTAACCCAGACCCGTTTACAATGATCGAATTTTTCTTCGATATTTTTTTTATTAGACGATTTACGATTAAGTGGTCCTACGATTAATCAGTCTTACGATTAAGTGCTGATATGATAATGTGGCTATTCGGTTAAATATTTACGATGATGAGATCTACGATTAAATGTTTACGATTATATGGTTAGATACCATTAATTATGTCACTATATTAACATATTTAATTATATTACACGTAAACGGTAAAATGTGTGTACATACTTGTATTACAAATATTTTTTTAGGAAAATTCAGCTGACAAGCACAATGTTGCAATTAAATTAATAAAATTAATTAAAAAGACAATAAATTTTAACTAGAATTGTTTCTCAGAAATTCCAATTCCTATATGCCTGTGAGCATTTGCATAATTCTATTTCTAGGGAAATATCAAACATAGTTTGTTCACCACATAGTTTCTTCCCTACTCATTGAAGTCATGCAGAACTGTCAACGAAGAGTAAAACTGCTTTGGCGTTCACCTCACAGAGGTCTATCAGATTATTTACCGCAGGTGAGAAGCTCCCAGGATATTTAGTTTACTTGATGCTGAACTGAATCAGATAAAAAGCAAATGAAGTACGTTTTTTGCCTTCGCTCCAGCATCGCAACTATAACAATTATCAAGTGAGGAGACACGGTCTATTCGCGATGTTATCTGTATCGGACAGTGATTTGTCATAGCAACTAGGGTAAAGTGACGTTTTAGCAGAGTTATTAGCTATCTGGATCACGGCATGTCTAGACTAGACCTGACTGCATAGATATTACACAAGAGGCACTTTTAACCCATCCGTCGTTCGATAATCTCATAGCGTCCTCCTGCCGCATAGTTTCCACCAGAACATTTAAAGCAGGTCACCAGACAATAGTCTCATAAAATAAAATTGGTCTAATCTTTGGTAAGGCCAGTATACGTAATGGTACTATTGCAAGAGTAAAGCACTGTAGAGTATTTCTTTACCCTTTCTAATAAACGAGTACTGGGTTTCCGGTTTAGTTTGCTTAATCTTTGGATTTCAATCTGGTACCATTTATAATGGAGTTAATCTAGTGAAGTTTTTATTTGAAAACATATTCTTCGTTTTCTTGTTTTATTGCGATCGCATGTCGACCGCGAATAATTAAATTATTTTCCCGTAAATTTATTAGAATAGCTGCTACAAAAAGAAATTGTTCCCTATTCTCGGGGAATTACCAGAAATGTCGTGACATTTGCTTATTGGTACAAATTGAAGTCCTTGAAAATTTATTATTCCGATAAAATGATTTATGACATTTACAACAGTTTACAGCAGCTGCATTTTTAAGTTATATCAGATATATTATGAGGTTTTTAAAATTATAAATACTCACACATATTTTGTATGATAACTTATAAGTCACGATAATAAAAAACAATGACAATATTATTTAAATTGTCAGATCCGAGTCGCGATTTAGTACTCACAAATAATTTAGTAAAATTGCAGCAGAATTTTTAGAATAATGTTACAAAAAATTGTCATTTGTCACTTGATCAGAATCTAGAGCCAGGTGTACTGCTTCTAAAAACGCTCGAAATTGTGAAATGGTTTTCTATACTATACGGAAAAACTTATATTTAGCTAATTTTAAAGCAGCATAGCGATACAATCGATGCTTGAAAATTGGAAGGTGCAGATTTTGCTCCAGGACCGAGACGATTAAAAGTGAATAACTATGTAGTACTTGTTGATAACATAATGATGATTCGTTTTGAACTTCTATTTGGAAATACGCATTTGATAAGTTGATTTAGCTGAAAACTTCCAGCGAATTGCTCTAATATGAATTCCGAGGTTGGAAGGGGATACACATTCGTTTCAACGAAAGTCGACATTCGAAGTCCAAAAGCTTTCATATATTTGTTCACAATCTCATATATTTAAAATTGACACGGGAATTAATTTGCGTCTTGTTTTTATATTAAATTTTCTGATATATCCTATCCACTTTCCTGGTCGCCAGTATTGTTACCTCTTCATATTAATTATAAGATTATTATTGTGAATTATTAATATAACTATTTTTAAACGATAATAATTTGCTTTCAAATTGTTTGACACTTTTCTTGCAGTGCAGGGAGCCTGTTCACGATATTTACATTGTTACAATATTGTAGCAACTGTCATTGTAGAAATGACGTAATAGTTAACTATGAGATTGTCCCAAGTGTCAAAACATTGTTAAAAACATAACCACAGAATTAAGATAAAAATAATTATTGTTAAAACTGAGATTGCAGTAAAATTTGTTAGATTTGCGTAGACAAAATAAATTATGAACTTTCTGACAATGCAATGTTTTATTGTGGTACGAAGGAGTTAATTGTGAATTTTCAATATAAGTTTCAAACGGAGAAGCAATTCTGGGGCAGATTCTATTAATTATTATTTTGAATTGCAATATTTTTAAAAAATTAGTAATATTTAATTAAATTAATCTCGAGGGAATCGAAACTGGAGACTAACTTTAAATATTGTTTTTCAGACATTACTCGCCAGTCGTGTAGCTCATTTACCACCTATCTTATCATCTGACAAACCATATGCACAGGAATATGTTCTTGCATTAGCCGTACTCCCAGCCGATGCAGACGACAAGACTGAGGCATGTCATTCGTTTGCCCAAGAGGTTGTAAACAAGACATTAAACTTAAATGTTGAGTTTAAAATTGCTGCTTTGGTCTACGCTACGCTATCCGATCTTGCCACTAATGTCGATGGTGGCAAAGCACTTATTACAGATGGCATAATCCGTGCTGAGAGACGACGTGACCGACGATCAAGCAGCCGAGGCAGCTGCCAAAAAATCTCGTGTCGCAGTTTAATACTGTAACATCACAGAAGATGATGCGGCATTCGTTCAAGATACTATTAGACTTCTTAAGATTCCTAACGATCTATTGTGCACGTTTTATGATTTTCTAAAGTTCGATTTGCCTAGAGGACAATTTTTCCATTTTTTTTTCCATAAAGTACGAATCGTAACTAAAAAATAAACCAATAGTACGAACTAATCATAGTATTGTGGAGCATCAAAATAATCAGTGTATCCGTAAAACACAAATTTATTTAAAATAAATATATTAAAAATTGAATTTTGTTCTTTATTTTTCAAACCTACACAATCATCATGTTGCTTCTGATACCTACACAATTAAAAATGACATTTGTAGAGGCAGTCTCGAGTTGGGTTGAGAATGACGTTTGTAACAATGTAGAGTTCGTGAACGAAAAAGGCACGTGTTCATTGTTACAATGTAGTTTCATGAACGGTGTTGAGCTGTCATTTTTAACAATATTGTAACAATGTAAATATCGTGAACAGGCTCAGGCTGCAGCCTATATCCGAAGTGAAGTTATCTTCAGTGATTGTTCTATATTGCCCTGTACGCAATGTCGCTGTACTTACAAAATTATGGATGAGTTGTGTTGTTGCTGACACTTTTTTTTTTTTTTTTTTTTTTTTTTTTATTTAAATTATTACAACTGAATACAATTCATCTAGTAATTTTTCTTTCTTAATTTAGTCACTTGTGAATGAGAAGAGGCCCATTGGCCAGCTCCATTTATAGGTTATTTACTGAAGTAGTCTTTGCCTTGGTGTCCTTAATCCATTAAATCAATTGGTTTCGTTCTCTGCAATCGTCTTACTGCATGTGAAGTGTCCAACATACCACGAAGCTCTTCATTTACGTGTTGATAGATACGTTGTCCATGAATTACTGCAAAATTTTTTATTTCTTCTTGGACCGTCGGGATATTTAGGTCCCTATGAAGGTCATCATTCCTAATGTACCACGGAGCGTTTACTATATCACGTAGCACTTTGTTTTGAAAAGTTTGTATTATTTTGGTGTTGGTTTTCTTTGTACAGCCCCAGAGCTGTATTCCGTAAGTTCATACAGGCTTTAGCACCTGTTGATACAATAGCAATTTATTTTCGGTTGACAATTCCGAATTTTTCCCGAGAAGCCAATACATTTTGCGATATTTGATATTAAGCTCATCTTTCTTCTTTTTAACGTGCTCTTTCCATCTAAGCCTGGTATCTAAAGCCATCCCTAGATATTTAGCATTATTTGCATACGGAATCTGCAGACCATTAATGATTACAGGTTTGTAACTGACTTTTAGATTGGTGAAATTCATATGCGTGGATTTCGATTCATTGAGCCCGATACGCCACATTTTTGTCCATTTTATGATTTTGTCACATGCTTCTTGGAGTTTCGTTGTCGATTCCTCGATAGTGTCTCCTACTGAGAGAACTGCAGTGCCATCAGCAAATGTTGCAATGGTAACATCGTTTAATTGAGGTAAATCTCTGGTGTATAGCAGGTAAAGAATAGGTCCCAAAACACTACCCTGCGGGACTCCTGCCGAAATCTTTTTTAGCTCGGAATATTCATCTTCATATTTCACCCTAAAGTGGCGATTCTCTATGTATGATTTTAAAATCATATAATATTGTTTTGGTAAATCTCTATGTAGTTTGAAGAGTAAACCTCTGTGCCACACCTTATCGAAGGCCTGCGTCACATCTAAGAAGATACTAGAACAAACCTTTTTCCTTTCTAATGTATTCTCAATGACATCTGTTAGCCTATGAACCTGCTCAATAGTTGAGTGTTTCTCTCTGAAACCAAACTGATATTCTGGGATAAGGTTTCTTTATTCTATGGTTCTTTTCAATCTTTTGAGCAGCAGTCTCTCAAACAATTTCGCTAGTGTTGGTAGAAGTGAAATTGGCCGGTAGGATTTTCTATCATTCGGTGGCTTGCCCGGTTTCGGAATCATTATTACTTCTGCTACTTTCCACTGCATTGGCACATGCTTTTTCCTGAGAATCGCATTGATTATGTGCAGTAATTTACGGGTACCTTTTTCAGGCAGCTACTTTATTATTTGCCCTGTTATCAGATCATAACCAGGAGCTTTCTTTACTTTTATGTTCTTAATTTCAGCATTTAGTTCTTTTAATGTTACAGGCCTGATCTCTTCAAAATCAGTTATTCTGGGCGTATCAGCAGTGTTTTCGTCATTGGTCTGCTGACCTAAAGGTTGAAATGTTTCTTCAAGATGTTCAGCAAACAGGTCAGCTTTATCTTTCGCACTTCTAGCCCATTTCCCATCGTTTGTTTTGATTGGGGGGATCTGCGTTTTTGTTCGTTTTAACCCTTTTGTTGCTTTCCAGAGAGAATAGTCGGTATCTTTAGTTGGAGCTAGTTAACAAAGGTATTTTCCAATTGTTTCATCTTTCACTTTTTTTATGAGTGCCTTAAGTTTGATGCACGAGTTGTTTAAGGTGGTTTTATCTTGCGGCGCACGCGTAGTCTGCCATTTCTTTCGGGCTTTTCGTTTTTCCTGCACTAGTTCTCTTACCTCTATTGGGTAAATAACGGAGTTTTCTTTCCTGGATGATAATTTGGGGGTGGATTCCCAAGCCGACCATTGTATGACATCAAGGAGCTTGTCTAGTTCTTCTTCTATTTCGTTTTCACTTTTGGTTGGCACTTGAAGTTCTATTTTTTCCTCTACCAACTGCCTAAACAGTTTCCAATTTGTTTTGTTGTTTGTGAGCTGTGGTGAATTTGTTTTTTCTATTACATTTTCACTAACCGTCATAATAACAGGAGAATGATCAGATGTTAGACTTTCATCATTTTCTAAGAAAATGTAGCGTTCCGATATGCCTTTAGTGATGTAGATGTGTTCTACATCACTAAAGGCATATCGGAACGCTGACACTTTGACAACAATTTGGAAATATAGTTGAACCCCTTCCGAAAAAATCGTTTTTGCTATTCTTATCATTAATTAAATTTTCGAACCGCAAACCGAAAATGCCGTTTAATGCAGTGTTCAAGTCAAAATTGTCCTCTCTATATTTTGCCGTTACATTTTTTACCCTGCCCATTTAATTAAAACTGTATGGTCTCTAATTCAACTATAGAGATCACACAGTTTTAATTAAACATACATTTTTGGCTCCACAATTTCAAAGAATCTATCGAAGGCGCCATAAACACAAATATTACCTTCAACCATAGAAAATTGAGGGTTACGACAAATTATTATTTTGAGAAGAAAAAAAATATTTACAATTCGAAAATTGCTCTTTAAAAAAATTATTTATTTACACAAAATGAAATAAACTATAATTATATCAATTTTCTTTCTTTTCATTTTTTATGTAGGATACCCGAACACATGTTGTTGTCGAATTATACAACACGGAAAAATCATATGTTGAATCACTTCAAACCGTCATCCACAAATATTTGGAACCGCTCAAGGCACCCGAAAACAGTGGTATTGTTGATGCACAAATCGTTGACGAAATATTTTTTAAAGTGCCGTCAATATTAAGTCTGCACAAATTATTTCTGGATGAACTGAAAAAACGTTTAGATTCATGGGATTCACATCAGAAAATTGGTGATGCCTTCGTGGAAATTGTAAGAAATTATTGTTTGTGTGTGTGTGTTATTTGTTAAATTATTAATTAATTATTTCTTTTTTTTAGTTTTCCAAAGCATCTGTGCTCGAAACGTACACATCATTTGTAAACAATTGGAATAAAGCTAAAAATGCAATTCGTACGACAAGTTCGAGCCGGCCCCAATTTGCACGTTTCCTAGAGGCAATGACCCGAGAACATAAACGGAAATTATCCCTCGACAATTTACTTATTAAACCTGTACAAAAATTTCCAAATTATGAATTAATATTTCAAAGACTGATAAAGCATACGGATATTGATCATCCGGATCAGAAGCCGTTGCAGGATGCATTAAAATTAGTACACGATATTTTAATCCATTTAAATTGTAAAGAGAAGGAGGCGCTCGAAAATGGGCAACGCGAATCGTTTTTAAAGGAGCTAGAGGGTGTGATTGAAGGTATATCGGATTTAGTAACGCAGGATAGAAAATTTTTATTATTTGATTTGGTATCAATGCCATCGGCGCAGGCGCCTCGAAAAGAACGTGGATTATTTTTATTTAATGATATTTTGGTTATAACTAGTATTAAACGTCGCAGTGGTACGATACGTACAAAACCAAATTTGTAAGTGCATTTTAAATGCCGGAACTAAAAGTAACCTTAATTTTTTATTGCATATTTACAGGTCATGTCCGGGTAGTGTTGCTCAAACACTTGATACAAACAAATATAAATTTTTAATGAAAATCTCGTTGGATGATATGGAAATTGTTAAAGGTAAGTCTAGAAAGCAACGGATGGTTGTATTTATTTTCATATCCGCAATATATACTAATTAAAATTGATAACAGTTGCATTCCGCTTACATCCTTTCCTTTAGTGTTATATTTAAATAGTACAAGTGACCTATAACATGGAATTAAATCAATAGTGAAAAAATTTATATTGCTTTTTATTGGTTTAGTATAAAATGGCATCGATACGTGCGCTTAACTTACCTGTATCAATATAAAATGTTCGGAAGATATCCACTATATTCCTTCTCCAACCAATATCGCAACTTATCAGTAGCCAATATAAAAACTTCATTATTACATTGTGTTATCAGTGTTGTTGTTGGTTTTTCTTTATTTTCCAATTACATGATAAAAATTGTACATAACAACCGCTTCTGCTCTATTTTTAGTTCGTGTATTAAAAATAAAACAAATGAACACATTTTCAATATTGGAAATTTCCCATTAAACCACGAATTTTACTTGGACGTGCACCCCACTCCAATAGTCCTAAACTCTCGAACCGATCGATTTGTCCTTTAAGCCCCTGTTTTTGTACACTGAAGATGTTTACAAAATCATGATTTTTATCAAAACTTAAATCCTCCTTGTACAGGGCTGGTTGAATTACTGGCACAATTTTTGATTTTGTATTACGTAAATATGGCGCAGCCGTTAGGGTATAAATAATTTCGAGTGCACCCCGTTTCAGCAACTCAATTTGAAGTTCCGTCAAAGAGGGTAAATAACCACGATATTCCAATTTATTCAACAAAATCGAAAGTGTTTCGTAATATGTGTAGACAATTTCATCACGGCTCGTGGTCAATGTTTCGTAAGCAACTGATGTTGTTAGGAAATAAATTAGATCGATGATTGGTGATCCAACTACAGCATTTTGATAATCAACGAATAATACATCAGCAAGTTCGGTTCCCTCGTACCGGTATAATAAATTTCCAGTCCAGAAATCACCATGATTGAGCACTTGAAATCCGTTTATGCTTGAGGTATAATCCTCAATACCTTTTTCAATAATTTTTGGTGATAAACTCTTCATTTTATGCAAAACTTGTCCGTCAATATCAACTCCTTTGCCCCCATTATCAATAAATGTTCGGAACGCGTCTGAGAAATATTTTAGTCCGGTCTTGTTCACTTCATGGAAGGTGCCTTTTGAAAACTTCGCAAAGTCGGCCTTATTCTATAAAATATATAAATTAGATATTTTTGAAAGAAACTAAACTTCTAACCAACCTTTTGTAGCATGATAACGCTAGCAGCATGGAAGAACGCTAGTTTTTCAACAGCCAATAAACTTTGGTCCAAGTTTAAACCAAGCTGTGGATTTTCAGCATTGTAACCTCGACAGGTTAAATCTTCAAAGATTAGGACATCTGATGGTACTTCGGAATAGTAGATTAGGCTGTGGAAAAATAAAAAACTTTACTATTATCCAGCTAATTTAAAACAAACGTCAATCAACGAATTTTGTGATTAGCTTATTACTCAGATTAGATTAACATTGACGTTTAAGTGTGTGTCTCAAGTGTTTATATAAAGTAATCGACTGCCTCTGGCTATGAAAATATTACGTATATATAGCTACTTACTCTGGTCCAATTTCAATTTTTCCACCTGCTTTTTTTAAAATATTCACCATGGCCGGCAAAATTTTCTTGTAAATTATCGTCTCCTTATCGAACATATCACATTTCTTGTATTCATCTTTTAACTCACCGGTCACGGGTTTTATTTTTGCCACAATACTTAAATCATTATCATTACAATCCTGCGTTGAATATTTGATTAGGATCCGACTCATCGATGACCGGGTTGTATTACCACTACCCGATGCAGATTCGATGGTAAATTTTTTAATCACAACATTTGTTTCGTTATAATGTGTTTCAAGGAAATTCTTTAAAAATAAAGAATTAATGAATTTTGTTTCAAGGTCAGGCATTTTCACAACACAATAATGAATGTTACACCACTAACCGCTCGATCGACAGTAAATTATATGCCGATTTATGGCAACCAAAAATAAAATATTTTGCGATAACAGAAATGTTATCATTTATTAATAATTTGATATTTATTAATTTTCATTAATCGAACCGAATCAATTTTTTTTTGTACATAGTAATCAACATATGATCGAGCGGCGTATTGATTTGAATCCCGTGCATTTCGTTACGTAAGTCAACTACTTTAATGCGACCTTATCAAATTTTGATTGTATTGTGAATTGAAACTGATACTGTTTTGGATATCAATTTCATGTGATTTTGATAATGACAATATGAGTGGTTCAAACATTTTTTGTAATGAGGCCAGTTCAACCCGCGTTGCTTCTATTTCGCCGAATTCTTTACATTTTATATAGATTACATTTTTTTTTTTTTTTGAAACTATTAATCCTTCTGTTTTTACTGTACCGTCTTATCTGTTTGAGTGTAATAGTACTCGTTTTATCTTTGAATAATTACAGATAAATGTTATCATAATAAAATCGAAATTATCACCGCTATTGATTCAATAAATTTGAACTAAGTTGTATTAAAAGAATTCCTTGCATGTTTTCAACTACATAAAGCGTTTCAAAAATATTGAAAGCGCGATGCTTCCGAATTTTTTGTAGTTGCCTTGAACATGGACGTCATTGGCCATGACTGCAACGTGCACTTGGTTGGGTTTTTGAGTTTGTAGCGCAATTTCTACAAAGCCTTAATAGTTTTTCAACGTCTTCATTTATCGATGGCGAATACACTTACGAAACAAAACCAATAGTTTCATGCGGGCGACTTCGAGTGGCCTTGGTGTATAGGTCGGAAAGATTTTAGTTACGGTATCGACTCGAGACAACAATGCCATCACCGTAAAAAATGCAGCCTTGGATGATCATTAGGTTTCCTAGTCGAGCGCAAAATTTTGCAAACTCTGGCTCCCTTATCTCCTTAGGTGATCCTCAAATGTTACTGGCAGCTGTTTTGCCGTGTCAATCGTGACAATTTATTCATCTGGTTTCGCGTGATCTTCAATTAATCGCGAGATGAAATCTACATATACGCAAAGCTTTCGGTGCAAATACGAATACGCCGGTCCTTTCTATCGACGGCTACCGGCGGTTTCCGGTGTATTGCAAAACTTCACTATTCGAGATGCCTGGGCACAAAACCAGCGACTTGTCAACTTTAATGTGCTTAATCGTGTTGCAACGTTGACGACGTCCCGCCATGTTATGTTAAGAAGTGTCTCTAACGTCTGAGCATTCTGAGGCGTGTTGAGTCCTTGCTCAAACATTAATACTTTCAAATCGTCAGATGTGTAATTTGCAATGTCGAGATTTTCGAATTTCACATTCACTCGTGCTGCATACTCAGAAAAAATCTTCACAATCTGCCTCTAAGACTAACTCATTAAACCCGTGTTAGCTCTTCAAATTCCGAAGATTTATTATTGTTTTATTTATTATATTCATCAATACAGTTACTTTTATATTTTATTTTATTTTCCATCGTGCATACCCATACTAGGGAAACTTGGCACCGGTAACTTCTTCATTTGTTTACCGACAGAACTTTTTAGTTTTATAGGTAAACGGGAAACAAATGAAGAAGTTACCGGATTCAAGTTACAATAGTGTGGATCTGCATGCGAACTACTTGTTCTTTACAAAGTCTACAACACACTGTTGTCTTTTTCTCTTTCGTATATCTATTCCCTATTAGCGGGATATCCCCCCAGCGGGACATCTGCTATTACGTAGCTATATCATTTTGTAATATTAATTTTACCTCCTAAGGACCATGATATTTTAGTATTTGTTAAAAATCGATATCTACATTAGAAAACGGACGGGATAGTGGCGCCCCTTGATTTGACAATATTGACGTGCGCTTCAGCAGAAAAAATTACTACTTGTTCTCTTAATTTTATGATAAAGTACGAGATGCCGCGAAATTTTAGGCATTTTGATATACATATTTTAAGATTTCTCAATTAATCAACGTTTTTCGAATTGAATATTAAGGTTCAATGGATCTCAAATGGCGAGTATCACGCACTGATCTTGCATTGGATTAAAATGAGAAAGGAGTAAAATAGGGAAATACTCTGCACTTTTATTGCTTAACGTCTCAAAATAAAATTCCTATGAACCCGAATCTTGGTAATGATAATTTAAATCATTTAAAATACACCTAAGAAATATGTTTTGATTATACTTTTACATTTTTGCAAACAATTTCCGACTGGTTACCTCCACAGTGCCCTATCCTTTGTCAGTATGACAGGAAAAAACTAATTTAAATAAAATGCTAACATCTCCACGCTTTACGTTTTACATAAAACTCACGACACAACGTTACGCGAGAAGTTTTGAAACACAACAGTTTATGGACTTTATGATTCCAATGTTAAAAACTGAATATAAATGTTTTCTTAATTTTAAATTGCAGCGAAAGATGAAAATGTTCGAAAAATGATTAAAGAAGTCGATAATCTAACCGAAGATTGCACCAAACTTAGTCAAATCGCTGATCTTGCGCAAAGTCTTAAATATCCACATCAGGTACTGGAAGATACAATACGTGATTTACAACGTGAGGTACAACGTCAATTAGCGGATCGGCAATCTAACGATCCACAATTATGTTTATTAGAATTAACAGTTAATTTAACGTGAGTATATTTGCATTATATCATATATAAATTTTAAATTGCAAACTTTGATTTTTAAACATTTTATAGAAGCGGGACCCAAAACATGTCATTGGTTTTTCCAAAGCCAGAGAAACGCAACCAATGGGAAGAACAACTAGTTGATGCCAAACAAAAATTACAAGCATCGCTGGAACGCTATAGGGTACCGGAATTTTTCACATCAATTCCAATTCGAAAAACACGTGCTGGTTTACAATTTACATGTGCGGCGGCCACATTAGGCTCGCAACAAGATGTTTGGGTGTGCAATAGCGATGGATATGTGGGCCAAGTGTGTGTTATGAGTTTAGAACCGGAACCAACGGTGACCAGTTGTAATGGTGTATGTAATGCAAGGATAATGTGTATAGCATCGGTCCCTGCAAATTTAGAAGCGTAAGTCTCTAGTTATCTGTGTTTGTAGAATGGTTTAGTGTTATTGCATCAAGGTTTTGTCTCATCAGTGTTTTGTGGTTGTGTCCTGAATGTCTCCTTTTTGTTTCTTATGTTTATCGTTTTTATTTATTTATTTATTTGTTCTTTAGCTTTACAATGGAAATTTTTATGTTTTATCCTGTATTTTGTTTATTTATGGTTCTCTTCTCCAATTTGAAAACGTAATTCTAGATCAAACCCTGGTCATGGTGTTAGTATATCAGTAGAAGATACAACCCGTCATTGTAGTAATCCGTGTATAAATGTAGTTACACCATCATCATCATCTATGCCTGATAAGATAAAAATAAATCTTAATTCTAATAATTTAATGAATAATAATAATAATAATGATAAAGATTCAAGTGATATTCAATTAGATTCTGATAGTTCTAGTGATGATTCCGAAGCTGAATTACCACAGAATGATGCAACAAGTAATGCAACGCCACAGCATCAGCATCAGGTGAGCCAGATCGAATTTCATACTCGTTTAACGATAGTTGCTTATTAATTGTTTTATGTCTATTAACTACCTAGGAATCAAATCCAGATGAATCTGATGGTTTACAATCGACGATGTGGCTTGGAACCGAAGATGGTTGTATTCATGTTTACAATTGCACGGATAATATTCGAACAAAGAAGAATAAAATTAAAATTCAACATGTTACAGCTGTTTATTCTATTCTGTAAGCAATTGATAGTATAACTTTTGTATAAATATTTACTAATGAAAGATATTCGATTATCGTTCCAGATATTTAGAAAATCGAGTATTCGTATCTTTAGCGAACGGTGATATTTGTATATATTTTCGAGATCAAGGTAAGTCTACTCCCAAATGTAGATTATCTAATAAAAGATAATATATAAAAATTGTATTTACGTCCAACAGGTGGCTGGAACACAACAACACCATTAAATATATCAATTGGTACGGTAACAAGTCCCGTAACAAAATTACTAAATGTTCAAGGTCGCCTCTGGTGTGCCATTCAAGGCGTCATTAAAGTATTAAACATAGCCACGCTACAAATTGAAAATCAAATACAAATTTCCGTTGATTCCAAACCAATCACAAATATGACCGTGTCCCATCAATTTGTATGGATCTCGATACAAAATTCGGCAATTATAAAATGTTTTCATTCCACTAAATATGAACTTTTGTTTGAGGTGAATCTTGCCCCATCAGTTAATAAAATGTTATCAAATTGTGATGATATCATTCGGCAACATAAAGCCGCATGTTTACGTATCACATCGCTGTTAGCGTGTAAAGATCTGATATGGATTGGTACGAGTGCTGGTGTTCTACTAACAATTTCTAGTCAAAATAATTGTAATAATTATTCACCGATTGTTACCGGTATACCACACGGGCATACGGGTCATGTACGTTTCTTGACGTTCGTCGAGAATTATAAAATAAAAGAGAAATTAATTAAAAATAATTCGAAACGATATAATAGGTAAGTGTGTAACAGGTTTCCATTATGTGTACATTGATATCGAAATTTTTCTATTTAACAGGTCTTCAATACACGGGAAGCAGAACAACAAAAAGTTTAATTCAAAACTGTTAGTTATATCTGGAGGCGATGGTTACGAAGATTTTCGGTCATCGGGTACAAATGTAATGTCTGAAATCGCTGGACGAGAGGATAGTACAAATCATCTATTATTATGGCATGTCTAAATTAAGTGCCTGGGTTGTGCCTGGGTGGACAAACCCACAACACAGATTAATTAAAACCAGATATTTGTTTTTGTTTTTGTAAAGCATATAACACAATATTGTTATAAAAGTTATATATATATATAGCCACATAAATCAATATACTCGAAGTTACCGATATTTTCCTATTTAATAATAAAAATATATACCTGTTCAGGTTGCCTTGTCAATTCAGTTCATTGCCCAATATATAACTGTTGTAATTTTAAATTTAACTGTTGAATCTGGTTTAATTTAGCGTGTATCACCGATTTATGAAACAACATTATTCACGGATGAAACGTTGAATCAAGCGATATAAATGTTAATTTGGTTTTCAGGTAAAGTTCAGGTCTCTACTGTACAATAAGGAAGTTACCAAAACCGACACAATATGTTACTGCGGGTACTCGCCAAATTTTCTTAGTTACATCTTACTTATAAATATATTCGCAAGACATAATAGAACATCGGCACAGTTGCATCTATTGTGAAGAAATAAATTTAAAATTAAAATTTTATAATTTACAGATAATATATTTTATTTATTTATAATTAATTATATATTCTTTAATTAATTTTATTAATATTTTTATAGAATGTTTAAAATGTTGTGATTTTAATAAATGTTATTTATTTGTTTTAAAATTTTAAAAATTAAATCTGGTTTTTGGTGGTTTTGAATTTTGATAACGTTTTACTAGAATCACAATAAATATGCTTGATAACCACCATTACCATTGAAGTGATTCCAGAAAATAAAATAAAAAAGCCTATGCGATTGGCTGAATCCTCGTAGAAACTAATTGGCCTCGTACGTAACCAAATTAATCAATCTAGTATTCTTAACACTTCTGTTCTCATCCATCCTAATAATGAAAACATGCGTGCATTAAAAGTGCATTCGGTTAACTTTTTAAATTCCTGAACTAGTTTAAAATAAAACGATGCATTTTCATGATATGCAAATACAAATTAACCAAAACTCTTGTTTAAACCTTCATTCTGAAACTCATGAACTTTATTCTACGACTAAATTGTTATAAATCGAAAAATCGGATATAAGACAACAATATTTTCAAAAATTCTCTGTGTCTGACTGAATTTTTTTTTTTTTAAATGTGGTTCAGCCAAAGCACGTACAGAGAATTTGTAAGCAAAATTTCTGTTTAAAGAATTTTCAGGATATGGAGTTTAACCAAAATACACATTAAAAGGGTCAGAAAGGCGCCTAGCTTGCAGCTGAAACTCCTTTGGAGCTGTAATTTAACTCATAGGAACTACTAATTACAATATGCCTCGGGTTCAAAGCCATATTATAGACATGTTCTCTCAAGAAAAGAAGAACTCTTGTGTCTTATCTGCAGTAGAGGAAGTATATGGTACAATCACAAGATTACAAAATGGTAAGGCACCCAGTCTCAACGGAATCCCCAATGGAAATTTTGAACTAAATGAATTAATAAGTCGCATTGTAGACATTGTAAACACAATTTAGTAAAGGTTATTTTGTTCCATCATAAATTTACTTTAACAATTGTACTGCTCCATTATTTATATTCTAACACTGTGTAAAGAATGTTCGTAACTTTTGGGTCAAGGAATTCTCTTCAACAGCGTTTGACAAACACAAGCACAGAAACTCTTGAAACGAGCACATCATTGATAAAATAGTAACGAGGGTTAGAATAAGCACGCTTACGATAACTGATCTAGTATGGCATTCGCTAATATTGAGTTCAAGCTAGTTCTATACGCACTAAACTGAAATGGTTTAGGTTTATTATATTTATGATCAGACAATCGACGTCGTTTATTGACAAAATTAAAAATTCTTGACCCAAATCGCTGCCTTGTTGTACACCGAATGTTACTAAGATTCAGATGTTGAAAATCTGAAAAAGACTGGATATTTACGATGCTTTAAATAAAAATCTACCCAGCCACGTCTATGTGATTGAAGGTGAATAATCTGCAAAACCTTTACGACCTATAGTAGATATTTTTTTTAAAGCAATTTTAAAGGAAATGGACGTCACTGGTACTGGAAGAGAAGAGAACCGATAAGATAGATAAGAACCGATTTTTAATCCAAAACCTTCGAAGACAAATCTTTTAAGAAAAAAGGAGTTTACTATATTATGAAAAACTGAGTCAAAATTCCAACCACCATTCGTTGGAATAAGATAAAAATCTAATCATATCGACGTTACAATTCCGAAGGAGTCAATCTGCGAGACCAATTAATTAGTTATAATATGGAGTGCTCATAAAGTCAACAACATAGCCGCTCGGAATAACAACCCATTTTCCTGACGTGGCATTATGCGTAAGTGGGGTTGAATGTGCATAACAAATCGGAAATGTAGCAAGTATGCTTCCATACAAGAGATATCATTCTAATGTAAGGCCATAAGTAGTTCTGAAAAAAAAAATAATCTACGAAATGCAAGTATACAGACATTATGGATGGAACAAATTGTGAAACTACAATTATTATTACCGAAAATTTCTAGGAAAGGTTCTAAAATTTGAAAAACAGAGCATTGTGAGTCATGGATTGAACCGATTTAGTTTTCCCTGAAATCGTACCATTATCATTATCAACCATTTTTATTTTAATGGCAGTTAAAACTCAAACTTAAGCCATAAGCTTGTTGTCGACCTGCGACAAATAAAAGAAAAAGTGATATAAACACTAAGCTCCTATGTATAAATCTTAGTGAATGATCATTTAGAAAACATTAGTGAACCCTTAGTGAATGGTCGTTTCGATTTGTGAAATGGAAAAAGAAAATTACTTTATATTGAGCATTGGACCGATTCAATGCCATTCTGGGCGCAGGAATAGATTAATGTTTATGCCCCTGCCTTAAAAGTTAAACGAATGCAATATAAAAAAGAGAATCGAACACAACTAAACTTCTTATCAAAGTAAATAATTGTGGTCATTGTGGTAATACAATGTCTTATCATTGTGACTCAACAAAACAGTTCAAAACTCAAATTATCAAAATACTTGTTGAAGCTAAAACCAAATAATCAAAAAAGTACTAACATTGAAATTGATATCACATTTTTTTTGTTTGTAGGGCAATAATACTTCCCCTACTTTTTGCTAGTTTCTTTGGTTTGCTCACATTTGACAACCACAAATTGACAGATTCCACAACATTTCACTTCGTTGGAAAGGTAAGTACGGTTTTTCATTTGTGTGATTTTCTCAAATATGTAATTTTATAATAAAATATTTATTTATTTTAATTAATAAATATTCATTTTATTGTAAATCAAAATGTGTAATGATAATTAAAATAGTGAAGTAATTGAGATGTGGCATGATTTTCTTAAACAAGAATTTTCCATTCAACAAAATTATATAATTTGTAACAGGTGGCAAATTAATAAAGACTTTTACAAATTTTTTGGTGTATTACCCGAATAATTATTATTAAGATTATCCTATTCTAATTAGCAAAATACGCAATATTACTGTTAAAATTACCAATGGTCGTGTTGCACTAAGCACCATATGTGTTTGTGACGTCATGCTTACGTAATTATCGTGTGCCATTTACTAATGTTTTTTCAATGAAAATGAATGGGGATTTTATAGAAAGTTAAATAAACAAGCTCTAAAGTGATGAAGCAATGTGAGAAAGCAAAACTCAAATATTTGCAACGCCTCATGCAAATTTTGTGCCGTTGCACTCACACCTTTATGTCTTGGAAATTGAAATTGCAAATGAGGGCTACCTTTCGAGATTCCAAAGTCTGATTAGATTATGCAAATTCTTGTAATTCAATTTATTGTTTGTTCGGGGCAAAAGCTAATCGTAGTTTTGAAGTAGGTTGTATTTGTATGGGTGAAGGAAAAAGAAAACCTGTTCGACCGCAAATACCATTTATATTTTCAATTATTTTAGTTTATTACTTTATAACCAGTTTTTTCTACTTACAGATATTAACAATCAATAAATAAGTTTTACTGCTCTGTTAACACCATTGAATTTCAAAAATGCCTTGTCCATTTTTGTCTCGTTTGAGTACCAACTACGTTCGCAACTATGCACCAGTCCTCTTGAAGAATTATGGTCAAAATTGTCCTGTGGTGTCACGGACGATTTCATCACTTCAACAACCACCTGTGCCTACCAATGAAGCGGCGACGGATAATGCACGGAATATGAGTTTGGCTCAGAATGAAAAAAAACTTGAAGGTGCTATTGTGGATAAGAAGTGTCCATTCTTGCCCGATACTGCGGTTAAAGAGGTTAACGAGGAATTGCAGGATATCCCAACCAAACGAACGTTTCCGTATGAAAAATTTTTTCAAGATCAAATTGTAAAGAAGAAACAAGATCATTCGTATCGAGTTTTTAAGAAGGTGAATCGGTTGGCTGGAGAAGGGAAATTTCCAACTGCCTTTGAATATTCATGGGGTGAAAAACCAATTACGGTATGGTGTTCAAACGATTACTTGGGAATGTCTTGCCATCCAGAGGTGAAAAATGCTGTACGCCAAGCTCTGGAACAACATGGCGCTGGAGCTGGAGGAACCAGAAATATATCTGGAAATTCGTTATACCACGAGAAACTGGAATCAAGCCTAGCTAAATTGCATCAAAAAGAAGCAGCACTATTGTTTACGTCATGCTACGTTGCAAATGATTCCACACTGTTCACCCTGGCAAAAACATTACCGGGTTGTCAAATATTTAGTGATGCTGGAAATCACGCTTCAATGATTCAAGGTATTCGTAACAGTCAAGTTCCGAAGCACATCTTTAAACACAACGATCCGGGCCATTTACGCGAATTGTTATCAAAAGTAGATAAATCGATTCCAAAAATTGTTGCATTCGAAACTGTACATTCAATGACCGGAGCGGTTTGTCCTCTCGACGAGCTGTGTAACGTTGCTCATGAATTTGGCGCTCTTACATTTGTTGATGAGGTACATGCTGTTGGATTATATGGAGAACACGGCGCCGGGATTGGCGAAAAAGAAGGACAACTGCATAAAATGGATATTATTTCAGGGACGCTTGGCAAAGCATTTGGTAATATTGGAGGATACATAGCATCTTCATCATTGCTTGTAGATATGATACGTTCATATGCGGCCGGTTTTATATTTACCACCTCTCTACCCCCAACAGTCCTTTGTGGATCATTAAAATCCATTGAAATTTTGGCATCCGATGAAGGTCGTGCCCTTCGTGCAAGGCATCAGGAAAATGTGCGATGTCTTCGAAAAATGCTGCAGCTGGAGGGATTCCCTGTTGAGCACACGCCAAGTCATATCATTCCGATTAAAATTGGAGATCCGTTGAAATGTACACAAGTTTCTGATATTCTAATCCGTGAGTATGGACATTATGTGCAGGCCATTAATTATCCAACTGTTGCGCGCGGTCAAGAAAAATTAAGAATGGCACCAACTCCATATCACACTCCAGCTATGATGGAAATACTTATCGACGATATGAAGAAAGTATGGAAGAAATTGGATATGAAGCTTACTGGATCAACGTGTACCGAGGAGTGTACATTCTGCCGCAAGCCAATACTTTTCGATGAGTATGAAGCTCGTATCAAAGGATGTGCCACAACTTTAGGTTGCCTACTTCCAAATTGTCCCCAAGGTGCGACGGTAACTGCTCATTAATTGTATCGTTTGGGATGCTACAAATACATTCCATTTTTGACAATAATTATGGTGGATTGGCTCTTCTATGATGTATTTTAACTAATAATGGTGATTTGTATTTTATATTTTTTGTTTTTAACTCAAAATTGTCTATAAATGTCTAACTAACCACCATTTAAAAAATCGATGTCTTTCAAAAAGCGTCTTATATTGTAGTCATAATAATATTTTACAAAATATAAACAATTTGAAAATAAGCAAGGAAATTTTTTTTAAAAGAAAACTTGGACGTACAACTATCATGAGACGGAACTTCATTTGTCAGGTTTCATCTTATCAAAGACACAAAAAATTTAGTAAAAGTTATTTTAAAAAAGTTCTCAAAACTTTTATTTAGTGAAGTTAGTTTTGGTTATAAGAGTCAATAATCAAATCAACAACCGTTAGGGCTGTCGTCACTTCAGCTTCTAAAGATCCCCAATTATTTTTCGCCGTGTATTCTCCAGCAAAAAATATTCTATTGTCTATCGGTTCGGCTAAATCTGCGTTAGTAACTTGTGCTGCATAAGTAGCAACGCCTCTATATGAATAACCACCAGCAAAGTGTGGATTCCCAGACCAATTTGTACGATAAAAAGCAACGGGTTCTGGTACAATAAATTTGTTCTTCAACGATCCACGTAACACTTGAAGTAATTCCAATTTCAATGCATCGTCACTGACATCTTTTAGTTGTTGTGCTCGAGCACCTTTAAAGTATGCCACTAACATGTTTCTGTTATTATCCACAACTGAGAATCCTAACAATGTACCTAACCATTCTCGACCACCAGCCAACTTATTATAATCTTCGTTTCGCCATAATTGATAATAACTAAAATCGGTCGGCCACCATGGTTCACCGAATTCAAGCAACGCCTTTTCTTGAAACGAAACGTTAATGTTTTCGATGGCAGATATTTTTTTATTTGGAAGTGCTGGACTAAACAGGGTTTTGTATGACTGTTTTAATGCACCGAGCGGAATTGTAACAATAACCTTTTTCGCCGAGTGTGTTTCACCATCTACCGTTTTAATCAGAACTTCATTGCCACTATAGTCAATACTGGTCACTTCTTTATTAAGTTGAATGTTGAAATCGGATAACTGCGGCGTATTTTGATACGATATTGCACCAATACTTAGATTTAAAAACGTGCTTAGTCCACCTTTTAAATGATATAGCATACTGCCGTTGTCCAACCACCTCGCAAATGATTTATAGTTTAAAGTATTCCAGTCACCGATCGGTCCGTATGAAATAATAAAATTTTCATAAAATCGGTTGATTACATCTTGAATATTAGCCAGCGATGCATATGCCTCAGTAGACTTGGCACTATTTTCTAAACTGAAAGAAAATTCATATTTTATAACTATGCCCTTTTGCTATATTTTAAATAAGTAACTTACAATTGTGCTACGTAAAGTGAAAGCCTTGTTGAATGGTCCGGTGCCAGTTCTAGCGGGTACGATTTTTCCGTAATAAAAGTGTACAATGATAATAGAAATTCATTCGTAGCATTCAGTTGCAGCGTAGATAATTCAGTGCCATCCGAATATATAAGCGGAACCCAAATCTCTTGATGATGATTCAAAAATGATACCGATGGTTTAATTAAAAATCCACTTTGATCACTTGCAATATTGCTGATTTCAGCATTATTTAGAGAACCATACACAATCCATTGATCACCGTGTTCAATGTATTCGGACCCATTTTTGGTCTCCCGAATTTCTGTATTTAAATATCCACCAATGTGTGATTCTGCTTCAAGAATTTTAATATTTTTAAATCCGTATTGGTCGTATAATTTCGTGGCTGCCATAATACCAGCCGGACCTGCTCCAATTATAACGATTTTATCATTTTTATCAATGCCAAATGCACCTACCAAAATTGTAAGAAAACACGGTATAATCATCCACTTCATTTTGATGCAGTGATTCGACTAACTACCAACAATTTAGTATTTTACTAAAAGACATTTGTTTATACAAAATTTTAATAATCGCAAAAAAATTCATTATCGTTCTGGGGTTATGCCATCACGAAACTCTGCCGTCCGATAGTCAATATAAAATATTTGATTATTTTTGGGAACATGTGCGCGATATTCGTCTATCACTGAGAAAATAATATTTAATTAAACGCTATGTTAGGCAATGTTTTTTGTATGGTAAATAAAACCAATTAATGGAAGTAAACAATTGAGGATGGAAGAAGCAAATTCTAGGCTATTGTCAAAGACTTTAATTTCACAGATACTGCATACGGATTCTTTAGTATCGAAAGTAGAATACCTTCCCATATTATACTCAACCAGCCAAATGACCTCTTGTGTTGGATAATCATATTGCTTACAACCACATCATCGAATATCGATACACACATCGCCGAAATGTCAACAACCACCTCGTCGACACCATACCTTAACCCCGAACTTACATATAAAGACAAATATTTGCTGCTTCATCAATTAATCAAATAATATTTATATTCCCCGTTCCAATGCTTTTTCTCACCAGTTTCAAAATTCTGTAGATTTTTATTGAACTTGATTAAACTTTTTTAATGATTTTCAGTGATCTAGATTTGGTTCCTTCTTCAGCCAACTTGTTTCACAGATTGTGTATCTCGGGGAGTTGCATTTCTAGCAAGTTCAATATATAGTTTGTTTTGGTCGTTTAACAAAAGTTTTTTGAATTCAGGTACATCTGATGCTGTATAAGATAGCAGAAAATTTCCAGCAGAAAAAATGCGTTTTGCTATTCACCGCTAGAGGCATCACTATCACAAAAATGAAATTTTTTCTGCTGAAATTTTTTTACACCAGCAGAAAATTTTTGATATTTTTATGCAAATTAAAAATTCTCAGCAGAAAATTTTATGAAAAATCAGAGAATTTATGAAAAAGAAGAGAAAATGTATGTTTAAACATTTTGAAGCGATGAAAGATAATTTTTTTTAAAAAAACGATTTGCGTATGTATAGTGTAAGCATACTCAAAACATACTAAAATTATCATAATCATCATTATGCAAACACAGGGCAACATCAAAATATGGCCATCGTTGAAAGCACTCCATACATTTCTGAAGTCATTTTAATGTGACATATTTTCAGTTTTTTAACAAAAGTGTTAACAAAACTCCCCTGTAACTACCCTGGGTGTATGTTTTTATGGTAGCTGAGATCATAATCTATATACATGAGCAACATAAGATTCACAACTGGCGTCAGTAGCCTTCCATACATTTCTGAATTCATTTTAATGTGACACGTTTTCAGTTTTTTAACAAAAGTGTTAGAAAAACCCCCCTGTAACTACCCTGGGTGTATGTTTTTATGGTAGCTGAGATCATAATCTATATACATGAGCAACATAAGATTCACAACTGGCGTCAGTAGCCTTCCATACATTTTTGAATTCATTTTAATGTGACATGTTTTTAGTTTTTTAACAAAAGTGTTAGAAAAACCCCCCTGTAACTACCCTGGGTGTATGTTTTTATGGTAGCTGAGATCATAATCTATATACATGAGCAACGTAAGATTCACACCTAGCGTCAGTAGCCTTCCATACATTTTTGAATTCATTTTAATGTGACATGTTTTCAGTTTTTTAACAAAAGTGTTAGAAAAACCCCCCTGTAACTACCCTGGGTGTATGTTTTTATGGTAGCTGAGATCATAATCTATATACTTGAGCAACGTACGATTCACACCTGGCGTCAGTAGCCTTCCATACATTTTTGAAGGCATTTTACGCTAGGTGTGAATCTTACGTTGCTCATGTATATAGATTATGATCTTAGCTACCATATAAACATACACCCAGGGTAGTTACAGGGGGGTTTTTCTAACTTTTTTGTTAAAAAACTAAAAACATGTCACAATAAAATGAATTCAAAAATGTATGGAAGGCTACTGACGCTAGGTGTGAATCTTACGTTGCTCATGTATATAGATTATGATTTCAGCTACCATAAAAACATACACCCCGGGTAGTTACAGGGGGGTTTTTCTAACACTTTTGTTAAAAAACTAAAAACATTTCACATTAAAATGAATTCAAAAATGTATGGAAGGCTACTGACGCTAGGTGTGAATCTTACGTTGCTCATGTATATAGATTATGATTTCAGCTACCATAAAAACATACACCCCGGGTAGTTACAGGGGGGTTTTTCTAACACTTTTGTTAAAAAACTGAAAACATGTCACATTAAAATGAATTCAAAAATGTATGGAAGGCTACTGACGCTAGGTGTGAATCTAACGTAACTCATGTAGATAAATTATGATCTCAGCTAGCATAAAAACATACACCCAGGGTAGTTACAGGGGGGTTTTTCTAACACTTTTGTTAAAAAACTGAAAACATGTCACATTAAAATGAATTCAAAAATGTATGGAAGGCTACTGACGCTAGGTGTGAATCTTACGTTGCTCATGTATATAGATTATGATCTCAGCTACTATAAAAACATACACCCAGGGTAGTTACAGGGGGGTTTTTCTAACACTTTTGTTAAAAAACTGAAAACATGTCACATTAAAATGAATTCAAAAATGTATGGAAGGCTACTGACGCTAGCTGTGAATCTAACGTTGCTCATGTATATAGATTATGATCTCAGCTACCATAAAAACATACACCCAGGGTAGTTACAGGGGGGTTTTTCTAACACTTTTGTTAAAAAACTAAAAACATGTCACATTAAAATGAATTCAAAAATGTATGGAAGGCTACTGACGCTAGGTGTGAATCTTACGTTGCTCATGTATATAGACTATGATTTCAGCTACCATAAAAACATACACCCAGGGTAGTTACAGGGGGGTTTTTCTAACACTTTTGTTAAAAAACTGAAAACATGTCACATTAAAATGAATTCAAAAATGTATGGAAGGCTACTGACGCTAGGTGTGAATCTAACGTTGCTCATGTATATAGATTATGATCTCAGCTACCATAAAAACATACACCCAGGGTAGTTACAGGGGAGTTTTTCTTACACTTTTGTTAAAAAACTAAAAACATGTCACATTAAAATGAATTCAAAAATGTATGGAAGGCTACTGACGCTAGGTGTGAATCTTACGTTGCTCATGTATATAGACTATGATCTCAGCTACCATAAAAACATACACCCAGGGTAGTTACAGGGGGGTTTTTCTAACACTTTTGTTAAAAAACTGAAAACATGTCACATTAAAATGAATTCAAAAATGTATGGAAGGCTACTGACGCTAGATGTGAATCTTACGTTGCTCATGTATATAGATTATGATCTCAGCTACCATAAAAACATACACCCAGGGTAGTTACAGGGGGGTTTTTCTAACACTTTTGTTAAAAAACTGAAAACATGTCACATTAAAATGAATTCAAAAATGTATGGAAGGCTACTGACGCTAGGTGTGAATCTAACGTTGCTCATGTAAATAGATTATGATCTCAGCTACCATAAAAACATACACCCAGGGTAGTTACAGGGGGGTTTTTCTAACACTTTTGTTAAAAAACTGAAAACATGTCACATTAAAATGAATTCAAAAATGTATGGAAGGCTACTGACGCCAGTTGTGAATCTTATGTTGCTCATGTATATAGATTATGATCTCAGCTACCATAAAAACATACACCCAGGGTAGTTACAGGGGGCGTTTTCTAACACTTTTGTTAAAAAACTGAAAACGTGTCACATTAAAATGAATTCAGAAATGTATGGAAGGCTACTGACGCCAGTTGTGAATCTTATGTTGCTCATGTATATAGATTATGATCTCAGCTACCATAAAAACATACACCCAGGGTAGTTACAGGGGGGTTTTTCTAACACTTTTGTTAAAAAACTGAAAACATGTCACATTAAAATGAATTCAAAAATGTATGGAAGGCTACTGACGCCAGTTGTGAATCTTATGTTGCTCATGTATATAGATTATGATCTCAGCTACCATAAAAACATACACCCAGGGTAGTTACAGGGGGGTTTTTCTAACACTTTTGTTAAAAAACTGAAAACGTGTCACATTAAAATGAATTCAGAAATGTATGGAAGGCTACTGACGCCAGTTGTGAATCTTATGTTGCTCATGTATATAGATTATGATCTCAGCTACCATAAAAACATACACCCAGGGTAGTTACAGGGGGGTTTTTCTAACACTTTTGTTAAAAAACTGAAAATATGTCACATTAAAATGACTTCAGAAATGTATGGAGTGCTTTCAACGATGGCCATATTTTGATGTTGCCCTGTGTTTGCATAATGATGATTATGATAATTTTAGTATGTTTTGAGTATGCTTACACTATACATACGCAAATCGTTTTTTTAAAAAAAATTATCTTTCATCGCTTCAAAATGTTTAAACATACATTTTCTCTTCTTTTTCATAAATTCTCTGATTTTTCATAAAATTTTCTGCTGAGAATTTTTAATTTGCATAAAAATATCAAAAATTTTCTGCTGGTGTAAAAAAATTTCAGCAGAAAATTTTTCATTTTTGTGATAGTGATGCCTCTAGCGGTGAATAGCAAAACGCATTTTTTCTGCTGGAAATTTTCTGCTATCTTATACAGCATGTACATCTGCTGATTTTATGATGGTGCGGTTGTAGTTCTGAATTTTTAACTATCAACATTGGTTCTGTGCTTTCCATTGTCTCTATAGTCTATCTCGTTAGAATGTGGCAAGTTTTTAATTCTGTGAATTATTTATTTGATCTACATCCAATTTCCTCTTTATCTATTTTACAGGGCTGTGTTCATTAAGACTTTATTGATTTTGTGATTCTGGTTGTTGTATTTTGATTACAGCAATATTCAAGACGATTTTGTAATTGTCGCCTACGGTTCAAACTTCCTAAAGTGCTCCACGGATAGTACAATATTTGCAAATGAAGATTTAAAATTTGAGCCAACAATCGTTTTCGACACTGTGAGCGAAACGAGAGAGAGAGAGTGTTAAACCACACTGTAGAATTACATAAATGTATCAAGTTTTCAGCGATTCTTGATAACCTTTCTTAAATTGAGATGATTAGTAATTACATTTGGAAAAAATTGTCAGTGCAAAAAATGCGTCAAACACAGTTAATAATAATTGTTACTAGTGATATAATCGATTTGTATATTATTAAATCAAAATGAATTGGGCAATAATTAAACCATTTTTGCTTGCAATGAGCTCCGTGAATATTGTTTTGTGCAATGATAGTAACGATAAAATTATAATTATTGGTGCGGGACCTGCGGGCATTGAAGCTGCGATTCATCTTTATAAAAATGGATTTACAAATGTTGAAATATTAGAAGCTGAATCGTATATCGGTGGCTATATACACACTGTTCAGAGAGCTGCAAGAAATGGCAAAAAGGAATATAGAGAGCTAGGTGATCAATGGATAATAGGCACAGCCCTAAGACAATCTGAAATTGCTGACCTAGAAAATAATGATGATTTATTTGTTACATCCAAATCATTTAAAGGAGGTCGTAGAGTGCCATTCATCTTCTCGAATGGCACTGAATTAGCAGAAGCAGTGGGAAGTGAAGTACACAATTTTCTGATCGAAATATACGAGCACAACAATCGTAATGAGCCGACCGAAGATTCAAATGAAATGTTAAATTTATCAGTTTACGTAAAAGAGAGGTAAACATGCCAACTATGGGTTCATTGCATTTCTAAAACGAATTTGTTTAATTTTAGTTTAGCAAATATTACGGGACCATTAACAGACATTCAAGACGAGATAAATCGGTTTTTTGAAAATTTTATATTAGCGCATGGTCCATTCGGTGATTGGAGTAGTTTGAGTTATTCATCGTTCTGCAGAACAGTAGAAAAAGCTCATATTTTTAATTACATAAATAGTGGTCTGAGTTCATTATTTAGATTATCGTATAATCACCATGTCGACGATTCACTAGAAGTTTTAAATTTATCTATACGCCTTAATAAAGCTGTGCGACAGATTGATTATTCTGATTTGGTTGTGTTAGTTCATACCGATAATGGTGAAACTTATACAGCTAATAAGGTGATTGTAGCTCTACCACTAGGTGCTTTAAAGTTTTCTTATCATACTCTCTTTAAGCCATCACTTTCATGGGAGAAAGAATTAGCCTTTGCTAATGTTAATGTTTCATATCATGAAAAGGCTCTGCTGGAGTTCGACGAAGAATGGTGGCCTCAAGATTTTAGTTACTATCAGTTATGGACGAACCACGATTACAGTAAATTAATTGGAGGAAGAGAATGGTTATCGACTTTATTGGGAATTTCTGTAGTTGATGATAATCCCAAAACATTAGTTGCGTATTTTAAAGGGCCCAATGCACGATTGCTTAAAAACGTAGAAGATAACATTTTAAAAACCGAAATAATAGCACTATTACGGAAATCATTCAAATCTAAACATATTCCGGATCCAGCTCGTTTTTTTCGGTACTTTATAGTAATTACAAGGTTCAAAAATTTACCTGTAATTTTTTTATTTTTTCAGAACCAATTGGTCAGGAAATTCCCGATTTTTTGGTGGATATTCGTATCGAAGTGATTCATCGTACGTGGAAAATATTGCAATTGAACATTTGGCAAGTCCCGTGGATAATAAAATATATTTCGCTGGGGAGCATACGATAGGTCGGAATTGGGGAACATTAGTGGGAGACATGCAAAGTGGAATGACAGCTGTACAGCAAATACTTGAATCGTATTAATTGGTTTGAAAATGTTATTTAATGCTGCTTAAGATAAAATATACCATAAACATAAAAAGGCTAATGTATAAAGTCAGATAGTAGATCTTCCTGTTGTTAATTAAAAATAAACACATACACTGATTTTCGCCTCGGTTTAATTCCATTGCAGGTTCGATGTCCTCCGTCCTTCCTACAATCTGAATTTATCATTTATAAATCATTTTAATCCTGGCACACAGAAGTGCGGAAAGCTTGTACTGAATGCACTAAAGGTTTCTAAACTAAACTACGACTGTGAAGCTTTATTTATAAAACTCTTTGTAAACAATCGGCCAGGATTACATTGGTTGGATAATTTCAAAGCGAATCACATGAATCTCGTTAAACCATTGGTCAATATTTCACTGATTATTTTAATCATGCTTTGGTGGCCCTCGAAAATCTTTTTTATTGCCTACATGGTCAGTCAAGAAGCCAAGAATCTTCAAGGCAATCTTCAGACAATGTTATGACCTCAGCTTCAGTCGTACCGATAAAACTAGCTGATCACACACCCACACACACCATTCACCAAAAATATGTGATCCACATTTGAACTTTAGTGTTTGTGGCGGCGTTGTCACTTGTCCATGGTAAATGTAAGGAAATCGCAAATTTTCTATGCCGTGTTCCAGTCCAGCACCTATAGTAGTAGCAATGAAATTTGAGTTTCAATCCAATTACAAATGTTCTTTCTTATGAAGCTTTCGTTCTGCTCAAATATATCACTTAGGGAATGACAAGCAAGTTACACTTTTCCCTTCAAACAAATCTTATCACCCGTCGCCTCGCATGGTTGTATTTTGATTCGCACCCCGCCAATTTCATACCATTTACTAGACATTCCTTCAGCATATTCTTTAAAATTTCGATTTCTATCGATCGAAGTATACGACACGATGTTTACATATTTGTTTTACGCCGCAATGACGATTATTTATGGATAATTTACTGTTATGGTGGCAAAACACGAAGTAAAAAAGGTGTCCAAGATAAGTGAAAAATAGTACCTTGATACAGCCTTGACAATATAAATTCATCTGTTTTACGTTGATCGCCATCTATAATTAGGCATCTAAACTATTTACATTATTTGATACACTTTTTAATTAGTACTTTTTCACAACAATGTTTATTTGTACGATTAGTGCAATTTCCAAACTTTGACAGCCGACTTTAAAATCACCGATTGTTTTGCACAAACCGATAAGTCGCAAAAATTGTTTAACATCGTGAAATAAAATATATAATGCCAAAAGTTTCAAAAAGTATTCTAAAAGCAGCAGCCGAAGGCAATGAAAAAGAACTACGGAGAATAATAAAAATTTCACGGAAAATCAAACTCCGAGATAATCATAATTGGACTGCACTACACCATGCAGTAGCATCAAGGAGCGTGCCTTGTGTTAAACTGTTACTAGAAGAAACTAAATTAAATGCACAAGATGAATGCTATGAAGGCTTCACACCATTACTATTAGCATGTTCGGATCATGAAACACCAATCGAAATAGTTGAAGCATTCTTGAAACGTGACAAAACACTTGTAGAGTATATGAGCAATGAAATGCAGAGCCCGCTACATTTGGCCGTATCAAATAATCGTTTGGATATTGTACAAGCATTGGTAGCAAATGGAGCCGATGTCAATTATACAGATTTAGATGACGATACTCCGCTTCATATCGCTGCATCAAAGTTAAATTATGACATAATCGAATATCTTTTGTACAACAGCCACTGTGACACTGCACTCAAGAATGATTTTAACATGAACCCGTTCGAGCTGGTTGTACACCTGTACGAGATTGATTTGTTACACATGGAGCAACCCGAAAATGTTCAACTGGTTTTGAAATGTTTGGATTTGCTAAGTGATTTCACATTTGATGAAGTATTAGGTCCGGACAACGAGCTGTTCGACTTAAAGCTAAAAAATTGGAACAAGCTTATTATAAATTTTATAATCAATAAATATTTCTTAAATCCATCACAGGCTAATAGTGGTTCGCAGTATTTTACAAATGTGCTCATGAAATTTAAATTATACGTGTACTCCGCTTATTTATTGCTCCACGATTCGGTTAAATCCGTAAACGATTTAAATTTTACACCAGGCGAGGATGATTACACCGGAATATTTAATCACCTATTCCTTAATTTTCGGGATGAGTTCTACGAAATAATCTATGAAATTCTATCCAAAGGTGCTAATTGCTTTGAAGAAATTTCCAACAGGAGCGATTTCATAATGAATGATTTCGAAATAAATTCAATGAATTTTAATTATTGGGCCGATATTTGTCCGCTTCTATCACTGTTCAATTACAATTTAAATTCACTGCGCTACAAAGCGGTAGAAAGTTCATTCGACGAAATTACATTTAATACACAATTAAGCTGCATCCGAATCTTGAACAGATTCACAACATTCGATCCGAATTTTATTGATTTTGATGATGAGAATTTATTATTTTGCTACAATAAAATTAACGATGCGGATGTGTTTATGGATCTATTTTTGCCAATTTATGAATTACAATGGCAACGACTAAATCAAAAATTGAATATAAATTATGTACCTTCGTTAAAATATATGGCCGTGTTTAATGTACGCAACATAATATTTAGTAACTATCCGAATAATTCAGACTGTTTAAAATTGCGGATGATTGGGGAGCTGCCGATTCCGAAACCAATAAAAAAATATTTGTTGTATGACTATAATATATAGGAAGGATTGAAATAAAATGTTTATACATAAATTGAATTTTTTGTGCTTAAATTATTTTTATTTTCAAAAATTACCAAAGATCCACAGCCATCATGAGGTACTCATAGTATGGCAAACCTACTGAATTGGATATGTTTTCCGCAGCAGTTGCTTCATCTAAGGATATTAAAGCGATCTAAGACTATGTATCTATGTAATTATCTCAATACGTACCGATACAGGTCCGATTTGACAAGATTTTTTCAAATTCACCGAGATGAAATTAGCGGTGGAGTAAAGACCTTCAAGATCTTTAAATACTTTGACTTAATTATAACATCTACGAAAACAGATATTAAGGTAAGTGTTGTAGCTGGGTACAATAACGGTAGAAAGTTTTTTCTGTTATCTTCAATTTACAAAATAGGACTGACTTATTATAATCGGGCCTATCGCTTTAAATTTCATTCGTGTCGCGGATTTGTTTGAAATCGGTTTTAAACGAAGCCACACTTGTATCCTTTAATAGCGGTTTGTATATTTGGTGGAATATAGATGGTGTATTGGACCATAAATGGAAGAATTCTTGAAATTACAAACAAGATAGGTAAGCTAATCTATAATAGGAGAGACGAGAGGCCAAGTACCGCAATCCCTTGCCGACTTCACTCAGTTTCTTCTCCATAAATTTATTTCAAGAGATTAAACTACAAAGAACTCTTTAGACGCATCTTCCAAAGGCCCATAACCTACTTCCTGTGAACGAGGATGACCACCGCCTTGCAACCGTAAAGAGCTTCAAGAAACAAAGATTGTTGCCACAAAATCGACAAGCTCCCGACGATTTGTCGACTACAAGACTCGAAATTCATTTGACCCTTACAAATGGAGGTGGATTGCGTACAGTTACAGCTACAGTTTGAAAAAAGATTACAAAATTACGAAGAGACGTACGATAAAATAAAAATGATAAGAAAACTATAAATTTAGGTAAATGTAAATCGTTATCGAATCGTCTAGATTAAATCCAAATTAGGTAAATTCATTTAAACTTATTTTCTAATTATTAAAATACTCAAATAAATAATATGATAAGGAAATATATTTAGGTAATCAAATTATGAAATAAAAGACAAATTTGTTGTTATTTCAGTTTAAAATAAAAAAAAAAATTATATCTTTTCGCTCCATAGTGACAGTCTAGAGAAAACATTTTTAGCTGTAAAAGAGCTAAGGGCCTTCAGGGAGAAAGGCGGCTTGAACTTTATCAGAAAAAATGGGCTTCTAATTCCGTGGAAATTTTGGAACATATCTAAAGCGAGTTACATCATACGAGCAGCGTACAAAACATATTAAGTAATAGCGTAAAAACCTTAGGAAGCATTTTTCATCCCCCTGCAGATACATTTGAGTATTGTGTCTCATAAGATTGCAACTAACACTTAATCATCTAATTAAGTGATCATTGTTGTCGAATTCATTCAAATTATCCCTGTAGGATGGCTGCCACCAATACCCATCTCGGCCAAGCATATAATGAAGCAGGAAGAATTGGAATAAGATGGGATGATTGGCTACCAATTACAATTAACGCTAAATGGACGAAGTGTTATAAAGAAATGGCTATATTGAAGCAGTTAATAATACCTCGGTGGATTGGCATTACAAAAGAATCATCAATTGAGCTGCGTGTTTTTTCACATACTCAAGGTGCCATGAAACTTCATGAGATAAAAACTTCTGCTTGGTCTGCCTCAACCAATACACTATGTTGGGTCAGAGAAGAACCCAGCCGATTCCAAACGTTTGTGGCCCATGCACCCAAGCCAAACAGCATTCTTCGTGATGGAGGAATTAAATCAATATTGAATAAGATTGGCGTAAATAAAGTTAACCCTTTTTTACAATTATCCGATCGAGACATTCAAATTTAATAAACTAAAACGCATCGTCGCATATTACAAGCGATTCATCTACCACATAATACTTACAGCCAATAAGCCATGCAGTACCGTCGAATAAGAAGTCCAAGATGCAGAAACTACATAATTACCAAAATCATCCTCGGACCAGATTTGTATAACGAAATTTATTGCCTCAAATTCTCAAGGCAATTAGGCAAGGAAAGCAGAATCATATCTTTGCATCCGGCCTTAGATAACAATGAAATACTATAAGAGGTGATTGGTCAACTACAAAATTCAAATCTTACGCCTGTTAATAATTTTGAGAAACAGAACATAATAACGGCGCGAATCATTGCAGATGCACACCATATCACGTTGTACGGTGGCATTCAATTGACCTTATCATTTAAGAAATAAATACTGCAGAACGTAACATTATTTGAAAAATACATAAGCATTATAACTTCCGCCATAAACAACACATTGCGGAACGATTAATGGGAACATTACCAGCTGCCAGATTACCATCAATATACATATGGCTCTATTCGTATGTATGGTAACTAAGGCGATCCTTATCGAAATAGTTAACTGTGTTATAACGGCAACTTTCATTGCTGTCTACAAACAGGCGAGGATTGTGGACCGAAGTTTATTTCGAAAATGGAACGTACTTTATTAAAAAATAGAAGCAAAGGACATTGCATCTGTGTTAGCCATTGATAGAAATAAATGGTACTTCACCCTGCCTACACCCCGCCCCATTTCGAAGATATCTGGGAAGCAAGAATAAATCATAGAAATTACAGCTCAACAGAGTTATTGGCGAATCAACCTTAACATTCGCGGAACTGTACACGGCAACAACTGGATTGAAGCGTACCTAAACTCACGGCCTTTAACACCACTCGCAAGCAGATGATGCCACTGACTTCGAAACGGTGGGATTTGAAATGCCAAGACGCAACATATAAAAAGCCAATCTTAAATCAGTGCAAGCTACCGATTGAAGACGAACTCAAAGAAGCACTGCCATTTTATATCAAATCCGGAGATAGAAAGAGAATTTGAGCATTTTAGAATATCCTACTCAGAATTACAGTCGATTGGTATAGAGCGTCCCGGTTAAAATGCAATATTGGTATACAACAACTTCTATGCGCAATGTAAGTATTTAATAGCAATCAACGAGCTATTATTCGAAAGCAACAAGGATCGCAAACGAGTGAAACTAGTTTTTTGGATACTCGGTGGGCCTTCTGTTAGGGGACATGTTCGGAGCGAGTCCTCATCTACCAAGGCTAAAAAACATAAGTCCCAATTTGAAAAAAATAACAATGATGAGAGTTATCTTTTGGCTTTTATCAGAAACCAAATTACACTATAGTCGATAAAACTATCAATTTAGTAAAACATAATACAAACCTTACTACGACATCGATAAACATCTTGATCAAGGATCAACATCGTCTACGTCATGAAATACTGCAATAACAAGAATATAGAATGTACGAAGACAGAATACAATCAGCGCTAATAAGCATTTTTGAAACGACTCTAGTAATAAAGAGAAAATATGTCACGGACCACAGACGCTCTTCACCACTAACACGACTAGAAAAAAACATCGTTTAGCAGTACAATTTTTTATTATGCAGACTTTAACATCCAGAATAATCAGTCAGAAATATTTTCGGAACCCGGACACCGATGCAGTAAGATTAATTTTTCAATTTTATTTTGTCTATTTCGTATAAACTGTTTAAAAAGCGGAAATTGTATGTATAAATAAGACCTTTTAAATAAAAATAAAGCCGAATTAAAATTATTTTATAATTGCTCTGATTTTATTGTGAGGTCCACAGAATTATGTGGACCTCACAATAAAATCAGAACAGAGTCCTAATTTTTCACTTACCTTACCTAATTCTTTTTGTAAAGTAAATTATAAAGGACGGTGTAAAATTCACTAACACAATCTGCTTTTATCATATCTTTGATATGCTGGATTGATTTATCCCGAAGTTGTAGAGCACTTAATGCTTGTGAGAATGCACGCTCTTCCATCCACAGTATTCCAGGGGTTCGAATCAACGCTTCGACGTGGTTCATACCTTTATAAGGCCGATGGACAATTTTGTAATTAAATTGTTTCAAGTATAAAGACGACCTAAGTATTCGATTATTGAAATCGAAGAATGTAGTAGATATTACCCCAAGCAAATTCTAATATTTTGTTTTCTCACATAAAGTAGTTCAACATTAGCTGTATTTTCTTGAGAAATAAAGCATTTTTGCTTTAGCTGTTTCAACTAATGCAAATCTGCATTATTTTCAGCTAAAGCAACATTTTAACATGCTTTAGTTTTTGCTTTAGCCATGGTGGTGTTGTTGTAATTGTCTCAACAAAATACAGCTATTGTGTGAACCTGTAATTAGTGGGTTAACTTTCTTGCTAATTATACATAGAAGATTTACCCTTAACGACGTGCTTCTCTGGTGCTAATTTTCTGGCTTACCAATAAAAATTTAAAACAATGTATAGTCTAAATAATTTGAAAACAAATTTAAATGAGGAATGATGAGGTAGCAACCCAATTATTTCACAACATATTAAACAAGTAAACGCGTTATTTATATTTTACTTTGGTGTTTCGATTGTAATGGTGTTATTGTGATTGTTCCGTATATTGGTCTATTTTCAGTACTCTCGATCAGTCGTCGCGACCTGATGAGAAGACTGATTTTTTCAAATCAATAATCTCATCCGAAACTGATTGTGGTGATTCTTACACATTTGCCATCTATAAGTCAAAAATTCTAATTCAAAGCCTTATTTATATTTTTATTTTCATTTTTTTATTTCATTTTTTTTTTTAATTTATTATAACAAATAATAAACAGTTTTAAATTTTTTAACATTTATTTTACTTTTTATAATTTTTTCATTTTCATTTTTCGTGATATACTTATTTTTAGATAGAGAAATATATCGTTTTCATATAATTTTTTCATTTTTATTTAATTTTAAAGTGCAGTATTTAAAAAAAACAAAACCTAAATAAAATACAATGTATGTACATATGTATTTCATTATAGAAATAATAAAAAAGGGGAGCAGGGACACAAAAAAAACAAATACAGTAAAAATTAATTAATAAGCATTTCTCATCTATTATTTAATATAATAATAATATAATATATTAATAAATAAATTAATATTTTCACGTTACGAACAAACTAAAAAACTGTGTGTGTATGTGTATAGGAAATTATTTTAATTAAAAAAAAAACAAAATTATAATCTTTGGTTTACTTAAAATAATAGTTAAATTAAAAAAACGTATTTTTTATAACATATTTAATTCATATAATTTTTGTTTTTCTCTTTTATTTATACTAAAAACTATTTAAAAATAACTATTTCTTCTGTTTCTGGATAAAATAATTTCTAAAAAAATAATAACTTCTATAATTTTTTAAAAATATTTATTTATTTTAATTTTTCTCCAATAATTTTTTGTTTTAAATATTATTAATTAAATTTAATTAATTGAACATGTTTTTATATAATATTATATGTATACGCATTAAACATATACATTTTTATTTATTTATTTATTTATTTTTTGTAGTGATGTGAGACTGTTATTTATTTAAATTGTAAAGCTCAAAATTATATTTTTGTTTGTGTATAAGAAAAAAATTAATAAATAAAAGAAGCCCAAAAAATAATTAATAATTTTAGAATTTAAAAATTATAAATACGATTTAAGTACAAAAAATAAAATATATTTTTATTTATTTTTGGAGACTTTATTTATTTTATTAATATAATTTTTTTCTTTTTAAATTTACAAATAGGCCGGTTTCATTATTTATTTATATATATTTTTTATTAACCAAAATTTTTTAATTATTATTTTTTGTATAGAATTTTAGCCGTTTTATTTTTATTTTTAATAAAAAAATATAGAAATTTATTTTATTTTTTTTAAATATTATTTTTTAAATTTTATCACAAAAATAAAGACCCAAAAATTAGAAAGCGCGCCAAAAACAAAACCTTAATAATTTTTATGTATCGGGGATATGGGATTTCTAAGAAGGAGGCGGTCAATATATATTTATGTATATATATAAAAACACGGCGGAACTAGGAGGAACGTACGTACGTGGGCAATAGTTTTTAGAGATATTAATATTTATTATTTTTAATATTTTTTTTATTTATTTTCTAAAGGCCACTTTTTTATAATCAGCCTAAATTTTTTATTTATTTTCTTTTATCAATAAAATTAAAAATAATAAAATAAATTAGAGCATTTGGTAATGATAATAATAATATAATAATTAATAGAATAGAAAAAAAATTAAAATTAATTTCGTTGTCAAGGAAATTAATTAAAATTTTTTTATTAAGATTTATAAATATAATTATTTATTTATTTCATTAATTTACATCACTTTTGTTTAATAATTGATAAATATATTGTCTATAATTTACTTTTTTAATTTTCATTTTTTTTTTTGTTAAATAAATAAAGGACCCGAAGGAAGAAACTATTGTGTGTGTTCTTTAATCTTTTACATAATAATTAATAATTAATTATTTTAATTTTTGTTATTTATTACTTTAGTATGTATATAACTAACGTGTGTTGTGTGCATTTTTTAATTAATAGTTATGTATTTATATTAAGCCAAAAATAAACTAAAATTAATTAAATAAATAATAAAAAAAATTATTTTTTCATTTTAAAATAATCACAGATTTAAAAATAAAAATAAAAAACGTTTTTGGCTTAAAATTTAATCATTAATTTTTACGTTTGTAGAGTTTAGAGAATACATAGTAGATTTCTTTATTTAGTTACGTGCACGAAACTTGGCAATATTTTAACAATTAAATATGATTTTTTTTGTTTTATAATTTTATTTATTATTATTATTTTTTTTTAATAATTAACTATTTATTTATTTATTTTTTCAAAATTTTCATATGATTTTTTTTCATTGTTTATATATTAATTATATATTTAATAACAACAGCAACAGCAGACAAAAAATAATAATAAAAATAAAATTTAAAAAAAAATCATAATAAACTAAATCGAAAAAACAAAAATCACATTGGTCAAAGATTGGCCTGGAGGGCCCCACAACAAACACCCATACCAAGTAGTACAACGGCACCAGCTCCAGCACCTACCACACTAGCCCCCCAACGTATCCACTATGCCGTTGTTTGGGTATTTGTATAACTACTATCACCATTTCCTGCGTGTACACCGCAACCGCCGCCCCCACCACTTCCACCACCCCCACCAGTATCATTTATATCCGATTGTTCACCCGGATTTGTACCAAATTCGGGTTGGGTTACTATTGGTTTAATTGTGGCATCACCATCAATCAAGGCCGCCGTATGCGAATCACAATCATGTTCTGAGGTTGTTTCAGAATTATTACTTGTATTTATACTATTATTATTACTTGCCGGAAGTGTTGTTGTTCCTGTTCCTGATGCTGCTGCCGCTGTCGGATCATCCGTCAAACGTAATGCAACTTCGAGATCGCGTAATATATCCGTTTCCTTTGGATCGATCAAATTAAAACGTCGGTGCAATGCAGTTAAATGTGCAAATGTTAAATTTAAATGTGTGTGTAGACCTAGTAATGCAATTTCACGAAAATGTGATGCATATAAATGTGCTATTACGTGAAATAGATAACGTAAAATTTTTCGGGCAATACTCTCGAACGAGCTCGGAAATTCATTTGCATACTTGGTGGGGAATATTGATTCATCGCTAACCGTTTTTTGTGTAAATGTCATAACATAATCAATATATTGTGGTGCCGCTACACGAGTTTTCTTTCCTTTTTCGTCGAACCATAGATACGTTCTGAAAATATAAAGTAAAAAATTAAAATTTTAGTACATATTTTTCAAAACAAAATTACACAAATTTGACTGTTGTAAAGTTCTAATATGTGCATAATAAAGCCAAGACACGAACTGTAAGCAATATAATACGATAGTGTCATGACAGATTACCGAATTATAGTAAATTTTAAATTTTTTACACGACTCATTTCTCACCTCATTTAATTGTAGAAAAAAACGTTATATCTAAACCCCTCAGTATTAATGATATTATTTAAATTTTAATGCCCACAGTATTCACAATGGCATTATTTTTCATAAAGGGAAAACCAACACGAATTTTTAAATTTAATAGGCTGGCTGGAACCACCCATACAGATTTCGCACTAATGCCTTAGTGGGTCCCTACCAACAAAGTGGATAATTTTGAGCGTAGAGTAGGAATTTGATCTAATCGGGACAACATTTGTCGAAATCTACACAAGTTTTTAGTTTCTGGATTCAAACTAAGTCGTAATAGATTTTTATTGTTAATTTAAACCTTTATTTTATATTAAAACACCAAATTTTTTTGTATTGTTTTATTCTGTTCTCTCGAAAATAAAATTTAAATAAAAATCTACATCTCAAAAATGTCTTTAAATTTTTTTATTTTCATTTCTATTTTTTCATTTCGGACTCAAGGACAATTTTATGTCGCGGCTGTGACATAACATTTTTGTTCTTGAGTCCGAAATGAAAAAATAGAAATGGAAATAAAAACATTTAAGGACATTTTTGAGATGTAGATTTTTATTTAATTTTATTTTCGAGAGAACAGAATAAAACAATACAAAAAAATTTGGTGTTTTAATATAAAATTAAGATTTAAGTTAACAATAAAAATCTATTACAATCTACTAGTTTATTAGTTTTATTACAAATCTATTAGTTTGAAACCAGAAACTAAAATCTCGTGTAGCATCATGGCTCATACAAAATGAAAGCTTCTAGAACTACATCCATACGATGTTGATGTCATTAAATTAAGACCAAGATACGTGACTGATCCTCAGAAAGTGTTTTTCAATTAAGTAATTTAATTCAATAAAATCTGTGGTCCCGGCCTTTGGCATCTAAACTACCTTGCGTCTGCACCATGTTAGACAGTGTTGAATGTAATGCATGTCTGCATTGAATAAAGAAGACGAGCCATGTTGAAGTTCAGCAGCAAAATATCGGGCCACCGAAATTGATCGGACCAATACAAAGAATCGTTGAATAAAATCAACATACAGAATCATGCATAAATGTTTGTCCAATCGGCATACTCGGCGAATGCTAAACTTTGAAAATAGGAATCTTAGAGATAGATGTCGCAAAATAAAATAAATAAGTAACAGATTGGCATCCTCGTCAATAACATTCGCAAGAAATCAGAATTAGAAATGGACACCAACAACGTCCTTTAACTGTGGCGGAATTAATTTTCCTATGTTTAAATTGGCCGGCATCAACTTTTTCAAGCGAACAATTAACTAATCATCCTGTCATCAGACAGTGAAATTACTTTACCTCCAATACCATCACACGATGAAGTAGGTAACGTGGTGTCAATAATGAACAATAACAAGGCTCATGGTGAAGATCGAAATGTTAAGATATTACGGTAAACCAAATATTCTGCCGAATGAACAAACTTACACCTGAGAAAATCCAAGCAGAATTGAAGACGCTTCTAAATTGTAATATTAAATTACTTATTTTGACCAATTCAGCAGTAGCAAAATTATTGTTTATGGCTAAGTGTATCGTGGGCGAGTATTAGTGTGGATCTCATTAAAGCTAGTCAACAAGCGATTAGTCCTCCATTCTGAGAATTATATTGGGAAATTCATACGATATCATAATAGTGGAACACGTTGTGGGATGTTTTTGACCAATCTAGGTATTTCATAAAAACTAAAATCTATATACACGTTTCTGATAATTTACAGAAATTGCAAGATAAAAATCGAAGACAAACTTCGGAGGCTTTGGAAATCACTTCAGTAGTACGGCAATGTGATAGTATCACACAAATACTTTTAAACTTGATATTTACATGTGGTAACTGTATTTTGTATATTTGGACTTCCTTAAGCAAGAAGCTATTTACGACTTCAGTTGTATTGAGAAAGGTTCTAACAGTTCTTATTTGAAATAAGCCGGATTTTTTAACTATTTCACAACAATATTTCTAATGGCCTTATTTTTAAAAACGAATCAAGATGAAAAAATTTAAAAAAATTGAGCTCAAGCAATGACAGATTTTGAAAAAGGTCCGCGTTTTTACGATTCGCTTAGTGCGAGGGACAATGGAACAAACATATAACCGCTTTTCATATTATATATATTGAATTACTTAGATATTGAGTATTGGATCAGCACCATGGCACAATAGGTCTGACCCACACCGTTCCATTTATATTCTGAAAATAGTTTTAGTTAATTTTTTATTCAATTCTTAGAATAACGGATAACTCGCTTCCATCTTCTTTTAAAGACATTACAAGTGGCCCACACTGTTTCCATTGAGATTTTTTCCTCAAATTGTGATAATAACATTCTTAAATTATTGTAAATATGAGAATTCGAAATCTGGGAGCTTACACAACATATATGACACTACAAACTAAACGAGAGGAATGAAATCGAGAGAACTTCGTGACCATTTTCACTTCAAAAAATCAACGAAATGCTTATTATATATACCATGCTTGAGTAATGTTTGCTGTGTGGGAGGAGGCTCCGACTTGTTGAAAGAAATACAAATCAACTACAAATAAATGATTTTGCATTTTTTGGCATGACATTGTTTTCTTTAATTAAGGATCTTTCAAAAATCGTGGCTTAATCTTTTTTTAAAATAAAACATGGACATACTTAGATTTTTTCTGGTGTTTTTTTGTAAAAATATGGCTTTTAACAATTATATGTTAAAAATGACATCATTTAAATGTCTAACACGGGCACGCCTAGAGGCTTCTATACGAAAATCAAAATTTTTAAAAACTAGCTCACACATTACCGCATTAAGCTCATCAATTACGGTCCGAATGTTGTTTTTCAGCTGTACAATTATTGTTGGTTTATTCACATAAACTTTACTTTTCAAGAAAAACCCAAAGAAAGTAATCTAATGACGTTAAATCGCATGATCTAGGTGGCCAGAAAAACCAGCACCATGTTCTAACAACCAATTGACGAAAGTTTAGCGATGATAATGATCCGTTTGTTTTAATTTTTGGGTAAATTGAATTTTGTAAGGAAGCAAATGCAAATACTTATGTAAAATTCACCAAACAGTCGAGAGATGAATGCCTAATTCCTGAGGACGTCGTGATATCGATGTTGAAGGTTCCTCCGCGTCCTTTCGGCCACACTAGCAATGTTCTCACTTTTTGGTCTGCCAGACCTTTTTCGATCTTGACAGAACTAGTCTCTTCATATTTTTTCACTGACCTTTGAATTGTTGACTCATTTGAACGATTATTTACACCCAAAAAAATCACGAATTTTACGATACGTAATTTTTAAAGATCGATAATTTTCATAATAATTTTGAATAACTTTACTTCGTTTTTCTAGCATGTAAATCTATCGTTAAAATTGTACATCTGTCTACTTCACAAATGTCAAAGATGACATACAAAAAAAAGGTTGCGTTTAGAAATTATTTACTACTGCGTGACTTTTAAAAGACCCTTGTTTTTCCATACAACCTTCATGGGGTAATGCGCCTCTTGCTGACGGCACTTCAAACCATGACCGACGCGGCATTGGACCATTATTGAAATGTGTCTTTTGTATTCCGGATGCCATCAATCCTAACAGACCAAACTCAGTCATTCTGGGAGTTTGTGATAGCCCCGAGACAAATAACTTGTCATCAGAGAATATAATTTCATTTAATAACTAATTAAAACAATTTTTATTCCTTATAGTAACAATATTTGAATTCAAATATTGTTACTATAAGGAATAAATAAATAGTTAGTAAATTCCAAAGTGCCAAAAGTTAAACAGTAGTGAAAAATGTAATCAAACCATAACATAACATAATTTCATGGATCTTTAAAGTTCTTCTTTTTGGAGGATTCAGAAATTGCATGAGCTTTACGTTTTTTGAAAAGCTTTAAGATTAGATCATCTTTTAAAAATCTTCGAACAGATTCACGGTTGATTTACAGTTCTATACCTGTGTTACTTGCAGATGTAGTACAATTTCGGCTTTAATGAAGTCCTTATGGAGTGGCGTTTACGTCCTATTCTTCGGTAATCATTGGTACCTATTCTCAGGACGAGATAAGTGATACCATGGTATCCCGTCGTCTTTTAGAGTTTTAAAAATTTCTCCTCGAAACATTGATTCTTGAAATTTTGTAATATTAATTTCAAAATTTTTATCAAGTTTAATGCAACTTTCATAATTGTTTTAACTGATGTACTAGATAGCATCACAGCTTGCTAAAATACCGGTACATCGTCCATAAAGAGTTGTATCGGAATATAATTGTCATGGTATACATAAATCTGATACTGAGATGAGTTCAATTTATAAATTCCCTTCATATGTATCGTCTCATTGTCTCTTTAAATAGAAATTGTTGCAGTAATAAATAGTAGTTTAGTATCCGACCAGTGCGAACGATACAGAATAAGTTTGTTAATACTCAGAACACTCAGTTGTGATCAATGACAGTCAGATTAAGTTTTTACTGGACACTCTCGCTGACGAATTAACCTATATTATAAATATAAAAACTAGCAATTTGAAATTCAAAAATAAGTTTAAATTTAAAATAAATTTTGTTCTATAATAGAAACATGATTACTTGACTACATAGATAATATTAATAATTAAAATTGAATCGCAGTTTTTTTTAGGTTTTCCAGTGCTTTTAAAAATCGTAACTCGGGCCACTGAGGCCAAAAAGGAGAGATAATATTTTTAACTTTTGGAATCAAGAAAAGTGTGATGTCTAATGAATATTGATTTAATATAATAATGAAATTAATTATTTGGAATATGCAGAATAATTAACTTCATTATTTGCAATTGATTATTTTAGTTTTAAATATTTCTTAAGAACCGCTTTTTTGACATCTACTTGTATTTGTAAAGCAATAATTAATCCAGTTGTTGCCCTCCGTTAAAAGAAATTCTTTTATTGTAAATAGAAATTTCAAACTGAATTTAGATTTATTAAAGGCTACGATAGAAATTAATAATTTCATCGGAGGTCAGTACTACCAACTTTAAATTCATACTTCCTGTTGTAATCGAAAATGGCTCTTTGCATGCTGTTAGGCGTGCTACATACTTAAGAACGCTTAACGAGTAAAATTAAATTTCTTGTAATGAATTCGACCGAGACGTTTAAATACCCTGCAAAAATTATTATGCAATGTTGAAATGAACTTTCTAAAAGTTAATACAATGCATTGAACTTCAGCTCGGCTGTTTGCGAATGTTAATTTTGATACACAACAAATCAGATTTTATAAGCGAGCATCGTCAATTAGTTGAACATTTTAAACCGTATAAAATCCATTTAATATAAATTGTATTTAAAATGACATCATTATAAAATTAGACGTCTAGCCGAATAAGATCATATTCACAATAAATAATCATAATTTGATCCAATCGGTCTAGTGTTGTTATCTTCTAGAAGGTGTCACGATATTCTCAAATAAATATATATTAAGAAATTTTGCAAATTTCATAAAAATCTAAAAAAACTATTCAGAATAATAAAAAATAAACATAAACAGTGCGCATACAACCAAGTATTACGTCAATAAAAAATATAAATATAAAAACGAGGAAGAAAACGAAGAAAATAAAAAATGTAAGAAAGTAACACTAGGGTACGTATAAAAAAAAATGATTGACGTAATTCTCACAACAGCAAATCGTGACGTTCGTTAATCAATTTTAATTTAATTATTTATATGTGAAATTCACATAAAAACGTTTTGCTTAGTTTACCTTGAACCAGGTCCTGTCATATCCGGACATCCAGATGTTGTGCAAAATTCGCTAATTGTTCCATATACTAAATTCACGTGTTCGAAAAGCGCTAATGCTGAAATATAAAATAAACATTTATCGATTTATAATTAAATTGCTTGAATCGAGTACCACAAATCTACATACTATGTGAAGCCAACCATTCGTTATAATCTAAACCAGCTGGTAAATCTACTAAAAGTTTTAAATCGGCATCAGGTAATTTTCTTTCTAAGACATTCTCCTCCAAATATAGTTTTGTATCGTTATTTGTTTGTTCACCATCACGTTCTTTTCGACGGGCTTTTCTGTAATTAAATAAGAGAAGGATACATTATTAGAAATTTGTGAAAATCTTTTCTTGTCGTAATTTGTCTAGATTTATAGCTGTAAGTAGTTTGAAATTTTAATTAATTGTAAATTAAGATCTTTTGAAACATTTTTAAGAATTGTGCGTGTTTATTTGTACGTTTTTAAAATTATCTACACAACGCGTAACTAAAGTAAACGACTATCAAGTTTAGCAAGCCTTTAGAAGTTTATTATGTTAAGAGAAAGTAAAGAGATTGCAGATGAAAGAATATCCCGAACACTGACTTCAATTTCCATGTAGATTTAAATTGTAGTTTCGGCGAGAACCTCAAAACAATAGTAGTCGGGACTTGTTTCGACTACTAAACGATCGTAACGCACAACAAGATAAAGTTGTTTAAACTCGCATTAGCATTCTGAATTTCTTATTCCAGAATCATACTTTGAGAGAAATACTTATGCTTTATGAAGCAATGTCCCAACTTGCAGCAAAGAGCGATGGGCCGGAGGAAATAGAGAGCAGTACCGAACACGGAATAAAAGTACAAATATGTGATGTAAATAATCCAAAGATCACAGTTTGTTCATCCAACCCTTGTAAATCAATTTTCATTTTTAAACTTCCGTTTCCCGTATCGCGCACAATAAGTACTCAACTTATAGGTAAAAGTGAAGCTAAATCGCAGACGTACGTTATATGTGTCTACAAAGCAAATTAAAAAGAACAACAATTGATAAAACCGGTTATCACCAGCATTTTTGTTTGCCAACCAAGATTAAACGGCGATTAGCAGGACTTCTACGAAAATTACAGATACAAAAATTTCCACCTGTGAAAACAATAATAAAATAAATACAACAAAATTATAATAAAACTTTTATGCAAGATAAACCGTAAATAATATTTGCGAAGATTATCTGTAAACAAAGAGTTTTCGTTATTTTACTTCCTGAACTTGAAGCCATAAATTAATTTTAATACTGGATAACGTATACTATTTATACCATGCATACCGGTCAATAGCACTTAAGATTCGCAAACAGCTAAACAATTTGTGTTTGTGTAATCGTGTTATCGTATAGGAAAAATAGATAGCCATGTCGTACGTTAACGAGATAAAGAAGTTCCAACCTTATCAAAAGGTGAGAATTATTCTTAAATTATTGTTATCACACACGACGAACGTGTATGTAACATCTATTATCATCTCTACAATTTTCTAGTCGCCATTTTATCAACAATTCAACGCACAGCTGTCAGAAATTGCAACATTTATATTTTCTGCTGATAAGAGCGGAAAAAATGGACAAAAAACAAAATGCAGCATATCATCAAAATGGATTTTTTTTATTCTACAAATGTGGCGACGATATCACATACATAAAATTCATGTAATTGATAATGTATTGCGCGATAAGAAGAATTTGTTCTTTTAATATAAAGTGCTGCAATGACAAATATTTATGGTAAATGGTCACGAGTCTCGCCGCTCGCTTCAAGTAGGTCAAGACTTGGATACATGACATTTAAACATTAACAATTTGACCTTTATAATTAGTTTTTTTTATGAATGTTGTCAATGTTTGCTAGGTGACTTGGTTGCTTGGCGATATATTTCTCATAGTACTGATTGTATTACATAAGCTTATTTAGGCTAAAATAGGTTGATCTTAACAAAAATTTAGGGCAAACAAAATACCAAATAGTACTGCCTCTTAACACAAATATGTTTATTGATTATGTTCCTAAAGCAGTTTTACTTTATGAGTTTAGCTGTCGCCGGTATGTCTGTTCGCATGTAAATCCCTGGGAATTCGAAAATATTCTCGGTATTCATCTTAATAATGGATAATCTGCCAATGCTAGTTGTAATTATAGATTTACATCATGATTAGTCACTAAAATTATTTTTAGTAGCTCAAAAGACTAAGTACGATGAGCATGGCATAACATTAGCCAAATATAATTTTATTCAAGTTTATTATTCTTAATCCCATGAAAGCTAGGTAAGTAGTTTTTAGTAAGAGCAAAATTATAGGCTTCTTTCGATGTAAAACATACTCTTAAAGTTAAAATAATCTAAAACAGATTAAAAATGTCTAATTGTTGGCAAACCTGTACTGTGCTTCCGACTCGTAACTTAAACTTCCAATGTTTATCAAGAACGAAAGAATAATTTGATCTGTGTAGGACAATTATATGGCAATCGATGTAAGTTACACGGGTAAAACAACGCCCACGAAAATAGCTAGAGTTACGAACTGGTTTGTGTCCAATTTTGTTCCCATAATTTTGCTGTTAGTTTGATTAGGGTTAAAAATCGATCCTATTTGCTGTTAAAATCTTCAGATAACCCAACTTAATATCAAATTAGAGTTGATATTGATCCTAAGGCCAAGATCGTACAATAAAAATACTAAAGAATCTAAAGGAACAACAAGAAACACGATTTAAGTAAATAAAAAGTAATATTAGTACAAAGACATTTACGTGAGCTGTCAGTCCAAACAGTAAGTATATCAAAATTTTACTCGCATTCTAATAAAAACCAATTTATAAATATTACAGAATTTAAATTTTATTTAGTCAAAATACATAATAAAAAAGAGTATCGTTTCAAAATTCCGGTTTTCTTTTATTCTAGTTCTAAAGTCTTGAATTTGAAAAAAATATTTTTTATTAATTAGGGCCGGCCAAGACTAATAATATTTTAACATAAAAATAAGATAGCTATTTACCAGCCCAAAAATTTACTAGAAAAAACCAAGGCTATGAAGTCAGAGGCGGCAAACATGTCGCACTGCGTGACGCACGTAGGAGCGGATTATATAGAATCTATTAATGACACCGGCTAAAAAGAAAATTAATTGTACCATTTTGTTATGCAAGATTTTGTAACTGCAAGATTTTGTACTTGCCACATTTTCAACTCCATTTCCATCGCACGTGACGAATTTCAACAAAATCGACTAATAGCCTAGTTCCTTTCCTAATGACAATATTCCAGAACTTTATAAAACATCATGTTAAAATCCCATTTAGATCCCACATGCCGATTTTTGACATAATCGGTTAAGAAATGGCCAGATTTCATCCCTATCCGCCTTATTCCAGAACTTTATCAAAAACGCATTTTTTAATCCCATCCCAGGTCCTAACCTACATGTCGAATTTCAACTAAATCGGTTAAAAAATGACCTAGTTCATTAGCGATGGCCATATTTCAGAACTTTATCAAAAAATCATTTTAGAAACCCATTTCTATCGCACGTACACAATTTCACCCAAATCTGTTAAGAAATGGCCAAATTCCATCAATATTAGCCATTTTCTAGAATTTTATCGCAAACTCATTGTTGAATTTTGTCAAAAAATGATTTAGGAGTCCCATTTCCCCACATGCCAAATTTTAAAAATTCAAACCGGTGTTTCTGAAAAAATCCGAAGTTTTTTTTATACAAAACCGGGATTTTGAAAACCAGGACTTTGAAAACCGGGATTTATAAAAAAAAATGAGATTTTGACAAACCGGGATTTCGTTACACACCCTTAAGTAATACGTATACTTCAAAAAACGGAAGCACGAAGTAGTAAGTATGAACACGCACTGCCGAAAGTACAAATAAATGTTTATAAATTGATTGTATTATGAACGTAAAATCATAGTTTTCAATTAATTTAGAAATAAAATTCTGAATATTTCTGGACACTTAAATCTAAAAGTGTCCCATTTTAATGAATTGGATTAAAGCCAATTATTCTCGTAAGCTTGTTATACTGTAGTGTCAAGAATTAGTTTGAAACTGAATTTAAGACTGATTTGTTTGTTATAACTGATATATTTGTTCAGCATCACTGCTGCTGTTTGTAGAATAGCGTAAATTGTACTTAACAACTTTTCCGAAATATAACAACACTAATGAATGTGAAATTTGCTTGACCGTGTGACATGATTTATATTGACGATGGAGGAGCATCACGGATCCAATCTAGTGGAATCTAATTCTTTTGTAATCTTTGCCATTTAGCCTGTTTCATGAATTATTAAATATGTTAGATTGTAACAATTTATTATGGGAAATTACAGACTACGCATCACATTTGCCTCCGGTAGATGGCTTACTCATTAGACCGGGTTAGACTAACAGTTACTGCAAACATTGATAGTTGATCTGTAATCAATCCTTGTCTCTTGCAATTTGGGAGCCGTAGATCTATAGGATATTTTCCTATTAGTCAGGCACTCGGCCCAACTCTTTCTACTACCTTTTCGTAAAGGCAACACGACAAGGTCGGCACAGGCTCCTTACTTAAAATATTTCCGAAGAATATGTCCAAGCTTTTCTTTTGCGCCTGCCACGAATTAGAGGTGCAAATGCTTCGCGCTCCTATACACATTTTAGGCATTTCAATGTAACGTTACTAAATTTTAATCGGTAAGAAATCATCGTAGGATATTTGTAGCCAAAACAGCTGATGATGAAATTTTGAGACCCCATCACATGACATGTTGGTTCCAATTGATAAAGTTTAAATAATCAAGATTTTTATCAAATGTTAGTGAAGTATAAATTTCGGAGGCCGGTGAGATAGATACACAATATATTGTAAATAGTGATTATTACCCGATTTCAAATGCGTTGAGAGCTTTCTAGATTCAATGTTAACAAAAAACAGAGACTTTGATTTAGGCACAAGGGATAATATGTCTATCGACGTGACCATAACTTCAAATAGTTATATCAACAGCTTGACAAGGAATGTTTTAAGTTAGCCGGAAATGCAAATAAATTTGTTCTCTTCGGGAACCGTCACAGATCGTGGATCACAATGGGCGTTTGTTGCTAAATCACAAAGGATAGTGAAAAGCATGGCTAATCCAGCCACAAGAAAGGTTTCATTTTAATTTATGGCGTAAAGGAGGTTCATGAAAAGTAAATGAAGTTAGAAGTTAGGGCGCATGGGTTAATTGGTTAGTTATGCTTTGAGTTGGACTAAGGTTGGATAATTTGAATTGTGATTCGGAAGATTAGCGAATATGGAGCATTTATGAGTTTTTGATTCAGATGACAACTTGATCCGAAAGCGGTTAAATTCACAATTGTTTTCGCTGAAAATGTTAGCATAAAACCTGTTGGAGCTGGGTCCGAATCCTATGAGAGGCAGTATTCAGATCTCAGCACCAACTATTATTCCAAATCAGTACAGGTTGATATGGAGTTTGCAATGCACAAATTCTTTACTGTAATTCAATGATTTTGAGGATATGATAATCGTGTCAAGATCTGGTCGGACAACGAAACACAGTTATCAAAACAAAGCTTAACAAAGGCAATCTCGCGACGAGAAAAGAATCGAGCTTTCAATTCTCAAAAACCGGCAAAGTCATAATTAGTTCCAAAAAAAAATAAGTCTGGAATTGATTTATGCTTTTAAAATATGATTCGATAAAATTATTAGAGCAATTAATATTTCATTTTAGCCTTAATGGTACTTAAAATTCGAAACGATTCGACTTATTCTAACAATCGATTTCAGAAGGTGAGTTATTGATTTCCTTATCTAGGTCTTCCGTGTCATCCTTAATTTTAAAATTAACAATAAGCCTTGTTAGAACTTAAAATAAAACGAAACTGATTGAAAGGATGGGACTCGAACCATGCAAGTATCCACAAATTTGTTCTGATGCTTAGCAAAATCTTGTAGTGTTTTCAAACGGATCCCACATGAAAGACTTTGTGACCCTGGACTTTTCATGCAACCCCTTGTTGTGAAGTGACCCCTTCTATCACAAAACTTACCTACGTATCTTTTGATCCTGTTGTGAAACTAAATTTTATGCCATTTTCTGATGGTATATTGATTTGACTTACTGACTTTATGACAAGTCACAATAATGACATTTAATGTACACTTCTTTGATTCTTCTTTCATGACAATGTCTTAAACGAAACATGTATGACGAGTCTTTGATGTTTTTATCGCCATCTTTTTAAAATGGGTCGTTTAAAAAGAAATTAAACATTTTATCTGTCAGATTTGTAAGTAAACATTTTGTTATTATATTTTACATTTACATTTTGTAATTTATTTACAATAATTATAAAATTAAAAAATTTTTATTTTTTTTTATTGGACAAAACGCTATTTGAAGCACCAACAGTGGACAATGTACCGGAAATAAGATTTGTTTATTTTATAAGTCACCAACTTAATATTATGTAGATTATTGATTTATTTGTAGATTATAAATTTATTGGAATATTTATTTTCATTTAAATAAAATGTTTTTATCACAAATGTTAATAAAAGCACTTAAATTCGTCTCAGTCATCTCATATGCAATTCATCTCAGACTTGTCACATAATATTCGTCTGATTCGTATCAGACATGCCATATAGGATTCATATGTCGCATACGACAATTAGCTACATTTGGTGATAAATGTCTATATACGTACATTGTGTGTCGTCAATGGCTTTCCTGCTGGGTGCGTTTCAAATTCTGAATTTTTGATTATTTGTAATAATTATCGTTGGTTAGAGCAATGTGGCAGGACATAGAGAAGTATTCAGCCAGTTCCTGGAAAAATACAATATTCATCCACTAGTACCCATCCACTTACCAAGCTGCCAACTATTTAAACATATGCAAATTCACTAATTAATTTAATATATTACGCGAAGATACAAGGGACAATAAACTTTGATCTAGACGATTTTCAGTGAATGCAAAACGTTCAATAGAAATTATTGTTTTCTTAAATTTTCTAAACACACTTTTATCTTTTACCGACTAATTATTTCGCAACATCTTGATTTTAATGATGCGAACACTAAGTGCGATGATTGCTCAATTTAATTATGTAGAAATATGTACAAATATGATTTGCTTCAAATCAAACGATGATCGACGAATTTGAATGTACGAAGAAAAAAAATTATTTTATAATGAAATTACTAATATTTAATAATTATTCTAATGAGATCGATGCTCACCTAATTTATATGGTATACAGCATAAACTAAATAGATTCAACGATTAATCGAGCATGGTAGCTTAGTAATTTACCAAAATAAATAAGTTGTTGATTACTTTATGATCAAAATAATGAAAAATAATTTATGTATGTAATCCGGATACAGCGCATAAATTTAAATTTAAATTTGTGATCGCAATGCTCAGTTCAAACTATTTAAGTTTATGATGTGATTTTTAACATGGTTATTTAATCAAATCGCGATATCACACGCGATTTTCCGGCTAGAACAAACATGTGTGTATATAGTACATATTATCTACTTGAATTATTATCGCGTAAAACAAATTACACCACAAAACTAAATTATATTCAACACACTTCCGAATATTACAAAACTTTAGGTTTGTTTACAAACGTAAGCCTACCTATAAAAGTATAAACAACACAACGTGTTCATAACAACATACGTGTTGCTCATTTCATGGCACATATTACACATGATTCACAACAAAACTTTAGGGCAGTTTATCAATTTCGCTATACACATATAGATAAAATAAATTGATTAATTTGTAGTTTGCAGAGCACTCACATAGTTAGGGGCTCATTATATATTAAGTAAGCATATAGCATTTTAGACCAATTATCCAGATTTTAAACTTTCTGTGTATATAATTAAATTACAATTTTAATTGAAAATTGGCGACATGAAGCGACATTAGATATCTTCGTCTCGAGATCAATATTTTTATTTCACAATTTCTAAGTTTATAAACATATAGTTTCATTATTTATTGTTTAAATTTTTTTTCTATTTATTTATTATATTTTTCAATTTGACATGACGCAATCATCAAGATTTTGTTGTAGAATATATATATGTACACAAATGAACTCGGCTTGTATATAAGATTTTCAATTTCCGGTACCACAACATAAATAAATATTATCGCAGTATATGATCGATAATAAATTAAAAATAAACTATTATTTTATGTTATATTTGATGTGGGGTTATGTTTATTTGTATACGCAACACAACTTACGATGGGCAAAAGAATATATTAAAAGTTTCGAAGGCATAACGGGCAAGTGAACCAACTGCATCCCCTATTTTATCAGGTATTATGGACACCTGCCACACAGGCTTTTTAAGCCCTGTTTCAATGTTGCACGAGGTACCCAGTTTAAAAAATATGAGGAGCGCAAAGCACCACACTATATTACACCATCACAAATGATCACACTATTTTCATATAAATCACACCTAACACTAACTAGAGTGAAAAACTATTTTATATCAAACTTTACTTAATTTATATAATTTTATTTTTCACATAATACTTTTAATTTATTTTTTTTTGCACCAGTAATTCGTTATCTTATCAGTCACGAAAATACAATTCTCAGAATTTACCACAATGATTTAAAAAAATGAAATAAAAAATTAAACACGAAACTGTTTTGCCTACACCAAGCATACCGTGCACATCAAACGACGAACTGTTTGGCAGACCGTACTCGTCTCATTGCCTTTACGAATAATATATTTTATTTTAATTATTTCGTTTAATGTCGTGATAAATAGACGATTAAGATAAGATCACCGCACAGAGTGATTAGACAAAAAAAAAATTCATATAGGTAAAAATTAACACCTGCACTGCCTATTTTTTATAGCTAATTTAGTTAAATTTATACACAAGTATATTGATTTCCGGTCTTACGTATATAAGACGTGCTTAATAAACGGTACATTCTTGTTATGTGCTTTACATGCCAATAAATTTTAGTTCCTAAATAGGTATATTCAGGTAAGGTATAATCGAAATTGATAAGCTGGATGCCTTATCACTATCAGTATAAACACAAGTTATGATTACATTGCAAAAAATTTCGGCTCATTTCGCTCTCGTAATTTACATCGCGCAATTAAACAAATTGCCAATTTTTATTCACAAATGTTGTTAATTTCGTCTAATACAGTCGATCGAGCGTCAAAATGTAAATATCCGCCGGGATGAACAATATTGAAAATTTTATTGCATGAAAATTTAAAAACATATATATTTAAATTAATTTTGGCACCTGTGCCAAAATAAACAGTTTTATAAATACCGCGATCATGTATTTGTAGACTTTACGCTAAATATGGTGAATTGGCGATCTACTTTTGATACAAAAATAATATTTGCCATTACCGTCATTTTTTTTCAACCGAATGGTTAGAGTTTATTGAAATTATTTTATTACCCCATGTGCTTTCGTAAAGATGTTTATTAAAAGTTGTACTTCATAATACTGTTGTACTAGCCAAAAACCTATACCATAATGCACGTCTTAAATGCTAATTGATATTGAATCCAATTCCTTGAATGTATGTATATACATTTTATAATTTAGGTCAATTTATAACTAAAATAGAATCTGAATGTAAAAAAAAAATTAGGAAAAATAATTTTTAATTGTTAGTATACTAGACATTTTGATAGCCCAAATTAAATTAAAATGTTTCAAAGTCTTCTACAAAATGCATTTAAATATCCATTCAGGTTGGTATTAATTTATTAATTTACTCTTATTTCACTGGCGTAATCAGTCACGGACGCTATTTTTCGCAAGGTAGAGATAATACAAATACTCAAGTCTCTCTCTTATTTCATTTTTCGGAACCTTATTTGAAAAGCTGGCAGTTGAAAGTTCCCGATATGATTTTGTTAAGAAAAGTAACAACAACTCTCGTGTGAAATATTTTATTTTTCTTAGTGAAGGATTCTTGGAAGGTTTACGTCAATATTTTACATTGCAAATATTTGTGAAACTGTTTGCCTGACAACACAAACTAAACCAAACAGTGCATGTCAGTTCGCTGAACTATTCATATAATTAAGAGTCACATTAATTGTCATTTGCGTTTTTCATTTCTAATTTAACTATGGTATACTAATTCAATATATGAGAACAGGAGACAGTTAACGAAAAAATACTTCCTATAAATCATCAAAATCGTGAACAATTTCGAATCAAATTTCAATGAAAATTAGTAGAATAACTTAGAGAAGATTAGCGAATCAGTTTTCAAATAAAATAAAATTTCCCAATCGGTATCACAACTATTAATGCAATTCGGCACGTTTCATTAGACGTGTAGTAGAAAGTTAGACAAAATCAAATCGGATTTAGCGGAATGGAAAACGGTGTCCAGTCTATGAAGCGCGCTCAACTGCCTCAATGCCGCGGCTCGATAACTGCGCTAATGCACCTCTCTATGTATATGCATGCCGCTACACGATCCAACAAATCAGATTTTAGAAGAACAAAAAATCCAGAAGGTTTAGTTTTGTTCTAATCAAACGAAAATTTTGTGCACAGTCAAAGATTTTTTTTGCCATATAATCTTTCTAAATCTGTTATAATCGTACAGAAAACTGACAAACAAATTCCCAAATAATGAAATTAAATTTTACTTATCCATCCCGAATAAGGGATCCTGGAATTTCAATTTTTAATTTCCAATCGCGAATCCCGGATTTTTGCAAAACCCAATATACTATACTGTGGGCAAAAAAACGTAAGACTTTTTAATTTAAATTTCGCGCGGAAAACCATTTGCCGGAATATTTTTTTCTATGTTGGTATGACTGTCAGTGACATCTGTGCTAAATTTCACATCAAAATAATCATTAGTGTTTAGTATACGCTTGTTTTTTTTGAAGTACAAAAAGTGCATTCGGCGATTTTTACAATGAGTGAAATTATTCAACAAAGAAGTTCCACTAAATTTTGTGTGCGGAATCAATTTTGTGGTGCCGAAACGTTCAGAATGTTGCAAAAGGCCTTCGGTGATAATTGTATGTCGCGAGCAAGTGTTTTTGATTGGTTCCAAACCACGTCAAAGCAAGTCAAAAATCAAGGTGATGTTGACAGTTTTCTTCGATTATCGAGGTGTGGTGCACTCCGAATTCCTTCCGACCGGCCAAACTGTCAACAATGAATACTATTTGAGTGTTATGCGTCATTTGCGCGAAGCTATTCGTAAAAAGAGGCCGGAATTATGGGTCGACAACTCTTGGCTTTTGCACCACGATAATGCACCTTCTCATACTGCATTTTTTTTCGTGATTTTTTCGCCAAAAATTCCACCCATATCGTTCCGCAACCACCGTATTTAGCTCCGTTTGACTTCTGGCTGTTCAGCAAACTCAAACGACCGCTCCGGGGAAACCGTTTTGAGTCAATTGAAGACATTAAACGTGAATCGCTACGCGCATTGGAGGCTATTCCGGAAATTGACTTTAACAACTGTTTCGAGGATTGGAAAAAACGTTGGCAGTAGTGTATTGAGGCCGGGGGAGAGGGGGGGAGTTACTTTTTTCTTACGTTTTTTGCCCACAGTAGTAGATCGATACGTTGAACAAGTTTGTTCTACTCTCTAGAAAATTTTAAGCCCAATTCGATCCAATATCTGAATTAGAGAAAACATTTCTTCGAAAAATATAGATGACAAAATTATGTATCTAAACAAGATTAATTGGCTCTGGGCGGCTGTTAAGCCCAACTTGGCCCGAGGTCAAACCACAATATGAGTCAACTTTTGCTGGTGATCCGATGTAATAAACTATAACTGATGGTAGAATGTTACCCAATATAATTCTAATTCACTATACAAACCTGAGCTAAGATGTTGAATTTTAAACAATACTTTTCAATAAAAAAGTTCTAATCCTCGGAGCTAAAAAGAGATATGGCTCCAATGAAGAAGTAATTGCCGAAACTGAAGCTTATTTTGAAGACAAAGATAAATCGTTCTACAAAAAATGTATCGAAATGTTAGAGAGGTGTAGGACTGATTGTATCGCTCTAGAACGAAATTATGTTGTAAATAAAATGTATTTTCCTAAAGAAAATTATGTTTTCTTTGTTAGACCGGCAACTTTTTAGGCTATATGTTATGTTGAAGTCCAATAAGAAAACAATTAAATAAAATTATCATACTTCACGGCTCGTTCAAACTTTCGTGTAAAGAGTGGTTTCTCCGACTAAAAAAATTCAAAAGATCTCACATTTTTTTGGAAAATATTGTGAAAGGTTTAAAACTTTTAGTAGGCAGTGAAGGATTTAAACACTACTTAGTCTAGACAGAAAACATTTTTATTTTATTAAACTTCGAGAAATCAATGCCAACTTAAGTAAGGAAATATAAGAATAGTTATCATCTTTATAAAATATATAAACGGCGAATTAAAACTTGTTTCACTAATTATTTTCAGTTTGTAATCCGCCCAAAATCGGATCGGACCATATCAAAAAATTATTATGATTTTAAAAAAAGATTGTCCGGATACTCAAACGGCTTAAGACAACTATTTGAAAAGCCGGATACTAAAAAAGGCGAATAATTCATAATCCTTGTTTGGATTAAAAACTAATGAAATTATTTTGGTTCAATGTATTTTTGATTTTGTTTAAGCCGCACACAATCGGAATCTCGCAGCAGTCCGACTTGAATTCGTACCGTATTAAAATAACTTCCGCTTCAGAATATGTCCTTACTCAAGGGTTTTCTTTAAATCATCAATTGTTGCAATCGAACTTTGGACTGTAGCGCTCTAAATGAAGCAACGGACTCAATATGGGCTTCCACTAGCAGGAATGCTTTAGTGAACAACTCAATTTGTGATACTGAATTAATACTCCATAAATGATAAGGCATTCTCGATAACCAAACGGGTCTAGGCTTTGAATTATCATCGTTTGTCGTTTGCGGATCGCAGATCTGCTTCTAATTACTTCTCCAATTAACGTACTTTAAATTTTGTATTTATTAAAACCGTTTGGTATTTGAAACAAAAGTTTTTTCAAAATTTACAAAACAACTAGTATGATTTGACACTTGCGGCAGAAATTTCAATCCAATCCAAAGAATTACATTTTCCGATATGTACTAATAAATATTAGCTTTGGAAATGTTCTGAATTTATAACAACATTTTAATTATAAAAATAATTTTCAACTACCTGATTATACAGAATTTTAAAATTAATATCGTAGTGAATGTTTCGAACAAGAGGTTATATTAAAAGTTTAGTCGCAGGCCGCATTAATTTATTGGATTTAATGGCCCTCAGGTTTATCGGTACGTTTCAAATTTCCCGTATTATTACAAATTTACATGTGTTACTAATGTCATTTAAGTTGCCAAAGTTAGTGTTTGGTACAATTACCATTGTTTCGAAGGTAATATTCCATTTGCATTCAATATAATCCTAATTCAATAGAAATCATTGTAACTATGTAATATACAGTAAATAGTATATCATTTTTTAGCTATTCGGTAAAACTAAAACCACAAGATGTTTACAAAAATATTGACCCAATTTATAAAGCATATTATTTTACAAAATCAATTAAGAATTGTAATTTTTTTTTTTTGTAGCCTTACTACCGCAATACTTAAACTTGATTGCCCACTTGATATTTACGTACTTGTAGATATGCAAAAATGAGCTTTAGATAAAATACCGAAAAAGTAAAACTTATTATTTTTCTCTTTCGAACCTCGAAATAACATGAACAGGCAGGCGATATACATAGGCATATATGCGTGCCCCCAATTCATTAAAATGTAAAATCACATGCAAACCACCTTACGTAGATTAGTGTAGTGCGAGTCGAAACCATCTGCCGAAATTTTGTATTTTAATCCTAAAATATTTATATTACACATTTTTTTGTATTTTTCTCTACCTTTTTTGTGAAAATTAATTCACGAATTATGTAAGCATAACCCCACATTGGATATACATATAAAGCATAACAAACGCGACGTAATTAGCGTGCTTTTTGTTTTCTCTATCCTCTAACAAAAATATATGATGCGATCAGCACACAATACGCGCTATAACATCATCGCAATAAAACCATTAAAATCGCGTTTCATCTTCATAATATAACACAAAACAAATATGTACAACACACATCGCACCAATTATGTAATGGCGTTAACTTTGGATTTTGTAATGGCCAACAAAAAAACAAGTATTTTGTCGCAGCTGGTTATGGGTTCGCAAGATACAAAAAACAGTAAATCGCGTCATGTCATCAAAATTATGGAGAGCTCAGGTGTACCACTTGACTTTATACGAGACGATGATGATAAATAACGTAAAAAAAATACTTCATGACACACTCTCGACCAAACAATACACAGATCTCAAGGATTCTTTGGTGAAATCATTAAAAACTCCCAATTATTATTACTAACAGAGAATGACACCTACACACACCGTCCACATCAACATCTTCAGGTTGAGTCAGTAATTAACTTTTTGTTGTTGGTCGTTACTTTATGTTTTGGGGGCAGCGGTGTAAAAAATTTGCGGAAATACAATTTCTACAATTTACGAGCTTGCAAATAAATCATTAAAAGTGCAAAATAAACGTTTACAATGACATCAGAAAAAGACACAAAACAAACGCAAAAAATTTAATCTAATTTAATGGCGCTATTAAAGCACATCATATCAAGGTTACAATTTACAATATAAAAAATTAATTTCAAATGCCAAATTAAAATTTAAATATATTATTATACATTAAAACAATAATAATAAAGATAGAGTACATAACCTCATGAACGATAGCAGCATACTATATATACCGTAAAACCAACCAGTGAGGAAGATTTCTTAGGAAATTAGTAGGAATCACTCAAGCCTGCATTAAACAGTATATACTTTGCGTTTAAGTTACGTTCTCTGAATCAAAACGTAAAAAATATCTTTGCTTACTGTTTCGATCAATTTAATATGTATGCGCGAAACTAAGATAACGATTTACGATTTAAGATACGAAAAATGAATTTGCTGGCAAAATTGGCCCCAGAACATTTTGTACATTAAAATAGTTTGAGATAATTTTCAGAGAGAATTTGCAATTCAATTCGTTGCGATAATTTGAAGAAAAATTGCAAGCAGCTTAATTAAATTACATAATCTTATACGTCACAAAAAATATTAAATTTCTTGACATTAAAATACGGTCGAGAAAATATTATAACTCATTCGATATTTATATTGGTGAAAATTACATTTATTTCTCTTTGAAGGTAAATATTATTAGAAAGAACTTATAGAATCGTGATAATATAATACAGGTCTTAGGGTTGAAAGTATTTTATAACCAAACGTCCAACGCGACATTTTCTGTTTATCTATTATATACGTCAAGTTATAAAGCAGTTAAAGTTTAAATTCTTCTAGTTTCGTATTAACAGGAGATAAAAATAAACGAAATCAAATCTTCTTTGACTTTATTAAGCAAGTTTTTAATTTAAATACTGCTAGGCCAAACAAAAATTGATTGAAATTATTTTTATTTCTCGTTACAACGAAACATGTTAGGTTAGGTTAGGTTAGAGTGGCTGCTATCGCACACTTAGGCCAATAATGGCCCATTGTGATACCACAGGAACGAAACATGTTAGAACCTAGAGAAAATTATTTGCTTATATCTCTGTGAAACCATTCACTTTTCGAAAAATTTTATATGAACAAAAAAAAAAATTAGTTAGCTATGTATTTGTTTTAACTGCTTAATCAAAAATTAACTCAACAGTATAGGTTCTAATTTTAAAAAAAAAATAACTTTCGTCATTAACTCCAATCAATACTAATGAGATTCATGATCATTCAAGATCACCACTAAACGTCCCCCTCGATACTGAATAAATTTTATTATAAGTAATTTTCTTCTAAATTGCACCGTTTCCGAGATAAAAGCAAAAGCCTGGCATTTATTAAAAAACTCGCCCTGTATATTTCATAGTTAATTCTGAACTAAACTGCAAACGTATAAAGTGTTTCAGACCTTCAAATTACGAATACTAAATTTAATTGGGTAATCTCGCAAGTCACCATTGAGTCACTAATTATAATTATTAGATTTGAAATGATTAATAACCTAATTGTTTCATTGTTGTATAATAAAAAAATTATCGGAAAACTTTAATGGAAAGTTTATTGAATCTTAAAACTGAAAATATCTTTTTGCTGACGTGATTAAAATGACTGCAAAGTAAAGGCTATTTCTAATAATTTTTTAAACGTTTGTATATTTGATACTTTAGTTGCTCTGAGCTCAATCTGAATAAATAAATTACTATTGACCAATTGCGATTGGTAAAATGATTTTTGCACTGTATGCACACATTTTTGGTAGCTCGAAACTACAAAAAAAAAAAAGTTACCATGATCGTTACATCACGATCGTTATAATGTAACCATGCATATACCGAAGATAAATCAGATGACATCTCAAAGAAATATTCTTTGTCTAATTGGAGGGTCATCAATAACATATCGCAACACGACATTAAAATCATCGTGGGTACCTTTAATGGAAAAATCGATAGAAATGTATAAAATACATTGCCCATCGGTGCTAACATAACATTGGAACGTTCCACATTCCGACGTTAGATCTTACAGAGGTATCGGCATGGAAAGCCAGACATTTAATTGTCAGTATGAAAAACCTACTTCCAAAATCTGCTAAATTAGCATGACGAAGAGGTTCTTGTCGAATCCCTCAGTAGAGGAAGTAGACAAAGCTATTAGTCGAATGACAAAAATGGTAAGGCAATAGGTCTGACGGACCAATTTATTGAGCTCGGAGGCACACTACTCTTGCATCAAATCTATCCATTGGCGTGCGTCTACGATTACAATATTTTGGTTATCAGTTCAAACTAAATTTTATTTTGATTCAATTTAGATTTTTTTGATCGTGTTTACCAAAACGAAAATATCGATTAAAACTGGATTTTGTTTATAATCCAAATTTTGTTTATCAAAAGAATTTTTTGTTTTTTTTTTACCAGCTAAACAAAATTCAATAAATTTTTCTTTTATATTTTGAATTCTTGAGCGAAGAACATCGCCGCTGCTGCTCTCACCAAATTAACAACGTCTGGGTCTATATGTAGAATCGTATTCGATGAATCTGTTTCAGACTCCTTTGAAATAACACCTATTGTTCGACAGAGAGATGCACACGCAACCATGCTGTTCATTTTGGCGCTTGACTTCGTAGTAAGAAAAAGCAACATATCACGCTGAATATATAAATCAGGACAAATTCTTAAATATACAGATGATATCGTGCTGCTAGCCGAAAACCTAGCAATATCAAGGATAGTTTAATATCGCCAGTCACAAGAAGACTTGGTTTGGAAGTGAACATCAACAAAATAAAATTCTTACCAACACCTAAGAGACACATCTCCATGACAAACGTCGGAATTGGCGCCCATAACTTGGTAGCGTACAAAACTTAAAATACATCAGGTCAATAATAACTTCGTCAAATAATATGCAGACAGAAATTAAAACCCTACTTGCAGTATCTGCCTGTCGGTGTCCGGAGTTCTCTACACCCAATCAGGATTATTATGATCTAAACCTGTGCTGGATGTCGAAACTGATGAAGGACTACTGTATAGGCGATGAAATCCCTTTATAATTATTTTAAAGCTAGAGAGAGAAAAATAAATTTCTAATTCAACTAAAACTTTTCCGAGTTAACCAGTTTATGAGTTTTGATTATTACTTGAAACCATAGTATCGACTTATGAATTTATTTTTAACCCTATGCATGTTTCTTCTTATGTTAATCACGGTGTCGGAAAACCTCATTCGGAAGTGGTAAGTGATATTTTTCAACTGTAAAGTTATTTTGGAATTCAAAAATATGCGGCCACCGGTCTATCGGAATTTTGCCGATAAAAGGCGCACGGCACAAAAGATTCGACTGTTCGGGTGCTACAACCTGCCCATTTTTTAGCATATATGTACTGAAAATTTGCATCCGCGATTAAATCTTCTAGTTTCCAGCTTTTATTTTTAATGCGATATCTATTCTAACCGATTTTGATATTTATCTCAAATTGTTTACATACGAACACACGTAAAAACGGGAGTACCTATATATTTTTTTATCGGGACTGTTCCACTTTAGATCAAGCATTCATAGAAACAAGAGAAAATTTACTTTAAATTTAAAAGATTTTGTAAGCCCGGCCTCTCAAATATAATTTATCTGAAAAATTGTAGCGACCAAATTTTTAATTTGACGCTTGATTCTGAATTAGAGAAGTGCAATTAAGTTAAATGCTACTTTTGGAGACGCCATGTACAAGACTGCCGAATTTTCGAAACACCAATGCCTCCCACAGTTACGGGACTGCGGCTAACTAATTAAATGACCGATCACTAAATAGTAATTACGACATTGGGCGCTTTCAGATCCTTCAACTGTTGGCAACACATTAAATAAGGAATTAAGAATAAGAATAAAATTATTCTAGGCAAAGTTATTGATTAGTAGACCAAGTTTTTTCAAAATTATAATTTTATGGGTTGGTATCTTCACAAAAAAAAAGTCAATTTTGAATTTGCAACAATGCAAATAATCAGATTTTTTATTTTTATTTCACAATAAACCAAATACTCATTACTACATAAATCAAACTAAATTGTAAAAAAGTTAATTTTAATTCTAACCACTTTTGAAAATTTGGCCATTTCTTTGTTATAGTCGTTTTTTATTTTTCAAGAAATTGGAATTGCAATTTCAATTTTCAAAAACCATCAAAAACTGGGAATTCGACTAATTCTAGAGCGAGTGCCAATATATGGCACTGTTGTTGTAATTTAACAAAAAAAAATGGGGGTTTAGTTTTTTCCGACTCCAACCCCGATAAAATAGCACCGACTCCACGAAACCGACTCCCGCCTCTCGACTTCGCAGTCTTGGTTTTTTATAATAAATTTTTGGGCAAGATATCTTATTTTTATGTTAAAATATTATTAGTCCGGCCGGCTCTAATTAATAAAAAAATATTTTTTTCATAATCAAGACTTTAGAACTAGAAGAAAAGAAAACCGCGATTTTGAAAACCGCGATTTCATAGTACACCCGAAAATATCACTCAAAAGTGTTTGCAAAAACGGCGTTTTTCCAAAAGTAAATAAAAATACATTCTGATTAGTAAAATAAATTTGTTTCTATTCCTGCATCCTCAATCGTATCGCAATTTTTATAATTCTTTCATATTTTGCAAATTTTCTTAGGATAGTTTCCAATATCTTGAAATGTTAATTTCTTTCGCGGATTGAGTGATTTTTTATATGGAATTTTACCTATGCGATATGTCAGTGACGTTATAGTTGAAATGTGCATAACTTAGCTGTACTGTACAACGGACTTAATACCGCAGTGAAAAAAGTAAAATTTGCAGTACACGGCCAACTTATTCCACATCAATGAAGTTATAATATCTACATGTCCAAACTATACATCTATGTATATCAACAAAACCCGTCAAACATATTGCGAATAAAACCCAACTAAAATACGTAAACTTATATTACATTCAAAACTAATCCACCTATCTAACAGTGAAATCAAATACACATATGAGCAGCCTCAACCCTTTTGAGTTGAAGAAATTTTTTTTTTCATATTGTTTCATTGAAATTAACATACACAATTGTGTATACAAGCCGGAAAAGGGTTAATTACTTTTACTACAATACCTGCTATCTCTCAGTTTTTTGAAAAAGAAATGTATAAAGATTTTTTTAAACATCTCTATACAATTCAAAATAGTTTCGGGTAGCTGGTCTGGTCTGGTCATCTTTAAACGTGCAATGCTAAATATTTTTTAAATAAACTGAAGTACTAATATTAGCTTAAATATGAAATAATTTTTGAAACGTCGTAGATATGTTTGACTTCAAAATGTGTATCTCGGGACTGCAATAACAATAAGCAGCATAAAATAAAGAAGAAGCATTTTTTTATAACAATCTTTACTTTTAAATTTTAGTAAGTAAATATTTTTTTTTTAATTCACCAAATTAAATTATTTATTTATTAGGTACATATTTTGTAATTTTTTTATTTATCAAATCATAAGTTACTCGATTTCCTACAAAAATAATTTAAAAACCAATAAAATAAACATAAATATTATGTTTGCTTTTATTAAATCAGCCGGATTCGTTGGAACGCTAGCTATATTTTCGAGGTAAACTTTTCGTATTCTAACCTTGACCTAATGGCTCAATAGCTGAAAAGGTTTAACAAGTATTATTTAACCCTAAATTAAAGTGCTGATTATTGGGCACCATTGCGCCAAGCTAAACGCGCGATGTAGAATAATTCTCCATTCGACAAGAGCGACAGAATGGAAGCAACCAATCGATAAAATATTATTTGTTTTGTTTTTTGAGAAAATCACCCATTTTTATGTGGTATGTACTATAAATTATGTAAGATGGTTATGTATATTTATAAGGCGGTACAGTTTGTGATAAACGTATAAAATAGATCAATACTGGAATCTTGGTATTTATTATTTTTCCACCGTTTTACTGCCAATCGGAATTTTTCTGGTTCGATCGAGTATCCAAAAATACAAATAAAAAGATGAAATAAAAATTTGGAACTTGTCCCAGATTTGATACATAAAAGATAATTTACTATACTTTTGTCGTATCATATATACATAATATGATATGTATAAAGAAAATAGTTTTTATTGTTATTTTCTTATACATACGAAAAATAAAAGAAAATTGTGAAAATTTAATGGAAAGTTTTATTTTACTATATATAAAACCATTTTTTTATATTAAAATTTTGAAATCGAATGGAAACGAATTTTTATTTGGGATATCTATCTAGCTAGCTTACGTTTACTTGTGTGCACAATTCGATCGATTTATTTTTTCCATACGCTGTGTTCCAGATGTGCTTCGTAGTAATATCTTTTTATATGTGGATCTCATATATACGTTAGTTATCTCTTCACATATTATATAATAGTATATGTATAATACGTAGGGAGTACAGCAATGTGGTTTTCATATTACATATAAGCTCGATAGATTTGATTTATCGTTTTAATTTGGAATGACACTGGGAAAATATTTTTATTCTTGAGGTATTCATACCATATGCTACGCGGAAAATTATTCGCAGATACGTACATACAGTCAACGCTGTTTTATTTCGACTGTTATAGAGATCTAGAAGCTCGAGTTTCTTGCAAACCCAATGATACAATTCAATATTTATGAATATTTTTAGTTATTAGAAAGATAATTTTCAAGACAAAAAAATAAGTCCGTATAAACAAGTAATGTTGTAATTTAATAATGTCATTCGCTCTATGATATTTATATACTATAGTTAGGGAGGCATTATACTAGAATTCAGTATTAACAACACAGTTCCAATTTTAGTTGCAAAAAAGAAAATTTTCCTCTATATATAAAAATAAATTTTCAAGGTGAAAAACACATAAAAATGATCACAATTTGTTCTCACTAACAACAAACAAAGAATTTTTTTATTTAAGTACAATGAGTGGTAGAATGAGTGCAGGGAAAATATGAAAAATCCATTTTCATTTTAATTACCGTGTTTGCATTCATATTAATTTTAAATGTTAAAAATAGAACCTTAAAATCGAAGTGGTGCCAAAAGAAATATTTCGACACTTTAATCTTTAGATCGATTATGCAAGTCACAAAATGCCAAAAATATGCAAAACATAAAATAAAATTTTATTTTATTTTAAACACGGTGCTGCGCGATTATGACAACTACGACAAAAATGATACCTCTCACGTGATTTTTATGTGTGCGTGCGGAGGTTGTATCCACTTTAAAATACATTTTTTTTATTTTTGGAATTTTGAGACAGTAACAAATTGAACTTTTAGAATGATATATTTTCTTCCCGGCCAAGGTTACGACAAAGACGTATAAATTGTTTCTAACTTTAAACATGACCTTAATCATTTTTATCACTTGATGTATTTTAAAAATTTTCAAACGATGTTTTCTTGTAATTCGTAGAATCAAATCACATATTTAACTCACGAGTATAAAGCTATAAATATCCTAGAAAATATATGGGTCAAATCATAAATATTGCGTTGCTTATAGTATTGGAAAGGCTTGAATTGTTCCAATATGAGTAGTGAATTCGATAGCGAAAAATTCTAGTTAATTGATCGTGATAAACTTAAATTCAGTATAATAGTATTTGGCCAAGTAAGTTAGTATGGTGACAAGAAAATTCTTGGTAATGATCGTGATTACATTTAAATTCAATTCGAATTAATTTCATTTGGATTTGAAATTAATTTTTGCATAATTCATGGTTCTTGAAATTACAGCGATGAATTTACTAATTAAAATTAGATTCTAGAAATATCTTGCAGTACTTAATTAATTTTGGTATTTTCCAGGTTTTTAGCATTTCTTTTATTTATTAAAAAATTTCAGTGGTTCGGGAACGCTTAATCTAAATATTTATAATAATAATTTACTATCTATTTTTTCTTAGATAGGTTACTGATCTAATCAATCAATCAATATAAATTACTATCATTCTATCTTAAACAATTATATTGTTAATTTGATTTTTGGAACTACAGACAGCCGAGGAACTTATAAAAAAATAAACAAAAAAATTAAATCTTGGAAATACATATCCGTTGCCTAAATTGTATTTGGTATTCACTACCGTCTACTATACTACGGCTTAAATTTATCTCAACGTTTTGTTATTAAAACGTGTTCAAATGGTAAAATTGGAGGGTTACCTTGGCCATTGCTATTTTTATTTTTCTTTCATGAGGTCAAGAATTGCTTTTACACTCAGAAAGTTTCTGTTATGCTGATGATCTAAAAATTGTTCGGCAATCTCAGTAATAAGTGCTTGTGCTTGCTTCAGGAAAATTTGCAACATTTTTTCGAACGGTCTGTTCATAATCGGTAGGAGTTGAATATCAATAATTGTCATGCCTTACATTTAATCCGAAAAAGTTGCGTCTAATGTTCAATTATAATGTTAATAGAAAAGTTAGTAAACGTTAAGGACTTACGTGCTATTCTTGATCTAGCAAGTTTTTTACCAACACAGGGAAACAATTAAGTATAAACAAGTCCAATTCCATGTTTGGGTTTACCTTTCGTTCGTATAAATTCTGTAGAAACGTAGAAACGTTGAAGGCCATTTATTTTGGTTTAGATTAAACTTTGAATATTCATCAGTCTTATGGGGTCCACAATACAATATACCCTTCTAAAGAATCTAGAAGGTTCAAAGACAAATCAATCTGTGATCATTTTTCTCTCAATAATAATAATATAATAACAATACTCCTTTACATATGAGTAGTTTTATAAGCTTCCAAAGCAGAAGTCATTCATCAGACTAATGTACTCTAAGAATGTGTGCCTGAGAGCGATTTTTTCGACTAAATTGCCGACTAAACTAAAATAATGTGTAGTTATATTATTACCCACCAGTTTCTATCATTTAGACTCCTGCTGAGGTTGCTTGACTATTTAGTTGTCATTTTCATTTCTTGTTTTTATTATTTTTTTGTTATCGAATACATACGAGTAAAAATGTCTAATACTCTCATTCTTAAATTTCGATTGTAATTTATAATCACATTCATGAATAATGCAATTCCCATATCCATATTTGTTTTATTTTTTTCTATTCCCTTGATTGAAAATTATAACAAACCGGTGTTGTTGAAAGCAATATGACGTATGAAAAGTCATAATTTAGCTTACTTTACCATTTAGTTTACAATCGGAGGCACAGCATATTTAAAAGATATTAGTGCCACCTTTGAATGAATGATGTGAATCAGTCATTAATTTAGTTTAGTCGACAATTTAGTCGAAAAAATCGCTCTCAGGCACACAGTCTAAAATTAAACTGAATGTGACACATTATAACCCAATCGCGAATAAATGTAATTTGATAAATGATACTATTATTGATAAGAATAGGTCCTCTCGCATCAATTGGAAAAGTTAATTAGGTCATTTTGCAACAGGTGAAGGCAAATTTCATTTCATATTATTTACAGATATACCTAAATTTTTGACTATGTAATCTACAACGTTAATTGATAAGAAATCAACAGATGACGGTTTTTCGGATCCTGAATAAAATTATAGTATAGCAAATTTTTGTTTAAACAATTGGTGAAAATTTGAAAAGTGGTCAACACAACAGAAGAGATGTGGGAAATTTCCGAATATTTTAAAAATAATTATTGTGCCCTAGAAACAATGCGAATTTTGAACTTGCGTTTCCAGAGTTTTGCACTTAATAAACAGATTTGTATTAGCACTTGTTTTTTATTTTGCGAAATAAAATAAAAAACAAGTTCTAAAAAAATGTGTTTATTAAATGTACATAAGTGTGTTTCGCCAAGTGCCTAAAGCAAATAGTGTTAAAAGTATCCAGGATTTTGCATGATTCTAATTTGCCTTTCTACAAATAGGAGTTCATGTACTAAACGACGTGCAGATGATCGATGTCATGTAAACTTTTGTGAGTAGATGTCCGGGGTTATTCGGAAAAATATTGACATAACATGTCATAGTTCCTTCTCTGATTAGAGCTCATTTTATCATCACTTTATCAAGAGTTGTGTCAACACACATAATTATCTATATTGGTATTATGAAAATCCAGGATTAATGAGAGTACATCACTCAAAATCTCCATTAAAGTTAAATGTGCCGTTCTTCATTCCTGGTAATCGAAAAGGTGAAGCATATTTAGATTTACAAACCAATGCCTAAGATTCTGCAATAACGATATACTGTAGGGTAATGAAAATATGATAGGATGAACTAAGGTTTCAACAAGATCAACAGTTCGCGCATTCTTGAAAGACGAGTTCCCTACACAGAGAGACAATTACCAATTAACTGCAACGCCATAAAAGATAAAATTATCGATGAATATCGCAAAATAACTAGAGAACAATTGAGTAAATTTGGAGACTTCGAACAATTTTTGTTTTACCTTTTGGAAGTTAAGGACCAACGGGTTATAATTATCTGATGATAAAATTATGCTGAACTAAAATTGATTAAAATAGAGATTCCCTTGTTTGATTTTTTTGAGATATTTTAAATTATTCTGATTGGCAATGAACTCATTTCATCAGTGAATTTAGTGCGAACACTAAGGAAAATTTCAAGTAAAATGTTCATCTAACCACTTCAATGTGACGAATATAGTTCTAATTGTCCAACCGGTTAGGTAAGAATCACATATAATCATACTTTAGTTATTATAATATTCTTCATCTGGTTGTCGTTAAAAGTAAAACGATTATGAGCCGTGCTAGAAAAAAGTTTAGCCGCAATATAAAGAATAATGGATGATGATTGAAACAATCAAGTTTAAATAGTATGAAGCTACTATGAGTGCATATTTTAGGTTTATAATAAAATTCAAATGATTAATTATATGGTTACATCGATCCGTATTCCATATCATGAATCGATTTGGCCAATTCGGATTTATTGGTTTTGTTCATTAAACATAATATTATTTTTGTTTCCAATTTTGTCATAGATTAAAATTAGAAAAACCCATATGAATACTGTAATTCCAATAAAATGAAAAACACGTGTTCAATTTGGAAAAGAATTGTTATGATCGAAATATACATAAAGGACGTTAACAATTCAAATTAGCACGGAATAGCGATCAATCGATCTTCATTAATTACACTTACATTTGCGTTTAAATGCAACACTAAAATAAAATACGATCGAGCACGTTATTATTTACTTGTTAGGGTTAAATAAAACACATCAATCACACAAAATGTAAAACTTAAAAAAAATATAACTTACGCCATAAGCCCGCCCAAAAACGCCACCGGCCCACCACTAATCAATCGTATTTTCCTGTGGCATGAATCGAATATGCTCGATCGCGTCAACGGTGGTGATGACGAGTGATTTATACTAATTTCGTTTGGTGGACAATGTCCGATAATATGGGCTGGTGATCGAAGCATTACATTATAGTTTTATAATCACTTTATATCGCATACACTATTTATAAGATTTCACACCAAAATAATATATTTTACTTGCTGTTGGGAACACTTTATAAATATTTTTTTATGTATCACACACTTGGGAGAAACTGGAATTTATCACAAAAATTATAGTAATAAAATAAAAAACTAGCTTATAATTGTTATTGCAGTGCACACTTGTTGTTATCATAATAAAATTGTTTGTATATTTTTTGTTTTAATAGTTTTCATATTTAGCTACTACACTAAAAAATTACTTCACTGTACCGCATTTGTCATAATATAGTTTTATAGTTTTTTTCAATCCAATGTTGTATGTGTATCTGAAATAATAATAATTTGTGGTATGGGAGGTTTTAGTTTGTTAAAATTTTCGCCTTAATTGAACGTGTTCAAATGTCGATTCTAGATTAGTCGTTATAGTTTTACTACGTACGCATGTACAAAATACACATAGGTGACAAAATTTAATTAAAATACTCAGCGGGAAATTACGGGAGTGATTAAATTATATACACACTATATAACATATAAAATTAAATAATTAAACATAAAAAATATCTAGGTAGGAGAACGTTTATTGCAGGACCAATTTTATTGCCAATTTGCGAATACACATCTTCCTACAACAGATTGCATCTTACGATTATCAAAAATCAATAATAATTTATAAATTTTCCAAAAAAATTTGATAACCTCTATCTCAAGGAACGAGCCGCAATAATATAAAGCTGATTATGTTATTCCAATTCTAATCTAAGAAAACGTATGATAAGATGATTCAACATGAAAGTAAAATACGCACAGCACAATAAATCTATTCTTTAAAAGCGATAAGTACACGATGAGTTCACTCCATTATAATCCGATCATCATACAAGGAAGACAAACTACAGTCGCACTCATACAGATTTGCAGAAACGTAAACATTATCCATATCACACGAAGTGTACTTATCTCGCTTTATTCATTTTGTTGTTATATTAACTAGTAAACCGACTTATCAGTCAATTCAAACATACACTATTGTAAACACAACACATATATATATATATATATATATATATATATATATATATATATATATATATATATATATATATATATATATATATATATATATATATATATATATATATATATATATATATATAATATATATATATATACATATATATATATATATATATATATATATATATATATATATATATATATATATATAATATATATATATATGTATACATATATATATATATATATATATATATATATATATATATATATGTATACATATATATATATATATATATATATATATATATATATATATATATATATATATATATATATATATATATATATATATCGTGTAGTCACAGATAGAGATTAGAAAACAAAAACAACAATAAAACACAAAAATCACGTGAATATAAATTTTATTTAGAAAAGTAGAGGCAAATAAAATAATCGTACGATAATATGACGTACATGCTACATATAATATTTTTGCTATTTTGCGCTATTTATTTTCAAAAATATTGCTGCTAGATGTGAAATGATTTATTGTTAACAAATAAAATATAATTGTTTAGGAAAACAAAAAAAAAATTGAATAAGAATAAGACGAAAGATGTTATTTTTTCGCATAAACACCATGGTGTGGAATAATATGTTTGTTCATTTATTGTGAATGTGAAATTTCAGGTGTGGAACTTGATAATTTTAATTCCTCGTTCGATACCAAAGTTTATTGTTTGTGTGTGGGTTGCGCAAATAAACTCTATTTTATTTCCAAAATTAATTATATTTTTGTTAATTTTATAACTGACCTCACACGAAAATACACTTTTTTTTTGGACTTTGGTAAAACTGCAAAGCCTGAGATACAAAAATTTTAGCAGTGCTATATGTACAAAGTGTACCTTTTTATACTAAGCAACGGCTCTTTTGATCATGTTGGTGTATTTTCAGAAAACACATTTGAAATCATAAATCAATTATACAACACCAATGATCCAATTTATTTCCAAACTTTAAATTGAAAATCTGAATATACATAGATTAGTGATGGCAAGGTCAAGTGATCTTCACTTATACTTTTTTTATTTAACTATTTTTATAAATAAACCCATTAAATCAACAGATTCACAATGATTCTATCCGTTGGAGATGGGAAAAATCGTGCGTTCCTTTCCTGTTTTGATACGAGTTCTACAATATTTGGTGATTTCTGGATTCGATTTATTTTGTTTTGATTTGGTTTGTTTTAAGAGAGCCAAATTAATTTAGTTAATAGAATACTAATCATGACATTACATTTATTTTATTCAAGTATAATTTAATTCATAATAATGACAGTTTTTTTAGGAAATTTACTGCAACTTTGTTAATTATAAATTATTAATTAAAATTATGAATTTTTTAGGATGGCTGATTGCGCCCGGGCCAACCGGGAATCTTACTTGGGTTTGGTTGCACAATGTTTTTGGAGATCCAGTTTAATTTAGTTTATGGAAAATTTAATTCATAATAATAATGTTTTATTCCAGGACATTTACTATTATATATGGGTACTAATTAATTATTAAACATTTTACTAACTATTGACTACTTAGGTATCTGTAACCGGGTCAAGTCTGTAATATTTAACAACCTTTCCTATCCCACCATCTTGTTATGTGTAAAAAAAGGGTGTACGGTAGGCCCGGCGTATCCGGGATCCCTGTTTAGCCTTGGCCGTACATTCTATTCAATCAATCAATCAAACAAACTTTAAATTGAAAATCTGAAATTAGTTTGATAAGTTTATGATCGCATTAAAACCGGCAGTTAATAATTAGCGCTGTGAAGGAAATAATAACTCATTGTGGTCTGCTCAAAATTTTACCAATCATAAATATATAATAATTATTAACTCCTACTTCGTCCGAACAATGATAGTTGTAGTACTATTATGACAATGTATAGTTTATGAACACACTCCTAATGGATCATTCGCTCAAAGGTCGAAGGAAAATTTTATTATCATCGGTGAGATTTTAACCATAAACTCGTTTCAAACATGCGACTTGACTTACATCGAAAATGACGATGATTTGAATTTTAATTGAATTGTGAAGTTCAATTTTTTGTTTTGTATTTTGATGCAAATATAATACCCATTGAAATTTGATTGCCATTAATTAAGCACATAAAAATGTTTTTGTCGAAAATATTAGATGATCGCAGTTTTGTTTATTTTTGTATATGTGCCGACATGTTGTAAATATCATATTTTTCGTTTCGATATAACAACGATATTTTAAAAGTAAAAGTATTATTTCGTAAAAATATTTGTACAGTTATTCTATCCAAAACTCCTCGAAATGAAAAGTATGATAGTTACCATGTCGGCACTGTTTATTTTAGCTTTTAATTATTTGAAACTTCCGGACATCGTGGATGGATTCTCAGTCTCTGTCAAAGTTGCAAGGACTGTTAACAGGGAGTGTTCTCTCACTATGGTTATTGTTCTTGGTTATTAAAATGGTCTGAACCAACTTCTAGAAGGATATGCTTTCAGCGCTAACAGATGAAATGAAAGTTCAATATATGGGAGACACCCAATATTTACTAAACAGTTAACTAAAAAACGTCATATTCACACGTTAATGAACTTGATTCACAGATAAAGATCATTAAGGAATTTTAGAAGTTGACATGTAAAATCTAAGAAGAATTTACTGTTTAATAAAAAACTAGTGTAGATGAATAATGGTTTCGATAATAATGTTTTTAAGAAACTTAGGCAAATCCTTTTATTTTAAAGGAAGTAATAATTATCCGCAGTGGATTTAATGTCCTTTGAAGGTCAATTAATATCCCCCTTTCATTCACGCACACACCACCCATTCACACATTTACAGTATACCACCTGCACAATGCAAGCTCCTAGTACAATCCCTGTACACTGAAATGAGCGGTGGGTCGGCACTGAATTCTGCACTCCAACAGAGGGTCTTAGTTCTGTTTATTAACATCACCAATCGTAATCGATGATGAAAATTCGCTTTGCATCCAGCCTCTGGTGGGATTCGAACCCAGTACCTCCCGGTCCAAGTACTGAAGCTTTAACCACTGCACCAGACTTGCGGTGTACTTGCTTCTAAAGTGCCTATGTATCTATTGATCTTTAACACTTAGAGTTCTAAGCACCCTGAATCCTTTTCTTTCTTTTGGATTCATTCAAATATGTATGTTCCCTCTTATTGACTGCGTAATTTTAAACCCGCTGGTACTATTACAGTTCGTATTTCATGGTATTTAAACAAAAATTGATGTTAGAAACTAATAGGGTTTCTCTCCTCCTCTTCCATTAGGGAGTTATTTTGCTAAATCTGTTACTAACTGATCATCCCTTATCCAACCTGTTGCGTTTACCGAAAAAAAGGAAAATCTCAACGATTACCCCAAGACACCACACGCTAAGGCGTTTTACATAACGAAGGCTAATACAAGGTTGCCAATGGCTCATCGTCAAAAGCAACTGGCATGGTTGGATTTGTTTCTTTTAGGCAAAATCTTGAATGAGGAACGATTTTATTAGCAAAAAATTGTTCCTCATTCAACATTTTGCCTAAAAGAAACAAATCCAACCATGCCAATGGCTTATGACGATGAGCCATTGGCAAAGTTGGGCTAATACAAGCTGAGTAGAACAAATTACGAGTGTCGCTAAGAAAAATCCGGCATCCATGAAATCTGTGGCTCAAGAATAATCAACAAGAAAATTATTTGATCTCCAATTAAAAAGAGTAAATATATATATATTTAGTTGTGATAATTGAACTATTGTCTGAAGTTCAGATTCATTATTTTCGCAAATACAACAATTTTTAATAAATACGATGATACGATGGAATAAGATTTAATTTAAGATCAGTATTGTTCGATTAAATATTAATTAACATCGAAACGAAATTAATTAACTTTGAGCTACGAACCAGTGTACTAAGCTTAGGATGAAACAGCAAAAATTTATAATATGTGCTAATACGCATAACAAATATTCCGCAAAATCGTATGATACTTTTCGTTTAGTGATTACGTACAAAATCGTTCAAATTATGCGTACAACAAGAAAACAGTTCGCATCATTTTTTCAATTAAGTTTTTAAACAAATTTGTCACTGTTACAGCACATACTACAATATTACGTATCTTTTCATGTGTTGTTAAGACTGCCACCAGCTATAAAAACATTAAGTACGTATATGAACATACGACAAACAATTTAATTACCATATGTAAATTATTATTTTCGATAGATATGACCTCTATAGAATATTAGCGTTTAATTTAACCTTTAATTGTTACACTTTAAACAAAAACTAAATTATATTTTCATTTCTTTTAGAAAAAAATAAAAAATTCAATGTCAAATGACAATTAAAAATCGTACTATTCACGATTGTGTAGTTTCTTTATATCTTTCTTATTGTTTAAGAGTTTTTTTAGACGAACAAATATAACATAACGTAATAAAAAAAGTGTGAATTAGATTAGATTACAATGAATTGATATGTTGTTATCTCTATCTATTGTATTATGATGGTGCGAAGGGAATTCAAAAGTACAACGTATTCGTTTATATTATATGTATGTACATTATTATGTAACACAACTGGGCTAAATAAGTGATTTGTATTCGAAATGGTTACGTATGCTGCTTTATATACTAAACTTGAACATTTATCGTTCAAAGTCATTTGATTTTTGCCGTGCACACCTCCAAACTAAAGTCATATTTCTAGTGATTCATATACCTACTTATAAAAATATTTTCTATTTTATTAACTGTATTGTGTACTAAATAATGACGGGAATCACCAAAATAAAACTTATTTCAATTATGCCCCGTTATAATAAATCCACCATATTTGTTTGTTATTTACAATGTCCATATTTACATTACATAAATAAATTGATTTCATTTAATATTCGCGCGACTCATTTGCCATTTGTTTTTTTTTTTTCAAAATTAGATGTGAGCAATTGAAATCGAACATGTTACTCGTATTTATAGCCAGCGCTTTGGTATAAATATCTAATGACTAATAAATTGCAAACAGCAACGGTAATAAAAAAATCGTTATACATGCATTAATTAATTGGTAATTAAATGTAATAGTTTTTTTTTGTTTGTACCGTGGAAATAGCCATTCTTTTTATTTGATTTATGTTAATATGTATATTGTATATTTAGATGCATTGATTTGGTATCGCATAAGTTATTTTCAATAATTTTATCACTTACAATCATTAAACAAATGCAATTTTGTTTAATTATTAGATAATTATTGCTTTGTTACATTGTTACGATACTATAATAGTTTAGGTAATTTGGACAACCTTATTGCCTTTAATTTTTTCAAATAATTGAATTGAGAGTCGAATGTCATTTTAATAATAATTGTGATGGTACAGAGATTAGACAATAAAGCGTGTATGTCTTTAAATGGGAAACAAATTAAGTATTTACTCCTGCTGTAAAGTAACTTGTGGCTGTGGAATGACTTGTGGCTGTGGAAAAAATGCCAAATCACTATGTTCCAAGCCTGAATACAGTTTTACAATAGTTACGGATACTAAATACGGTAAAATTCTACTTAGGCTGCGGGCCAATTGTCGGGTAAAAGTCAATTTTAAGTAAGTTTTTCGGTAAATTCATTTATTTTACAAAAACTCTATGGCAAAATGACCGAATAATTTGTTATAAATGCGATTTTTATCATAGTAAATGGTTTACCCGACTATTGGCCCACAGCCTTAAAAGAATTTTTTTCGATTAACTATTCAATTTGCGAGGCACGGACCATATTTAGCCAATCAAGACCTAGGCCCCTATTTGGCAATTCGAATTCGAATAAACGAAAGATAAGCGAAAGAATAAACGAACGATCGGTATTTGTGAATTCGAAAACGTATAGTAATCTAAAATTCTAAACCAACGTCACAAAATAAAAAACGAAAACGAATAACCATGAAACAAACGAAACTTTGAGCAACAAAGTATAAACGCACAATGAATGACGCATCTAAAGAATAATTGCAATCCTCAATAATAAATTCATACATAATGCTATATAATTGGTGTAAACAATTTTTTTTATTATTTTAGAATAATTTGTATTAAAACAAAAAGCCTGCGAGAATTTCGGACTCCGAAATAATTTTAATTTTTTCGTCATAATTCCAAAATCAAGGCTTGTATTTTTCGTACACGTATAACCATAAAACAAAATTTCCCTGCCGATAACTTTACAGTGAATATTTTTGGAAATTCGTTCGAATTTACAAATATGTACTAAATCATGTTCGAATCGAATTTATCGGTCGGATCGAATTGTCAAAACCTAATAATGTAATAGCGATACAAGAGTATAATATATGGTCATCAACGGGCACACTCTCTTTACCGCAGCCAGTTGAAAGGAGAATTTGGAGACGATTTCCGATCATCAACAGGCCTATTTTTACGATAAGAGTCCAGCAAGAAATTTATCATTATAATCTTTGCGAATCGTCAACATGCATGCACCTACCGTTGACAAGACGATAATGTCAAAGATTTATTCTATGTTGAGTTGATTAAAAAGTGAATAATACAACCCCACATCATAATATTAACACATTGTAAACGGTATATGATGAAAAGCATAAGCATAAAAATGTGAATTCACGTTATCCGTCTTCAATGTGTTAAGATAATCGCAGATGGGTTTAATGCTAAAATTGGTAGGAGTATAGAAAGTAGCTTTTTTCGTTACAAAAGAATCCCCAAAGGAACGTGCATATTAAATGATGGAATGGTAACGTTGTGATCTAAAACAAAATTCTTCCAGCGTATCTGACGCTAGAACCTACAGCGGGCCGATATCGTTAGCGATCACATGCTTGTCGTTTGTTAAATATAAGTGTTAATTGTCTTTAACGTTCACCAGACAAGCAAGAAAACCATGCGCTGGAAACTCAGATGTATTAAATGACAACATTTTGCAGCTAAGCTAGTCTGGTGCCACCGAGCATATCGGTACAGCCATTACAACAACCAACCCTATTCTACCTAGTCTGCTAAAGATGGCTTATGGTGTTTTTTCTATAAATGCTCTATAGCAAGTCATAAGTTATGTTCAGTTTTCATGTGATCTCAAGCCATAGTTATCGTCTTTTTACTCTAATATTTTTTATTTTATCTTAACATCTAGAAAAAGTGGGAAGCTCTATTGTCAAGCGTAATTAATGCAGTCTATTATCGGAAAAAAATCACAGAAACCTCGTAATGAGTGTACGACCCCAATGCTGAGAATACGTCGATAACAAATAGAAGCTGCGTGCTGAATGGGTAGCTCGGAGCATAATCAATCTTTGAATCAAATACTTCTGTGCCAGAAAAGAAACAACTAATCTTTTCCGCCAAAAGCCATCTCCACGACCATTTAAACAGGAGAATTGAGAAGTGGCGTATGTTCTTTCAGAGTGGCACACGTATTTTCAAAATCGACTAACGTACTCCTATTAAAACAATTGCCCGTTAAGTGAAAATATCTTGGGAAAATTTTCGCGGCATATGGTTATTAAACACGGTCTACAATTTTTTTGGAAATGTTTGTTATACATGACTCAAAATCTCATCTATGTAAATATGTGGTTTTTGACCATCCTAACAAGCACTTAATGCTTTACAATCAGAATGATTCTGAAAAAATTGGATTTGGGAGTACTATATCAACTCTACATCGATTTTGAAGAAACCAAGACAGCATTAATCGTGCAGAACTTGTGGTCCTCGCTCACATGTCTTGGGAATACAAGAGAAAATCTTAGGGCTGGAGACCTATTATGAAACCGATGAGTAATGGATAGCATATCGCAATTTTTGCGAACATCAAGCAACCATTACTTGGTTTAGTACAAATTTGGGCGATAGCATGGAAACGAGACGAAACTTAACCTTCCGCATGCCAATATGCAGTACTCAACAGCCCTGCCAGCTGGCTTGGATTCAATGGACCAATCATTCATTAAGAAACGAATACTAGAAAGAATTGAGAAAGAAAAGATACAATATTGAAATACTTGGCCTCGATGGAAGAATAATGGAGATTTAACAACAAGCGCTGGCAATTATCTAATATATGGCGTAGGCATATTAGCAACAGCTAAAGGAGAGAACGCGCTTCTTGAATGAAAATCAATAAGTAGCAGAATAGTAACAGCAAGATTCCACTCGAAAATAATATCTACGACAATTATTCAATGCTGTACACCTACGGCCGAATTAAACGACACAATTAAAATTGCAACCAATAACACCGACGTGACGTCAATTATGTATGAATAAAGAAGCACCACCAACTGTGTCACAAAAAAGGTATTCATCAAGTTCGCACACATAGATATTCACAAATAAATATTCACAAAATCAATCTTCTATAGATTAACAAAAATCTTATATCATTACAACACGACAGAGTAAAAAGGTACAGAAGTACACAGCGATCACCAGCAAGTCAAAGCAACATTCAACATTAAACCAGAGCGATGAAATGTACAAATATAATCGAAGGAGTTTATTTTCCTCATCAAGATTGAAAACACTTACATAAGAAACACGTTCAACGAAGCGCCCCAAATCAATCTGACAAACTACAAAACCAGTAATATCGATCAGAAATTCGAATAAATACTAGAAACATATCACGACAGCTTCTAGCGCGCTTACCTGCCAAGAATACACTACAAAACCATGAATTAGAGATGAAACTGGAAGAAAATTGATGAACACATTCAGCAGAAGCTAAAACTCATGCCTCAATCAGCAAACACTTAAGACCTTAAGTTGGACGGTGTTTGTACCATTTCGGTTAGTGCTACAATCACCAAAATGGTGATAGGCTTGGTGGTCGTACCACACCCTTAACCCTCGTCCGGCGGCATAATTTTATAACGCTAAAAGGCGGCAGACATTCAAAAGTACTTTCATACATTTTATATGAAAATCGTCACTGTAGACATAATTTTTGTAAATAGATAATATTTGAAATTTCCACATTATTAAAATGTAGAGATCTCACAAAGCTTTAACTCTCTCTGGCTTCTAAAAGAAGACTTATTAGTATTTAAAAACAGAAAAGGTACAATTGTACCTATGCCGCCTGACGAGGGTTAAATGGTCCAAACGGAGCAGCAGTCATGAGAATAGAGCAGAAAATCAAAAAAAAAAAATATGAAGACACACATGCGTATAACTAACCAATATCCGAATAACAGCTTTTAATATTTTTCGTCAGCTTGTCAAATTGTATGTTACTGACCTGAAGCTTTCACCAAAGAGAATAAGACAAAGAGCAATTTTTGTAAGAATAGAAAAAGTGTATGAAAAAATTAATTATTAATTAATCTCTAGTAAACACTAAGGAAAATAATGCTTTCAACATTTGAAAAAGTTTGTCACGTCAAGTATATCTCAAGGATAACGATTATTCTCTTTGGGTCTACGTTACAAATGATAAACGGCGTTTGACAAGGATCATCGTGTAACAAGTTTATTAGAACAACTCAAAAGAGATCACATCTGTTGAAGTTTACTAAGTGAAAAATAAAATAACACATTACATTTCAAAATGTTGACAACCAATCACAACAAAAACTAACCGAGAAAAAGTTAACCGTAGCAAATAGACTATTTGACTACATGATTGATTTAGAAATCACTAGACGTTCAGACCAGATATAAAGGAGACAGGAGTTTTAAGTATATCCCTTTAAAGCAAGGTTTCAGGTCATCCTTAAATAAAATTGATTAAAGGTTGACAACAACCATTACAATTTTAATTAAGGTTTAAATTTATAAAAGATGAAGTTTTAATATTAATTAATTATCGTATATGAAAACACAATATGTAATATGATTTTTGTATGGTGAAAAAATATGTCCTTGTGGGTTGTGTGTCATTTCGTCTGTTTATATAAATAATATAGGTTATGTAGCAGTTTTAATGGAATAAATACTTTGCTGCATTCCCGAAATTAGGTTTAAAAAATTGAAGTTCTTTAATAGATGCAGTACATTTTCTAAGTCGTATCAAGCTTCCCAAACAAAGAAAGCCTTCATTCGACCATGTAAAGTAATGTTGTCAAAATAACAAAATAAGAGAGACGCTATAGGATTACAAAAGAACCAAACCTCGCACAATATCGTAGGTGGCACAGTTACGTAAATGGATTTTTTTCTGCAACTGAAGGATACAATTCCATCATTGAAAGCACAAACAGAAAATACCCGGATAAAAGCAAAATTATTCAAATAATCTTGCTGCTATATAAACATTTATATTTGTTCAATTCAACGACCAAATCTCCTAACAACGTCGAAAACAAATTAGAGTTGCGTCATGACACACATTTGCCGTAAAACGTTTAACAAATTCAACTTTGTAGAGCAACGAGCAATTACCGACGAGACATTCGATAAAAATTTAAACATCATTGAATCTATTCAAAGGTCTTTATTATTTTTGTCTCCAACTTTCTTTACAAAAAATCATATATAATCGTACAAAACAAATATGTTTGTGTGTTTATTAATAAATCTGCTACATATTGCGCGTACATAGTACTCAATTTGTATGTTACTTATATGCACGTGCGGTTCTTTGTATAATATAATTGGAGCGATGACAGATCGTTACTTTGATTGATCAATAATTCGGACATTCATAGTTTTAATAATTGATTTGTTGACTCGAAATTATTAAGCCGTTTGTTTGCGATAAGCTAACGTATAATACGACTATGTAGTGACCTATTGACAAATTTTGATTTATATTATTTTAACTCTTGGTACATGCGTACGGACTACCGCATACTGCGTTCATATCAAATTCAATTTCTATTTTTATTATCGCGGTGTACATTTAATAAATTCTTCTCCCAAAAACAAATTCTATAATTAGATCGATCCACAAAAAAATGCAAAAAAAACTGAAAATATTTTTTCGCCGATTTCACATTATATACAAGTAAAATTTTTTGGCGTATGCATCACATGACTTTATCACACCTACGTGTGTTTAGTAATCATTAAAGAATACATTGTGTTCGTGAAATGAACAATTTGGGTTCAAATTGTTGAAGTAAAGTTTGCTGAAAAACGTTTTTCAATACTAGAACTAAGAAAGAGAGAATTAACATCAAATGATCATAATCAGATATTAAGATTATTGAAAAATAAATGTAACAATAGCGGAGATTCAAACCAAATATACTTTTAGTATAAAATGCGTGACAAGACCTCAGACTTATATGCCATATTAGTATGTATGTGTTACGGTAACGGCCGACATCGGTAAATGACCAAAATTTTTATTTTTTAATTCGTCTACATGAAATATTTGCTAAGCTTCCCCCTACATCTCCAGTTTCATTTATTCCCCATTAGATGGCCAAACGACATGAGGGGTACAATATTAGCTCCTGCTAGCACGTGAGAGTTAGTAAAGAAGGGTGACCATACTATGCCAAATCACTTTGTAATAATAATCATAAAAAGTAGTCCTTCGGGTGAAGGGTGAATTTCGGGAATATAGGACTACCATTTAGAGTTCTGAACAGTATAACAGTTTTTTTCTAATTTTAGTTCGAACATTTACCGATTTCGGACTTTCACCGTAACATACACTATTTTCTTTATATTGGTACTTTTGATCCAGAAAAGAATATGATGACATATTTTACGTTAAATTTTTTTTATTGTTTAGAGAAACATAGAGAAACATATACCGAGCGAGTTTTGAAGTGAAACCAAATAAAAAATACTCGTACGTAGCTACTTCTATTAAAAAAGCAGCAATGAATCATTCACACACAATCGAATTTAATGTTTGTAGTATACAATTTTTTTTATTATTTATTTATGAATTTAATTTATAAAAAAAAATATTTTAATTTCCCGATATGAAAATGATCAGTAAATTATTTAATTTGCTTTGTAATTTGAGCAATAATTTTTTTTTTTGCAAGCCAAAATATCGCGGACATATGCGGAAATAAAAATATTATATAAAGCTCAAAAAACAACGTATGATTATTGTTAATGACATTATTGGCAAGAACTCGAAAACGTATTGCCAGAAATTTGTTGTGAAACTAATTAAAGTTTTGTTTTGAAAAATTAATAATTAATGGTAAACATGAATGAACACAAGTTATTGGCAACCACTCTTTCTGTTTGCGTTTTTACTTTTTTGACTTTGGTGCTATTAGTGTGAAAATATATCTGTTGGTAAGATAGGCGTCTCGGTATAGTTTCCTACTAGAGACCCAAGATAATTTAAAATAAAATTTCTTTTATAATAGTCATATTGCATCTGAATAACTGGTTTGAAGGGATCAAGCTCGCTCACCTAAACGCCAAAAATGTGAAATGCTGGTCACGTCTCGTGAGATTTTGACTAGTCTTCAACAATCAAATTATTTCATATTGCAGAAATTTTGTTATTGTTTCAAATGGGCAGAATTAAAATTCTAAGAAAGTATGTATGTTTATTAAAAAAACTTAATGAACATGAAAAAAATTTGATATTACGTTTTCAGATATAGCGATGCATATAGGCCGTAAACTAATATTTTAAATTTAGGGCATAAACAAATTGCTCGAACCCAGAAAATTTAATTTTTCTAAACGTATACTTTTATTAAGAGGTGGGCTATTTGGCGATTTATGTTTAAAATGTAATAAAAATAAACACAAATCAATATTTTTCCAAATAACATTGCTTTATTGGCAAGAGGAAACCACCCAATTTGCACTAATACCATATAAAATATTCCGTGGCATGAAGGGTGAACCATTTCGAGATATGGGACTCTCATTTAATAGATTTCGAAGCAATCAAACAGTTTTTTCCAATTTAGAATTAAATTTAATAAAATTTATTAAATTAGATTGTAAATTGGTCTATACTAATCCAAATTCCAAAATGCACTAATACTATAAAAAATACTTCGTGGAGTGAAGGGTGAACCATTTCGAGAATACAGGACTCTCATTTCATAGATTTAATGAATACATCATAATGGATTATTATTATTATAGTTTTAAACTTTCATATTTAACACTTTAACCAAGGGGGTTTGGTAATTATATGTAATAACCGGTCAAAGTGAATAATTCTAAAAAATTATACACTTTAACCGACGTCATTGGTAATTATATATAATCACCGGATTATACATTTTGGCCGTAACACGATATCTAAATGATGAAATTTGTTTTCTGAGTACTATACAGCCTTAAATACCATTGATAAATGCGCCAACTATGATGAATAATATTATTTTCTATGGCAAATTAAGAAACAGCCTCTAATATTTTAATTCTAAACAAAAGGCAGCTATTATTTGACATATTACGAACCACAGCGATACGAAAAGGTATTGACACCCACCATCTCTATTAAAATTACACTGTGCTTGAATCGGAAACTTTTTTTGTGACAAGCTGGGCACGCAGGGAGTAAACCTAATTCAAGTATACTGAATTCAATAGTGCTAGTCCCATTTCAAAGTTAGTCCCCATTTTTGAGATATCGCTTTCGACATGTTTCTGCTCTGAGTCAAAAATTTGTCAAAATATACACCCATTTTCACGTTGATAGCTTGAACCATTAAGATTTTCGTTTCGCTTTATTTAGCAAAGTTGTTGCACAAGCCAAAACAAACAACTTTGCCGAACATATCAAGACCGAAAAACCACATCTACATTCACATTTTAGTGCTATTTTTTTTTGCTTTTCTTTTCGACGAAAAACATTCTTTTTATCATTTTTTGTCCAGTTATTAAATTTAAATCGATCGAATAAACATGGCATCGATAAATATAGATACAATAGAAACTATTTAAAAGAAAATTAAATCGGTTCAGTTAATTTTATTGTGATTTTTCTTAATATTTTCATAAAATTTAACATTTTTTTTAACTTTTTTAATTTTAATTTTCTGATTTGTTCGTGTCGTCTTCGGGATTTTCATCCTCTTGCAAATTTCAACAAATGTACCCAACAGTGCATGTAGCTTTTTCCCGCTGTACTAATGTTCAAGCATTGCCGTCACTTGGTGAAACCGCTCGCCGTACTCATCGGATTCGGCTGGTGATTGTTCGGCGAGTTTTTCGGCGACTCGGAGTCTTCTGCGAGAAGCTTTTGCCAAATCTGACAAGATCCTGCCTTGTTGAGCAACATGCGAGAAGACTGGGTCTACAGACGAATGACTTTGTAGGAGTTGCATGGACGAAGAGGAGGAAAAGACTTTAGATAACTTTCTATGCTCGTGTCCGGCACTATCATACAGAAGGCATAGGTATTTGGGCGTATACAGTATCAAAGAAAAGTAGAATTATTTTATGTGAATATCTTTTAAAAGAGGTATTTTATGTGAATATCTTTTAAAAGAGGTTGTGTGCAAAATTTCGCCAATTAATGATCCATGCACATTTTATTATTAATAAACTAATAATTCTAGATCAAGAAAATATTTTATATTAATTGAATGGAATGAATTATAAATAAATAAGTCATTTTCAAAGTTGATGGAATAATTTTCTCTATTATAATAATTGCTGCTCTTCATTAATTTAAATAATACCGGTGGTCATAACTTTATGAACATTTTTATAGCCTTTATGAACTTCCAGTTATTTTGAGATGAATAGTTACTGCTAATGAAAAACAAAATAGTTTTTTCATGATAATTACCAGTTATATCAACCATACATTTAACCATAATCACTTTTATGATTCTCTAAATCATAATTTTTTGTAATGTATATGTTCGTATCGCGGCAGCTCCAAACGAGACTAAACTCGACAAACAAAACCCAATCATATATAATACTAAGGATTCGATCATTGACTGCGACAAAATGAACCCTAAGTTACGCTAAAGACACCCCCAAGTAACATAATCTAAAATATTTATATTGCATTAAGTGACATTGAAAATTTTAAGAACCAGGAAAATAAAAATATAAAAACATTTGTACTGCTCTCATACAGGTTGTAAAATTAAAATATAATCAACTTTTGACCATTATGCATTAACCAACCACCCGTTAATATACTAGACAGGTGTGAAAATATCCTTGTTTATAAAATATAAAATTAGGTATGGCACAAAAACGAAAACTTGGTTAAAAATTGTTTTTAAAATATGTACTTACTAACTATTTTACAAATTGCTATATAAATACGAACAACAATGACCATATTTAGATAGAGTTCGCGAACAACTCTCATTCATCAAAGTTAAATCAACACATAACCGAACAACAAGGCGCAAATATATAAAAATCACTCACAATTCAGCTGAACAAATATTGATTTTGTTCGTGGTTTTATTTTCCAATTAACCGATCAATAAATTTATATTATTTTGGTTAGAAATGAATCATATTTACATGTTACTGACTTAATTTGCAAAACGGATTATTTTATTTTTAAGGTCATCTCATAATTTAATATTATGTATGTACATATTATCATTTATACAGATCACATATAGCTTACAGGATTTAAATCTATACACGCCATTTAGAAGTTACATGTACGAACATGTGTGGAGAAAGTTTCAAACCAATATACATAATTTAATAAACAGCTGATTTGAAAAATAAAAATCCATACAGCAAAATGCAAACCCACTTAAAGACTTGCACCGAATAAAGAAGAAGAAGACGTACAGAGAAGAATACACAATAGAACATTATATAAAATTACAAACGTGATTTTTATTAAAAATATATAACAGAAAACTATAAATAAATAAAAAAAATAAGAATTAAATTTGATCCAATCGAATGTACATGAAGAAGTATACGAGTGTTATAATACATAAGAAAATATAATAAAAAAAAACATTACATTATTTAGATAACGGGAACATCGCTGAGTATATTATAGTTTTTTTTCTTTTTGCCACATTAACAATTTACACACAATTCATTTTCTTGAAGAAAATTGTGTGTTTTTAAACCGTGTGTAGTAATAATCAAATAAATTCGTGTGACTGGCGAATTTCTTTAATTTATTTAAAAAAAATCTAAAATTGACATTGAACAAATACAAAATAATACATATAAATAAAATAATAAAATATGTATACCGATTTCACATATATTTTGGTTAATTTTAGCTTTAATTAACCTTAAACCTTTAATGTATCGACTTTAACGAAACAAATTTAATTATACCCCATAAACATATTTTTATAAAACAAAAACTAAATAAATAAAATTAGATCACTTATAAGGTCACTAAGAAATAACTATTCACCAATAATTATACATATTTTATGTACCACAATATATTTATTATGTACAAGCGTTCTAGAAACTATAGGTATTATACCACAAACACTACTAAATATTTGCACTGTAATTTAATTTTTTTTACTAGGTTAGATTACTTCGTTTTCCTTTATTTACGATTAATTAAAATTAAATTTTTCTTTAACCCTACGAAAAAAAAATTATTTAATTTTCACATACAAATTTATATATACAACAAAACAGAAAAAGTATTTTCATGTTATAACAATAATAACTAAAACTTAACTAAAATATAAATACACAGACAGAACGTACGGAAAAAAAATGAAAAACAAAAACACAGAGAGAAGAAACAGCAGTTTTTTGCTTATTTTTTATTATTCTGGGATGCGAACTGAGATCAGTATTAAATACCGTTACATTGCGATGAGATATATGTACTAATAGTTTTTTTGCGTCATCAAATCGATGATCCGCATTTACGCAAAGAATTTAAATTATTAATATAGAATGAATGAGAGTAGCTGTCAAACGAGTCAAATTCGGAGGGTAAAAGAGAACGCATATAAATCAACGGGTCGTATTTAGAATTTGTTCAATCGAAATTAAAAACTACACAAATTCACAATTATTTCTATTCCAATTTAGTACGGATTTTTTTTTTTTTTTATTTTCGGTAAAAAATTGTACTTATAGTATTCCAAAATAAAAAATAATTATGAAAAAATAGCACGTAGAATATGAACGTAGTAATAAGAAAAATGCGATACTGTAATATAACATATGATTCTATTATGTTTACAAAAAGAAAAAGCACAACAACAACCAAAATTCGTTTCTTACATTTTTTTGATTTATAACTTAAATTAATGATAATTTTATCACAAATCACTTTGCTTTTAACACAATTTTCATTTTATTTTATATAAACACTTATAAATGGTAAGGAATTTTTTTCGAATTTTTTGATGCGCATTTTGACAACACTTCACAAAGCACTTCATTGCAATATTTTAATGTTCAGTTTTCAATATTTATTCACAAACTACACAAAATAACACGATACACAAACTGTTTTATAATATTTTATTTTTTTTTAATTAATAATATCACGATTTTTTAAGAACACAAAATTTAGCGCGTCACTTTTTACAACAACAACAACTTGTCCCGTTAGCCTTTTCTTTGACATCTGAGATCACTACTATATGCATTTTTTTTTATAACCATCCTGTTCCCACATGACTCAAAATAGATAGCAAATATTATATTGATTTTTATATGGGAAAAAAATAGTTGCTGCTCTGGTTAATGTAACTCTATTCATTTACGTTCATTGAATTATGAACACAATCTAGTGAAAAACTCCAGTATTTTATCAAAATATAAATGAAAACAAGATTTTTTTTAATGTTTTAATTTTTTAAAATTAAATAATTTCGATTATACATAAATTGGAAAACAATTAAAATTTGGTTAAACTACCTTTATTTTTATCACAGCTTTTATGCTTTATGCAACATATGCAATTATTGCTCATATTGCGAATTTGATCACTATTTCTCCATATTTTTTCAATTTTTTTTAGGATGGACACTGTAGGATTGGGGCTTTTATATACGTTGGACTTAAGTAAGGCCCAACAATTCTCGATAGGGTATAAATCCGGAGAATTGCCAGGCCAAGTGAGGATGTCAATATTTTGGTTAAAGATGACATTCTGTTTCAATTTTGTGGTATGGAAAGGAGCTCCATCTTGCATAAAAGTGTAAGAGTATTGGCCTTGAGGTAGCGACCTCATGTAAAAAATAAGACGTATGTTAACACCTTTTTATATTGTTCTTTTCTCATCGTTTTCTCTACGAAGTATATTGGACCAGGTCCATCTCCACTATTGCAGCTCCTTATCATAACTAATGGTGGATGTTTTATGCTCAGTCCTGACTGCGCATTTCCCCCTAAACCTCTATCCTGGTCTAATTCTGACGAATTTGGAATTATGTAACAGCTTCTAGCCGGCATTCGTCACTAAATATAATCTATAAATTTAAAAAAAAACTCTTTAATTTCGATTTTTTTTATTTAATTATTGAAAATATATAATGAGTGCTTAAAATTCGATTTACCATCTGCCAGTCGTCTATTGTCCTGTGCTAATGAAGTTTAGCCCAAATAAGACGTTTTTCCGCATTTTCTTAACGAGTCTGGTTTTCTTTGCTGGACGCCTGCATTTCAAATTATTTTCATATGGCCTTCGTCGCAATGTCATCCCTGATATTTTTATCTTTTCTTTACTAAGGAGCTTTTCCAGCTCGTTCGTCGTTGCTCTGCGCTTTCCTAAGGCCGATTGAATAATTTTCCGGTCTATTCTGGGCGTTGTCTTCCTGATCCCCTTACTGTTTTTTCTCTTGGTCTCATAAAATGTACCCCCTGATTGAAGAATCTTTGCCAAATTACTTACTGATGAGCAAGAAACTGATTAGGTCCATTTTTCGACTTATTTTTGAAAATAAATGTCTCAGTCTAGACGTTCCAAACACACACACATACACTTAAACTTAAACACAAGTTTTTTAACTAAATGATAAAAATCACTTTTCCGGATCGATCCGATAAATTAAAAAAACGGAAAAGGTTTTCTTGTTATCTCTCTGATCTCTCCGATGTAATAATAAACAGTCCAACAATGATAAGTATTAGTATCGTAATAGGCTTTTCCCAAAACACTGGGTCAACCATACAAAAATTATAAAATTTAAAAAAATTATAAATTTTTACGATAGTAATTTTCGCATCATGCCGCAAAATTCATGCCGCAAAATTTCACGCCAATAATTTTTATTAAGTGACAATTGATATTTAACAAAGCTTCGTAAAATTTTTTAATTTAAATTGATTTTTCTATGGAAAGCACAGAAATGAAATTTATCGTAATCTTAATTTTTTTAAAGTTACGTTTATATTTTTGTTTTCAATTTGTGTGTGGTTAGTTAGCACTTTGCTTACTCGTATCAAATTATTAGCAGCCATTTTAGGTAAGTATATTTATTTTCTCGATTCAATAATGGTTTTGTTGTAGCGAATTGAACTATCTTCTATATAAAAAAATTAACTTGTTTCGCAAACTAAACAAAATTTTTTAAATTGTCAACCGATCATATCTTGTACAAAAATAGTCGGTTTTTTCGTAACTTGGTGAACAAATATTGGTCTAAAAACTCTATAAAATTGGTTTTATTCACACATATCTAAAACGCGTTTCTTTAAACATTTTTAAAATAACCAAACAGGAATTTTAGAAAAATGGATGATTATTGTAAAACGGAATATCCTGATCTAAACCATTTACATATATTACACGTACTAATCATGCCATTTTTGGATCCGTGCTATGATCACGATATCATTATTACAAAAACTGTATAGGAATTAGGTGAACATTTTAGTGAGAGTAAAAATCGATATAAAACAATTTTTTTTTGGAAAAATCGATTACTAGATTAAAGTTTATATCAAGGAAAAAACTTTCTAAAGAAAAAAAGTTTTGTTCGACGTTTGTTGGATCTGGTTTTACTTCCAGTTTACAATATTTCTTTAATGCTGTTCTCAAGCGGTCACCCATGATGTTCTTGCATTATTGCTCTCCTCCACTTCCATAGTTAAAGGGCCCCCATCCCCCTAGTTTATTTAATGAATAAAATGAATTTTATTTTTTGATTTTAGATATTCTTGTGTGCATCAAAATTTTCTATTACAAAACCAGGTGGGAAATTAGCAATGCTTAGGTTCGACGTGAATGATAAAATAATTTAATACATATTTTTATGTGTGCATTATGCAAATATTCTATAAATACCGGTGTGCATGGCAAAGTCATTCTGTTAGTTAGATAAGTTAAAATATTATTATATTACATCAATAACCGAACATTTCATGTATATCCTCGATATTCTATTTGTTCAGCTTATTCAGAGTAAATAAAAAATTAGAAATCTATGAAAAAAAATTCCAAGAATACCAAGATAAACGGTAATATTTTCTGAGAAAATATCAATAATTTTATCGCCTGTGCATATCGCGAAAAAATGCCATAAATTAAAAGTTTCTCATTAACATAAAATTAAATAATGAGAAAAACAATTATCGTGCTCACATTTACGAGTGCATAGACATACTGCCTTCTTCTGGGTACAATCAATTTGGTCGTATTTAACATTTTTGAATAGCATCTACTACACACCCAAAGGTTTTAATGGGATTTAGAACTTTTTATTCCGGCTTTAAACTATCAGTTCCTCGTCTTAGAGACAAAGAATGGTTTAATTGGACAGTTAATTTGTCCCGATGATACACTTAAAAATAGATTTTGTTAGCCTAAATTATAGCTTTCTGAGAGAATCTGAAAATTATTGAGATAAAATCACTAGTGAGTATTTCAAATTCGTTTTACTTGATAATCAAGTTGCCTCAATTAATTATTCTCTTATGTTTAAGTGTTAGCATTTTCCTGTTTTGTATTCTTAATTCGAGCTTAGATTTGTCAAATTAGTCTAGCAAAACACATCGTTACTAGTCAAACAATACTTTTAAAATGTTCAAACAATAAATCAGGGTCTTCACTATGCAAAATCGCTGAGATTTTCTATCATGAGACTAAATTTATGAATATATGTGTAAGTAAGTTATACAAATTTTGAAACTCTCAGCAAATTATCAGGAGGCTATTTCACGAAAAAATTATCATGAAATTTTTACGAAATGTCAATGCTACCTAATGAAATTGTCAATGCTATACTGTTTTAACATAAAAATCTATTAAATTGGTTGACAATATTTACGTATTTTTTGAAATTTGAAGAAATTATTATGATATTTGTTTGATAATTATTTATCAATACATTGAAGAAAACAAACACATACATAAAATATCATAAGAGAAAGTCTAAGCGATTTTGCATAGAGAAGACCCCGTGTAAACAACCGATTGGAATTTTGTTTTGCATTCTAAAAATTAAGCCTATATAAAATTAACATTCAGATTAGTCGAAACAAGTCGAGTTGAGTTATCTTCGGATCACCATTCAATTATATTTACAGTGCTGACATGTTCTACCATCACATTTCCGATACTTTATCGAAGATTATGTCTCGCTTCTTTAGAATAAAATGTGACACTATTTCACATTTTATATCATTTACCAGTGGCACTATTCTGGTTTTCCCTGGGAATAGCGAATTGGGCAAAATATTTTAATAGCATTTTTGACTAAACTGTACTTTTCTGGCCTACGGAGGGAATAAGTTTGGTGTAAATATTTTCGAAACAAAGATATATTGGGAACCATTTTTCCCTATAAAAATTTTGTGGAACAAAAGTTTCCCAATTAACTTTGTTTCGAAAATTTTTGCACTAAACTTATTCCTTCAGTAGGCCAGAATAATATAATTGGAACAAAATGCTATGAAAATATTTTTCCCAATTCCCTATTCCCAGGGAAAACCAGAATAGTGCCTGGGGGCTATTTGGGAATTCGATTCAATAACGAGAATTCTAGATTCATATTTGAATTTAACTAAGAATCGTTTGAATCACATTTAAATCAAATATGAATCTTGTACTCTCGTTATCGAAGCGAATTGTGTGCTAGCAAAAGAAAATAAATAATTCATAAATGAAACAGTTGTCCATTTTAGTTTAGGAAAACGAGAAATAAACTTCGATAAAGTATCAAAAATTGTGATGGTAGAACATGTCAACACAGGATTCAAACAAGATCGTTAAAATTAGGTTGAAACCGAATTAAGAATTAATATAAATGATAATTTAATTAAACAACAAAAATTTAATTTTATTTTGTTAATTTAATATTGAAATAATTAAAAGTACAAAATAAACTGAAATTGAATAATTTTAATATAAAGCGATTATTAATCAAATAACAAAGAAATTTTTCGATTTATTTTGTTTTTCGATTCGACTCTGTATATAGTGTATTTTGAAGGTAGGTTGAACTCGACTCGACTCTCAGTGTATACAACAAATTTGAACTAAAAATGCGATATTCGTACTATCGTACTCAATGTTTTTATTGTTTTCATAACTAAATTGTAAAAATATTTCAATTGTATGAACTGTGGTACTTCCAAATTTTATATTTCCTCCTCGAGTGGCGCTTGGTTAAAATTTTGACAATAACATGGTTGCTTATTTTATGTGTAATTATGAACGTATATAGCAAATTTAAATATGAATATATGTAAAATAAATACTAGTTAATTATGGTCCGTTTACATCTAAATCATTACGATTTTTCTCAAAATTTGTACATGACAAATTTCTGCTTACAAACAAAAATTTTTGTTAGCCAAATGTTTTCCACATAAAAATTTTCAATTTTTAAGTTTTTATGCGATATTTAAACCAATTGAAACACACTCTTAATTTAAAAAAAGAAAAGAAATTTAAAAAATTATTAAAGTAGCCGGCGAAAAATTCGATTAGTATAGAGAATTTCAAAGCCAATTGTATTCCGATGGGGGAAATTTCCACCGATTTCAAGATTACAGCCCCAGAAACGAATGTCATTAATAATTTAAAATAAATTATACGAAAATTACTACTAGTATCATTTCTATATAAAATTGTGCTCTCTGTATTGAAAGTGCTCCGGGACCAGTTTAAAGGTCGTGAATAAAGAGGTGAATAAAGTGTCAAAATTTTGACTTTTTAATTTTTTAAACGGTATTTTTTACGTTTGACACACACAATAAGTGTAAATTTTATTTATTATTGCAACAAAAGGTTTTCCTCAGTTCACCTTGATGGGCTTCGAGCAAGTTAGTTTTTCAATTAAAATTTAAGCTTACCGAGAATTTAAAGACCATAATTTAAAAAATATATGTATTGCCGTATATGCAAAATGAGATAATTAATACGTAGCAGCCAAGATTTGAGAGGCAATCTCAAAAGATTATGTAACTGAAATAAAAGAAATGGTTCACATTAATAACCCTAAGTCACTAGTCAAATATGCATTCATTCCAGTCAAATATGCATTTATTGTTATCTTTAAGTCAATAGAACATACAATATATAACCAAGATATTGATGTACATCCATCCGACCAACAATCAAATCATCGAAGTTAGTTTATGGATATCTTACAATTACCAGCCCAGATTGTACAGCGAAACTAAAAAAATAAAATGAAATATAACTTCCAATATTTATATATTTTTTCTCAACAGGATAATATTGCCGGCGAGTTTTTTTGTCTAGAAACATAACAAATCCAGTTCAGTTACACAGTACAGACTTTTTAAATGAATAACTTAAATGTGTGCACCTTCAATCATTGTTTTGTATTCTGCTTTAAAAAATTCTGTCAAGTTGTTGAAATAGACACAGCAAACAATTTAAAATGGACATTCATCCACAGAATTAATAGTATCCGAAAATGGAAGAAGCTTGCATCCATAAAATGGATGAATTGGAATAATCTGTTTATCGGGCTTTAAGTATCTATCGCAAGTCTGAAGAGCAATATGACATTGTACTAGAAATAATTAAGATGGTTGTGGGATAAGTGTATTCACACATAACTCTAAGATAGCAAATTATATTTTAATATGAAATTTATAGACCTCCTATCAGTACTTTGTTTTTTTTACAATTTTTAATTTTTTACTTACAATCCCAAAATTAAATTCTCATGGGAGATCGATATATTTATTATCGTTCATAAGTGAAATGGTAAATCAAATGTAACGGCCATTGGATATATTCTATTGGAAGTTCAAACACAATTAATACGGTAATGCTATAGCAGACCTAATCTGTCTTAAATAAAAATTTACAATTTTGGATTTTTCAGTTCAATTTTAGGGTAAATTAGTGCACTAAAATTAGTTTCAATGTAGTTAATCTTTTTAATTGTCCGTATTTTAATATAAGAATAAATAACGCAAATATCTAGACAACATTTCTTTAAAACTTGGATTTATTAGGTTCTAGCTTATATTTATGAAACAGGGCTAATGTGTCAACAAAACTTTTCAACTATTTTAAGAATCGATCATTTAATACTGGAGACTATTTATGAAATTTAAATCTGTGCTGTTTCTGATATCGAAAAAATCTGTTCTATTTTTAAGCTATGGCCAATTACTAAGTTCGATTTCACGTGAAATCTTCATACGATTTTACCAAAGTGAAATTAGAAATGAAAAATTTTACTTCTGTTTTCATTTTGTGGTACTCAGTTCACCAGCGAAAAAACCAAGTGCGTTCAATACATCAAAGATGAAGCGCATAAAAACTCCAAATTATTTTGTGAAAAATTATTAAGTGAAAATAATGCGGCACATTATTTTTACGTAGAATTTTGACATTTGCTTATATTTGACAATAAATAAAATTCTTAAATACGATAAATATTTAATTAAAAATTTATCAATTTAAATAATTTTATTCACGTAAAATAGAGAAATTCATCTATGTGTATGTTTACATATTTACACGTTAAAAATAAAAATTCTCCAAATAAAATTCCATTTCTATTCCACCCGAAAATAAATAAATTTTTGAAGATCGCGTTTTTCCTTTTTTTTTCATTTCGTTTGCTAAGGTCTGGATTAATTAACCCACACGACCTATGGGTATTTTATTGCAATGTGTACATTATATGTATTTTTGTATTATTGTTTCTTATTTAATTATTTTTTAGTTATTTAATTGTAATGATATGACTCAGATTGAAAAAACCAAGTGGACACAAAAGACTAGTAACCTCAAAAAGAATTTAATTAATTTGAAGCTCCTAAATTAGTGTTCATTTGTTGTATCTTCTACCGGAAGTGGAGACTGCGTTAAAATATCATTTCACTTTGAGCTGAGTCTAAAGCGAAATTTTAACGCGGTCTCCAAAAATCTATTTATTTTCGCGTGAAATGATTTTTTTTTTGTGAGTTTTTACTTTTAACGTATAAATTTGCAGACACACATAAAGGAATTTGTTTATTTTACGTGAATAGTGAATAAGTTAAATTAAACTGATTTTATTTAAAATTTATAGATTTAAATAAATTATTATCAAACACAAGCAAATGTCAATTGTCACCATGTCATGTTTATGCGCCCCACCTTTAATGTGACCCGTTTATTTTGAAAGTGGCATAAGTCATTTTTTCAAAAAATCAAGTTAATGATAGCATTAGTTAGAATTTAACGGTATCTCGTCATGTTATAAAAATTTCCAATCAATACTATAAGTATCCTGTGATAATAAATACAAGTAAATCTTCTCCAAACTTGGCATCAATATTTTATAAAAAAAATGACTTATGCCACTTTCAAAATAAAAGGCTCAGTTATTGAAACACTTGGCTTTGTCGCTGGTGAACTGAGTAGTACAAAATGAAAACAGAAGTGGAAATTTTCATTCCTAATTTCGCTTTGGTAAAATCGTATGAAGATTTCACGTGAATCGAACTGAGTACTAAGCAAAAAATTCGACCGCTGTTTGATAAAAATTTAAATTTTTAAGGGATCTTCATAGAGGTGTTTAATTTCGATTGCAACCTCTTTTGTAAGAAAAGCTTCTAAAATAGTAATAGAATTAGCGAATTTTCTAGGAAACTTTGAATAGCTTCCAACACCTCTTTAAACTTCAAATCTCATTATCATCATTACAACAATACAAATCCAGTCATTCAAAGTAGTTTAATTTCAATGCCATTCGTAAATAACAATTTAAATGATAACAAAAAGTTCTCATCCCTGATTAGTATAACACAGCCATATCGATTTTAATTGTATTTGTATAGCGCACACAAGCACACAGAAGAACAGAGAGAAGAATGAAAATACGAACGAGCGAAAGAAACTCTTAAAGACCAAGGCATAATAATTTGAATATGTGCTAAAGTGTAACATAAATTTTCAAAGAGGCTCCATACAACGAAATGGCACAAATAAATTTGCATTCATTTCATTGCTCATCTCATCTCAAACATAGCGTGTATGGTGGATATAAAATAGCCGCCACTGCATAATTTTCGTGGGTACAATATCGACCACCCACATTTCGGGATTTGCTTGTTTGTCCATAATTTTATTTTGATTATAGGAATGAAAAGTTTTTGCACCAAATAATTCAAATTTGGTAACAATGTATTAGTAGTACACATGCACACGTGTAAAACTAAAGATAGAGGGAGTACTATAATACTCATAGTAGTTTTTGTCAATTTGTGCATTGCGGATTCAGTAATTTTAATCTTTCGTAATATGTATACAACGTTCAATGTAAAATTTGAGTATGTAGAGATTTTATACAGGGATATGTAGATATTATACAGAAAGAAAATATGTATAATCTTACACGCTTTGGTATTTGTGTTCCTAAAGTAGATGTATAAGAAAATGTATGAATAATAATAATAATAATAATAACAATCAGTTTTGACTTTCTCTTTTCAATTTTTCTACACGGCTTATTACACAATCAGATGTTCTGATTTTCAATAGTCGTCTTATAAATATCGTTCATGGTGTATTTCCTATATTGAGATCTTAGTTTTATTTATGATAGTTGAAACTATAAATTATTACTGAATATATTAAAACGCTACATTGTTGCTAAAAAAAATTAAGAGAAAAATAATTTCAATTTCACTTAAGACCATAAAAATCAAAAACAAACAAACCAAAAAGTCTTTAAAACTGTGCCCTATAAAACTATATTTAGTTTTTTCTAGTTTCTTGTATGACGCGAGTTTTTGGTGGTTTAATCGATGTGCGGATACGAAGAAGAACTCTCGAAATAAAGTAGAGTACAAAGGTAAACCAACTAGAAAAGTATTGTGGGTAGATTCAGTGTATGAAAATTTAAAATCACAATATGTGGCACAACAGGAAAGAAATACTCATTTACGTTCGAGTAAATACATATAAGTAAAATTATTTGTGTTAAATTTTATATTAGAATATATAATAATTGTCGTCATTCGAACCCAATGGGTTCATTTTAATTGGAAAATCTATATGCAAAATACAAAATATTCGTCCGACGATGAAGAGGAAGGAAACTTAGTTTTTATTTTCACAATTTTCAAACTATATCACGTACAGATAGGATAAAGTTATACAGAACATAAAATTATAGTAAATAAGCTAAGTTGAAAATGGGATGATTGATGAATTTTCAAAAAAAAAATTAAAAAGATTATTGAAATAGTCATTATAGATTAGTAACAATATTATTATTATTATTATTATCATGACGGATATATAATTTTCTATGCTTGATTGATCGGGATTGTCTAGAATTTTAGACTACACAAGAATTAAGAAAACTTGATATTACTGATTATACAACATAAAAATCGCACAACTAAATAATAGTTGGGAGAACAAATTGACCATGACCGAAAAACACAGAATGACTCAAATTTTTAGATTTCTTATACTTAAATAATTTGTATAAGATAGTTTTCGCTTTACAATAATGTATAGATACTAGAACGGAATATGCTTGAAATCAAAATAATTCCAAATCTTTAAACTATTCAGATCTAAATGTATGCGGGATCAATAATCGTACGATAATTTAAACAGAAATTGCATTCATCGTAATCAACCTTTACCATAGCACCATTATTTCTCTCGTTGTAAATTAGGGCGCATTCAAATTGATTATTGATGTTATTTTATAGCAGGTGTGGTAATTTCAGAGCAAACAACATAGTTTAAATTAAAATAACACTTCAAACATATCTTCCCATTTTACGTGGTACCTAGGTGTAAGTGTAAAACTTAATTCATCAAGCCTCGGTGATGTTTTAGATAGTTCATTACAAATTCTGAACTTGTTATTTTATTTATAGCATATAAATAATTTAAAACAATAGAATATAATCTACATAAAATATAAATAAAAAACAAAACAACATTCAGAATAGTTGGGAGAATTGTGGCCAGTGATTCAGCAACACTTGCTTCTGCATCCACATCAATATTTGTTGTGGCTAGTCTATAGTCTCAACCACGTAAAAGCTTAAAATGCATCTTGTTTAGATTTGGACCATTGAAATGATCAGTATTGCCTCATTTAGAGCTAGTTGCTTAGTTTTGATTAAAAGACCCTAAATTTTGGGGTGCCAGCATGCAAATTAAGATCTTACGTGCTTGCTGGCTTTGGCATAACGACTATGTATTTCTTAGAAATCATTTGAAATTCAACGCCATCGAATTTGTAGACATTTTTCTATAAATAAGAATTAGAACAGTACCGTTGTAGTTGTTCCATCAGACACAATAAATATATCAGCTTACATTTTACTTAATTTATGCATTCCTCATTTCATCACAGATCTACTTGCAAGATTCAAATTAGATTAAATTTGTTTTTCGACAAATTTGACTTTAACAATTTTAACTGTTTCTAAGTCCAGGCGCCACTTGCTACACACAATTTGACATTTTGCTGGACTTTTTGACCTTTAGATTGCATGCATCTTCGAGGGTGTTATTTGCTATGAGAAAAAAGTGAGTCCTTTTCGAAATGTAAAAATCTCTTAATATTTGAAAAAGCTAATTACAACAAATTTATAGTGCCGAAAAAATTTGAAATTGATGAAAAATTTTTAATTTGGATTTTCTTTGTATAAAAAACTTGACTTAAAAATTTAGTGGATCGCCCCGCTAGTGTCCGCATACTTCGCGAAACTTACTTTACTTATCGTCAATGGGTTTTTAAGTCATTTGAATATTAAAGCTCTTGATGTTTTTGTTACAATATTAATCGCGATTAAAAACGACTCTATCGAAATTTGTATAATATCAATCACTTAAGTTTAAATTTAATGAACACGGTGCCAATTGTTGCCTTTCAAAACACATTGTTAGGAACCGACTTAAATTAGCAGGTTTGGTAATCTCGTTTCTTCGCCTCACATCTTTTTTAGTTAAACAACTCTTAGTACGTATACAGCTACAAGGAAACCAGGACTAATGGAAAGAGAATCCATCCTCCAAACAAGAGAGCTACACAAATTATATATATTCTTATTTATTCCAGTCGACTTAAAAAAAATTTTTACCGGGTACAGAAAAACATGTCTACTTTTTTTTCCTATTATGTAGTTCTAGTAAAACTTGATTCTAATTTTCAAATTGACCATTTTCTGTAGAATTTCAAACCGAGTTGACGTTACAGCAAAAATATGAGCAGATCAGAAGAGAATTAAATTGTGAGACTCGCTCACTCTATTTCTCTCTTGGGCACTTATATTTCATGAAGTAATATCGATAAGACTCAAATAATAGGAAAAAACAATGACATTTCTACAAGTTCCTTTATTTTATTATTCATTCAAATCTTATATAATTCTTAACAAATTTGGTTAAGCTTCTGAGCATCTGGAAGTCTGTAAATCTTACTAAACTATGTACGTTTCAAATTCTATAGACCGAGATCGTCAAAAGTGACTGACTGTAAAATGAGATTTTCCATTCACAAAGCATTTTTATCGCCTACGTGCTCGTCCTAAGTTTTTGTAATCAAAATTACGAAACGTACATAGTTTAGCAAAATTTACAGACTTACAGATGCTCAGAAGCTCAACCAAATATGTAGTATACATGTTTCATGTATGCGCACCCAAGTATGCAGAAGAAATATCAGTAAATATTTTTGTATACTGTAAAAATGTAGCAACATACAATTAAACTAAATTTTCAGTGCGAAATGTTTCGTAATTTAATAATAATAATCATTTCGCGGTAAATTCTTCTACCCTGAACTTTGGTTTTGTCTTTAAATAAATTTCTTGAGTTATGTTTATTTTATAATTAAATATAACAATTAAAATTAAAAGAAACGAAACTGAATTAAACACAACTGGGTGGGAGGTTTGTATAATGGGTGGTACATTAAGAAAAATCGTGATGATTTTCCAATACTACAAAATCATCGACAATTTAAAGTGATAGCGATACATTGATTAAATAAATTTGATTGTGTAATTTTCCAGAAAACCGGTAAAAATTCATTAACATCTATTAATCAAAATATTAAAATCATTATTTACGAATAACTCAGGTACTTTATTCGAAAAAAAATTATTAAAATTAATTCAAAAAATTAATACGAAATAATTAAAATAAATTTATCTGATTTCGCGTAGAAACCAAGTTAAATATTTTAATTATTAACAAAAAGTCAACCACAAAACATAACAATTTAACTTATTATGTAATTTCGATTACAAAAAATTTCAAAAAATCTCAAGGCAGTTTTATCTGTGATTTGCGGTTCGGCTAACGTTTCTGTAATATTTTATAGAAACGCACAAAAACTTTTTTAAATACACAAACCTGACAGTAACTTGAGTGCCCTAAAAATATAAGAGATTGAAAAATGTCAGATGCTGATTCTACACTATGTAATTAATTATATAAATAAAACTGTTGTTTAAATTGTACTACGCTGCTAATAGATACGGAAATTTCTGCGTATTAAAATTGAACGACTGCCTCCAAGTAGCAAAATAACAGTAAAGAGATTCCATTAATAGTAGAAAATATTTCAACGTGTGTAATCGATTCATACATTTTGATATTTTCAAACATTTTAAAATACTCAATTGGACAAAACTGTTCGTCGAGTTCATCGTTTGGCCGGTATATCGGGTATGCAGACAATTAATTAATTGAAGTAGATTAAGATAAGGAAACATTAAAAAAATAATAAGATCCATAATTTTGGCGCTATACTAAAAAATACCATGTTAGTCCCTCGCAATAATTTAATTCAAGATTATGATACTGTTTCGATGTATTTTTAGATTTCAACTTCTCAGGCAGGGTATTATGGCCAGGAAGCTTCTGAGCATGCATGTGTAAGTCTGCCATCTCTTTAACGAGGGCTCCTTTATACAATATAACGATTTAAAAACTTAATATACAGGGCCCTTACTATTGAAATCGATTGCCGTGGTTCATTACCGCATCTAGTAGAATGCCGACGGTTTATTGTGAAATTTTGGACCGCGTTTTTTTTAAATATATCGGCCAGTTCGATAACGTCGAAAATCACTATTACGTATTTTTCAATTGTATCTAAAATATGGGTTTTATTGTTGCCAAATTGGAAAGTATCTTTATTTACAATAATTAATTTACAATTACAATAAATTATAGTTCTAAAAGTTAAAAAACTGTAAAACCTGCAGAGGCCTGCGGGCAGGTGTCTTCGGCACTAAATCTACATAAAGTTTAAGCTTCCAAAAACAAAACAAAATTAATTTTAATATTTTCTTATGGACTATTTACAATGAGAGCCGAATATTTTGTATCATCATTTTCTTCTGGAACATCATATTTTTCATTTTCATGTACTCGTTCACCTTTTATTCTGGCATTGTTTGATGCGCAACTTCGAGGAGTTTTACTCCACTACTACATGAGATCAATTTTGAATAACATTTAACAAGGAGCCCGATTGTGATGCCAAATCATAAAGTAAATAGAGAAAAATGAGGTCTTAAATATATTTTCTTAGAAATGAGTTAAAGGTGCTGTCAACCTTATTGCTAAGATCATACATTAATGACCTACATTAACAAATTCGATGATTTTCATTAAAAAAAACTCAATATTTTAAAGATATGAAAAAAACTAAGCCCGAAAATTTTAAACGAATAATTGAACGTTTTTAATTATTATGCGCTAGAAATAAATATGTGACAATTCAATCGAAAATAGGAAAAATTAAATTGACGAATATTTCATTTTCGTGATTGTGTAGCTCTAATCTTAGGCAAATGCAGGTCAGACAATCTTTAATACCACACCATTTTGACGATTTTCGTTGTGTCGTATATGAGAACAAAATATTGAGTATAATTATTATTGATAATTGAAATAAAATTCTACGCTTCTAGATTCCCGCGAAATTAGGCGCATAATTATAATTTGTTTTTAACCTTAAGCAAATAGAAATTGCGACTAACTAAATACTCAGTCAATTATAATAGATGGCATAAAATGAAGTTTAAAAAAAATTGTCTGAAGTTTAAAAAAAAATTACTAAATTAGGATAATACATTAGGATCCTGGAGCCTGATTATTTAAGCATTATGAATATGGCTTATTACGACTCGTAACTCAAACTGTGTATTTTCAACGCGAAGGGAAAAAGAATTTTTAATTATATATTTAACAATCTATAATTTACCGGACCGAATTTAATTATTTATACATATTTTGGTTTAGAATGCGCTTTGAATTTAATATTTTTAAGCTTGTAGTGGGGTTTTATTTAGGTTTACGGTTACGCTGAGGATCAGTAGGGTTTCATTATTCTGAATTAGGAACTATATCGAAAAAATGACCAAGTAGTATCATTATTTCAAGAGGCCCAGAACTACTATTTATAAACTGAAAAAATACAAATTAATTATGAAAATAGTTGTCAGAAGTATCCGAGAAACCTGATTCAGTGTTAATTTTTAATGTATTGAAAATGTACTGATATATCAGTTTAACAATTTTATCTTACTTGTTAGTATTTTTATGGGTAAAACCTGGTTATAAAATCCTCGGATATAACGAAAACCTCCTATAACGCTCATTCTCTCGGTCCCAATTTTTTTCCTATATAATATAATAAAAATTACCCTCAATATAACGAACCTCGTTATAACGATATAATGAACAATCTTTCTGTTCAAATTAACAAAACACTTGTATTTTGTATTGGTTATAACGAACGAACTTTTTTGTTTATGTATTTGGTCTCGTCTCCTTTACTCGAGTGTATTAAATTTTATACCGGATAAAACCATGGCTTTTAAAAACGATCCTTGTTTTAAAGGTAAGCGGAGCAAAGATCTTACTGTGCTCTTAGGGGCAAATATTACTGGAAAGGAGAAGCTACCGGTACTCTCTGTCTCTCTGGCACTATTATATCCCATCAAGGGATTTGGCCGCCTCACATGAGGTTTCATAATCATATTTTCATTTCGGATAATGAGTGATTAATTCATTGATCCTAAACCAGCCGTGAAATATTTTCTTTGTCACAACCGGGAATCGAACCCGGGACCTCCGGTCGCTGGAGCAAGCATGCTAACCACTTTGCCACCGGGGCGGCAAGCTACCGGTACTATATATTGGTTATTGGTAAATATAAAAACCCAAGATGTATTACAGATATTCGCACTCTACCGGTTTTATATAAATCAAATTTGAAAGCTTGGATGACTTTCCAGGAGTGGGAATTTTATCTTCTTCATATTGATAAACCATTATTTGCCCAAAAACGCAAAATTTTGTTGATAGTGGATAATTGTCCGTCGCATTTAGAAGTTGAAGGTTTAAAATTTATAACAGTTAAGTGCTTATCTCAAAATTCTACAAGTTTAATACAACCAATGGACCAGGATATTATACAAAACTTTAAAGTTTTTTACAGAAAACTTTTGATCAAAAAAGTTATACAGATTCTCGATGATAACAGTATCCTGCCTCATTTTAATGTATTCGATTGCTGTGTGATGATAAACTTTGCAAGGGATTTAGTACAATCAAACACTATTTCTAACTGCTTTAAAAATCCTTGGACTAGCGATGACCATACCTCTACCAGCATTGAAGAAAACTTCAACAGTGTCTGCCTTGAAATGGAAGAATTATATTGGCAAAATCCATTAATGCAAACACTAAATAAAAATGATTGATGACGATAGCGACAATGAAATGGAAGTGCCCTCGATGAAAGATATAGATAAACATTTAAATTCATTGCGAATTTTCTTATAGCAATTTCTTTCCAAAAAAAAATCGATTTATAAATCAAAAAAATTGATTTGATATCAAAAAATTTTGATCAAAATACCGTGGCATATTCTTTCCAAGTAAAAAAGTTGATTATTTTTTCGCAACCAATTTTGAAAAATCTCAACATTTCATAAAATTTTTTTATTAAAATATTGCATTAAAATAATTGTTTCGTTTTCACTTTGTTAAAATAATTGTGTTGATAATTTGTTGACAATAAACAGTCAATGTAAAATTTTTGAAAATCGAATATCAATTTTCACAGATTCATTACAAAAACAAAATCAATCGCGTATCGTGTTCTTTGCCACACAAAAAATCAATTTATTTTTGATTTTTGGAAAGAACTTGCCATTTAACTGCAATCCGGATTGTCAAATTGAACTTCAATATGCTAATAATATTGAAAGAAAACTGGATCAAATAAGACGTGCAACTTTAAAGCAAATTACTGATATACAAAAATTTTCCTTATGACTTTTGCCTTTTATTTTTTCATAAGGAAAACACCAACGAACAAAATTGTTTTCATACTTTTCTGTAAGGCAAAAGTCATAAGTTTTCTATTGGGGATGCGCGTTAACTTGAATTAATGTATTACTGTTGAAATATAATATCGTTCAAATAAAACAAAACTTTATAATAATGGTTTAAATAGTTCTTCCTTATAACGAACAATAAATTATTAGACTTTTTATAACGAAACCTCTTTATAAAAAACACTGGATATAATGAATAAATTTTGCGGTTCCGAGAGTTTCGTTATAACAAGGTTTTACTGTATGTGAAAACCACTCATCTAAAAGGTCGATTGAAAGCCTCGTTAAAGTAGTAGTTGTTTATGATTTTAAATCGGAACCGTCATCGGGACATGAATTATGACTTTCTTGACGCAAGATTGCTCTCGACAGTCGTAGAGGTGTAAAAATGTAAAATGACCAAATGGTGTGTTTCGAAAAAATATATCTATCTCTTGATATTTATCAATTAAACTAATAATTTGCTTCTTGGAACTGAACTAATTTAAAATAACTAATTTTTACGTCTTCTGAAATAAAACATTCGAAAAGGCACCGACGTTTTATCTCCTAATAAATCACCAAATTAATGTAAATCCGGTGTACCTCTAAATATTTGTCAGTAACAGATAGAATCTTAAATACAGTCAGCAGTTTACAAATTTAAGAAAGTATTTAAGAAATAAAATGTTAAAACACCAACACAAGACGTAGTTTTCACTAAAATTTTAAGAATCGATTAGGAGCGCCAATATGGGCAGAGGTACATTTAAGTATTGAGCACCCATGATATCTTACAATTTTTTTGGGAGTATCAATTTGAAATAAATTGAAACAATTTTTATAGGTTCTATTTACTTATATAAAATTAATATTATGTGGGTCCGCCCTTTGCCTTAATTACGGCAGAAATTCTTTTGGGTAGAGAGCACAAAATTTTGTTTCCATTCTGCAGGACATATGCCGCTCCATTCTTGGTGCAGACAGCGTAAGTTTTAATAAACACCATAAATGTTCTATGGGGTTCAGGTCCGGGGACTGGGCAATCCAGTCCAGAACCTCAATGCCATTTTCTCGAAACCATGCCATTGTGCGGGCAGATTTATGGCATGGCGCGTTATCCTGCTGGTTTTAATCGCTATCCATGTTTGTATCACCAAAAAGTGTTAAAAATGAAGGCAGCAACGCAGATTCTAGGACGTTTATGTATTTTGAAGAGTTCATGTGGCCCTCACACACGAACATTTCGCCAACTCCAGAATAAGTCATGCAGCTACAGAACATTATGCTGCCCGGCTTGTTTTACGATTGGTACCACAGACTCAGGACTAAATGCTTCGCATACACGGCGATGCACAAAAGGCACACCAGGTGTACCAAAAATCTGAAATAAAGAAAATGTAGAGACTTCGGAAAACTAAAATATATGTATCGATGAATTTTATTTTAAATTATATTATTTAATATTATTAGGGCATAGAATTGCCAACTTACTTTAAAATTTGATTCGTCTGACCACATGATATTTGACAAATCTTCTTCGTTGAAACTTTGATATTTTATGGCCCATTTATACCGAGCCTTCTTGTTGTTTTCGGAGTCAGGGTTTCTTTCTAGCTTTAGAGCCTTTCAAACCAGCTTCCTGAAGCCTTCTGCGAGTGGTGCGAGCAGAGATTGGTTTCTTAATTTCTACTGACAACTCAGCAGCGATGTTTGAAGATGTTTTTTTCCTATTTTTTAAAGCTTCTCTCACTAACTTTCGGTCGTCACGGTATGTGGTGATGCATTTGCGCCCGGTTCTGTACCTATGACTGCGTGATCCACAAGCGATGAATTGCTCAATAGTATATTGCACAGATCGGCGTGAACATTTCAGTTTTAGAAATCTCTATTGAGATTTCCCTCGCTCATGCAGAAGCTATATCTGCACACGTTGTTCTAAACTAAACAACTAGTTTCGGTATATTGCAAAAATATCATTAAATTTAACAAATAAAAACACCAGAAGCGGACTAGATCAATGGATGTGTACACAATGAGCGAAAGTAGCGAAGTGACGAATAAATACAAAATGGAAAAATAACAAATTTTATTGCGACAGATGGTTTATTGCTACACCTGCGGTATGAGTCACTGTTTTTAGACCTTTTTAGATGTCGAAAAAATAATAAACAAACAAAAGGTGTTGATTTCTGTTATACTTTTCGGGTACGCCCCAAATTTATAGGGTGCTCAATACTTTTGGCCAAGGCTGTAGTTTAGCATGGAAAGAAATACGTCTTTCAATACTTTAAATGGGTAGTTATATTCAATCATAAATTTTGGCATTTTTTAAATAAATTTACTCCTAAATAATTACTTAAAATTTAATACATAATTTTAAACATTATTAATTTCAGAGGAAATATTCAGTTCTTCGGTATGTTAAAAAAGGTTAAAATTCTGAGCAAAACTGCTATTAATAATAAGGTTAGGTTTAAGTTTAACAAATTTGTCAATTACTAATATTATATGATATCAAAACGTTTCATTTAATCAGAAAATGTTTTTTTAAGAAAAATCATGTTCAAGCGATTTATTAAGTATTGATATTGTTCAACATTATAAAATATCAAATTTAACTCAAATGAGATATTGCTTTATGTATCTGCAAGCCAAGCATACCAACATGATTTTTGGAACAAGAATATATGTATACCTAATCACGGTAGAATTAGTAAGGAGAAAATTTATTAAAAATAATATTAGGTAATAATTTTGAATGCATTTAGTTTTAGGCCTCTTTGGCTGTTTGTAGAAAGCACGCGTCTGAGCGGTTAGGTTTAAGAGCATTGCTATCGCTGAGATCGTTACTAATAAAACTATGTAGATGTAGCCTGAATTGATTTCGGAAAAGACAGCACATCTTTCCCCAGACTCATCGATCATGTATAATTTATTTATATTTGCAACAGAAGAGGAGATAATCTGATGAGTTTTAGATGATCTCTAGGAAGAAAGTTGTAAAATTACCTAAAGGTATCGCATAAAAGATCACAGTTTAATCAAGCAACACTCCCATTTTCTTCTAAGCACTGTAATTTTTAATTTCACTGGTTTACTCAATTTTTATAGGTGAAATAACCTTAAGTACTAACTTGTAATGTGTTATTATTTGTGCTTAGAATATTAAATACAAACACAACGACCTTTATGATGTTCAATTGTTGGTTCTCCATGGAGAAATGCCAGGAGCCTAGGCCCAATATTTTCAATTCTAAGGTTATGGGAGGACAACGAACGAGTTATTTAACTTCGTGATTGACAAACGAATAATGAATGATAGATATATGAAAAGGACAAACGAATAATGGACGATAAATATCAAACGGAAAAACTGAAAATCATTTATATTTTATACTAGAACCTCCGAATTATGAGCAGTATAATACCAATTATATTTCACGTTGTGTTCATCTGCAATCATACAATGATATGAGTCATATAAATGTTGGCCCTCAAAATATCTCAAATCAAAACAAAATTGCTAAAAGAGAATACATTGACTAAAAAAAATGTTTAGAGAACCCCCTATTTCACTATAAATTTACAATTTGTCATTATAACCAGTCACGTTTAGTTACAAATTACAATATGTTATTGATAAAGTTGGAGCCTTGGTTATCAGCTGTCAAGGAACTTATATCTAGAGCTGGGAGAATAGCATGATGAATATTTTACTGTAGTTTTGGTTCAACCTAAAACCAAATATTCTAAAACGTAATACACAGATGTCTATAAAAAAACACCAACAAACAGAAATCAATAAAATTATGAAAAACTATTCCATTTATCGAATTTTTCTATTCTTGTACCGTTTCATATCGATGATGGCACGTTTATGTACTATAAATCTAGGTGCAATGAAACTTACCCCATAAACCAATCGACAGTATCACGGAGATATTCTGGCAGACGCTCCAGTTTGACGGATTGATCAACTTCACAGAGCTCCAAAAAAATGAAAACAAATCAAGTAATTCTGTATTTTATCGTACCCGTCTTCTAGGAGACGTCGAATTTAGCGAACACTTCTTCAAGATTTATCCAGCTTATTTTGTAGCTTCTGATCGCAAAAGAAAAAAACATAAATAAAACTCGGCAGATTAATAAGTACCTATGACTTTCGCTTTATAAACTTTTTCCGTATAATATATTTTTTGTCCAAAAATAAATTAAAAGGAAAATAATGAATATTTGACAAAAAAATAATCCCGCACACCACACTACTTATTAATGCACATTTTCTTTATTAATAAGTATTTACAAATACGTAAACTTTTTCCTTGTTTCTTATTAACCATAAAATGTTTAGTTACACTTAAAACTAATGCGTATTATTCATAATAATTGAAGAATCCAAAAAATGTTTTCTAGTCAAAATTTTTGCACAACTTTTATTTATTTTTTTCACACAACAGATTTTACGAAAATAACAATCGGTCGGCCATTGTTGAGAAAAGTCATCTGAAAAAGTTGAATATTGATATTTTTGACTGTAGGTTGGTAGCACCAATGCACAAGCGTATCGTTATAGGCGGAAAAATATTTACATACATGGAACCTTGTGATAAACGGAGTTACACTGCATCCCCAATGAAATTCCTTTAGCTTTTTCCTTACAGAAAAGTATGAAAAAAATTTTGAGAAAAAAAAATATTTTTTTTGTTAGGTTGGTGATTTCCTTATGAAAAATGTTATCAAACTTTTAACTTTTTCCTTATGAGACATACAATGAAGTAAACCGCATTTGAAAAATTGGTTGTTGTTGTTGTTTTTCTGCTTGTAACAAATTAAAAAATATTGAATGCATATTTGTATTTTAACAATTAGTGTTGTATTTTGTGTCCTGTGAAAAAGTAATAAATAATATATAATATAATAATATAAAATAACAGGTAAACAAAAAATAATTTTGTAAAATGAAGTTAGCTTTACTTTGACTTTTCCCTATTCATTGGGTATGCTCTTCATAAGGAAAAAGTTAAAGGAAAAAGTTAAAGGAAAAAGTTTTTTGCATTGGGGATGCGCTGTAACTTATGTGAAGTGCAAGTTTGACTTTCGTCGTGAATAGACGTGTTTTAATTCGCTCCGCAATAAATAAATTTATTTTATTTTATTTTAACATAATTAGTTCAATATTTTAGTGTAGTGACGGTTTACTTTTACTTTAACTTTAAATTTGTGTCCAACTAACCGATTTTAAAAATAACGAACGTTGCAAAAATAAACTGTAAATTTATCGTTTGGTTTACTTTTAGTTTAAATTTTAATTTGTGTGTAAAATTTATCGTTTGATATTGTGGGTCAGTGATGTTTTCAAACGTTGACAAAAAATTCAATTAACTGAATTTAAAAACAGAGAACGTTGTAAAAATAAACTGTAAATTTATCGTTTGTATTGTGCTGGTCAGTGATATTTTCAAACGTTGACAAAAAATTCATAGTTAATCATCATGGGTTGCGAATGGCCAAATTGTTTTAATAACAACAATGTTAGTGCTAGTGATGAGTTAATTGAATGTAACGGACTATGCAAAAAACACTTTCACGCAATATGTGCGGGTTTTCCGAGAACTTGGAAAACACTATCAACCACGTTGCGATCGCAAATCACATCACATTATGTCTGTGGTGCATGCATTAGCTCATACAATACAACCAGTGAAATATTTGAGAAACTTGACGAGACGACCAAATTCATATCCGACAGCATGACAGACCTCTCAAAAAAATATTCGCACACAACAAGATTAAACACGGATCAGTTTAAAATGCTAACAGACGAGCATCAGATCTTCGTCCACAGCTTAACGTCTTTAGAAAAGCGAATCGAGAGGCTGCAATCAAACATCACAAGCATCTTGAAGGAAAGATTATCATCGATTGACGAGACCATCGAACAAGCAGTTCTAAATGCAACAATTTCCGGAACTATGCCTCCTAATGATAACAATGATGATAGTATAGTCAACTACTCTATTCCTACGTCGAATCGATTTTCGTCCCTAGCTCAAGAAATTGATAATGCAGCAACGATTAATACTCTCCGAGAACACCTGAAAAAGGACATGACTCTGATTTGTGAAAAATTCTTCAAGAAGAAAAATGAGTCCGCCAACAATAGGAATAACGAAAACGATAATGACAAAAAATGCGCGAACAAACTGGATCACAACAAAAATCATGTGACAGTCGACAAACTAGGTAAAAACAAGGAAGATACTGGTTGTTGGCGTTTTATGTACGGGAAAAAAATTTATAAATCGGACTGGACAAATCATGACTTGAAGATCAATTCATCTTTTGAGCGACACGCCCGCTCACCATATCACTCAAAGATGACAAGGACAAAACAATTCCGCAGATCTGACATCATACCTCCATCGACTACTGTTCAACCACTCGCCAGCTCACCAACTTCAGGGATCGAGACACCCGTTAGACAACTCGTTACCACTGAAGCTTCAAGCATCAAGAGTGCTCGATCGACACCTATTACTTCAGGGATCGAGACACCCGTTCAACAACTCGTTACCACTGAAGCTTCAAGCATCAAGAGTGCTCCATCGACACCTATTCAATCACTTGCCGGTACTCCGCCTTCAAGTATCAACATTCCTCCACCGACATCCTCAATTTTCAGACGTAACGATCCCTCAAGACACACCATCCATCGGAAGAACAACACCGAAGAATACCCAAATTTTTTAAAAGGTCCAACAATCCATCCTGAGGGTGTGAGCAATGTCAAAGTCAAAAACTCATTCAACTCCAACAACATCGAGGATCTGCCCACCATCAACATCACAAGTTCACCCAGTTCTAACACCAACGGAGGTTTAATTTCAGGCTCCCCATCAGCATCTTTTGTTGATCCAGTCTTTCCACCAGCAGTGAGGATGGGTATTATCTCATCTAATGGCGATGGAAGATACCTCGTCGGGCGCCTCAGAGAAGACAAAATCTTGGAAGCGGCAAAACTATACGTTGCTCAGTACAAGGATTTAAAAGCCGGCACAAGCTTCCGAGGCACAACGTTCGTAGACCTTAAGTTAATTCTCAGAAAGGAAGGATTTCCAACCTGTGTGGAGAAGTTGAAGGATATTCTGGTTAACTTTTACCATGCATACGACATCTCAAAAGAAAATATGGAGAAATCCCTATCCGCATTCCGAGATTTCACCACAACCGAGAGAATTAATCACCTGAATAATAGTAAGAATAATTTTAACCAATTTTATTTTAACAAGAAAAATTTTTAACCGACACGACGTGCATTTCATTGATTAACTCTAGAATTTTGAACATAAATAGGTTTGACAACAATACTGATTATAATAGGGAAACTAATTTAAATAATAATATTGCCATAAAGATCGCAATTTAAATAAATTTTTAGTTTATATAACGGACTCTATGTTGGGGTTGCTACCTAACTACTATTGGTGAGGACACTAAGTACTCCGAGTCACACCAATCGTAGGTTTGTATGAACCCGTAAGAATAAACTTAGCAAGAACATTAATATTTAATTTTTAAGTATCATAATAAAAATAAAATAAAAATTTGAAAGAATAAGTTAACGAAATATTTTATATCGAAAATGTTTTACAAATTTGTTAGAAAATAAGAATTTATATATTTAACTATGCAAAATTACTTCATAAGAATATTTTTACAATATGTATATACCTTGTTTGGTAAAATTTAAAATAAAAAAAAAAAAAAAAAAGTTCTATCGAACCAAAACGTAAATCAAGTTTTGCCAGTTACCAAAGAACGTAAAAATTTGTTGGTTTTTGTTATCAGTGTGTAAACACACTGAAACAAAAACATCAAAAACAATTTTTTTGGTTTCACCTATAGGTAACAGCGCATACCCAATATAATTCCTTTAACTTTTTCCTTAGAGAAAAGTATGAAAAGAAACTTGAGAAATTTTTTTTTCTCAAGTTTTTTTTTTCATATTTTTCTGTAAGGAAAAAGTTAAAGGAATTCTATTGGGTATGCGCTGTTACACATTTGTGCATACCACTTAAATCGTTTTCGTCCTAAAAACACTACAACTAAAATAATAATAAAATATTTAATATGTTATCAAAAAAAAAATAATTAATATTTTATATAATTTAGATGTTATCAAATTATAATGTTTTTTTTTTCAAAAATAATACCGATTTATCCAAGATCCAAGCAGATGGCAGCCAACGTGGCTACGAGACTCTCGGCTGTCTCTCAATGGAAGTATCTTCAAGCGGGACACACGACGATAGATAGATTCTAAGGGAAGGACTGGCGAATCTATATTAAACCAACGTTGTGGTTCGATAAAGTTTTCCGGGCCATCTGTTCTTCGAGAAAATCCTGGAGAAACGGATCAATACTGGAAAACGAGACACTGCAATTCTTCACGAACGGTTCTAAGCTAGACGGCAAGGTAGGAGCCGGGGTCTTCTGTGAGAAGCTTTATGTTAATATGTACGTTCGTCTCCCTGACTACTGCAGCGTGTACCAGGCTGAAGTAGTAGCGATGGGCGAGGGATATCGCAATTTATGTGAACAGTCAGGCGACGGTCAGATCGCTAGAGGCGATTTGTCTGAAGTCATGGGTGGCGCTGGATTGCCGATCATCTCTTAATGAGATGACCGAGTATTTCAGCATCCAGATAATCTGGATTCCTGTTCACTCGGACGTCACGGGAAACTACAGGGCGGACGAACAAGCTAGGTATGGTACGACTCTTCAGATTCAGCCGGAAAGGGCATGTCTGGGGAGGTCTATAGCAGCGCTTAAATCGGCGCTCAGTAAAAAGGCAATCGCCTTGACAAACGAGAGGTGGACCAACACCCTCATGTACAGGGTAGCAACACAGGTTTGGCCAAAACTGGACCTGGAGTATCCCTGGGAAAACGAGAGTTAGGATTGGCCGTAGGGATACTGACAGGACACTGCCTTTTTGGGGAACATGCTAGAAGGCTGGGTCTACAGACGAATGATTTTTGTAGAAGTCGTTTAGACGAAGAGGAGGAAGAGACGTTAGATCACTTCATATGCTCGTGTCCGGCACTATCATACAGAAGGTATAATTATTTAGATGTGTACGATATGGACAGCCTTTCGGAACTCGCCGGCTGTGGAATGCAAGATATTTTACGCTACATAAGTAGTATTGGATGGTTTCAGCGTGAGTAAAGGGGAGATAGGATCCTGTGGTATCACAATGGGCCACTACTGGCCCAAGTGTTTGATAGCAGATACTCTAACCTAACCTAACCTACCCAAGACCCGTTAAAATCCGGAAGACATTACCAACTGTCATTTCACACACACACACACACACACACACACACACACACACACACACACACGCACACACACACGCACACACACACACACACACACACACACACACACACACACACACACACACACACACACACACACACACGCACACACACACACACACACACACACACACACACACACAGAGACACACACACACACACACACACACACACACACACACACACACACACACACACACACACACACACACATTTGTGTGGGTTGGACTTAAATTACGCAACAAAAACAAGTTTGGCACTGGTATTTTCAAAGTTGCGTATGGCAGTCATAGAATAGAGAAAGCATATAAATCAACGGGCCGGTATTTTAGAAGTTGTTCGATCGAAATTAAAAACTACACAATTTCAAAATAATTTTTATTCCAATATAGTACGCATTAATTGTGTTTATTTACGGTAAAAAATTGTACTTATAGTATTCCAAAATAAAAAGTAATTATGAAAAGAAAAACACGTAGTAATATGTACGTAGTAAGCACGTAGTAATAAGAAAAATGTGACACTGGTAATATGACATATGTTTTCAAAAAGGAAACACCCCACGCTAACAACCAAAATTGTTTTCTTAATTTTTTCTGATTTATAACTTAAATTAATGATAATTTTACCACAAATCACTTTCTGAACATAATTTACATTTTATTTCATAAAAACATTTGGTAAACTTACTGATCGTAATAAATGGAATTTTTTAGGGGTTTTGGCAGCTTTTCATAATACACCTTATTTTAATAAGAAGTTTTTATTTTTTATTACTAAATGTTACACTACTACACTATGCAATAACCATTTTTTAACATATTTAATCATTTTAATTAATAATTTCAAGATTTTTTAAGAGCGCAAAATTATGTCGTCACATTATACAATAACTAAAAGTTTTCTTTGACATATGAGATCGCCGTATGCATTTGTTATATAACCAGCTCTGGCTTGTGGCACATGAAATAGCAAATTTTATATTAGAATAAACTTTACATTCATTCTATATAATCTAATTCTATGATGGCAGTAATACGTCATCAAAGTACGCAACCAAATCAAGTTAACCAACCGAACCGAAAAAAACAGATCACTCACCTTTTTAATTGTCAAAATTTGACTGAATGGTGTAATTTTTTTGTGTATAAAAAATTTAAGAATATTTAAAAAATGTTTCGTATCCAGGGTATGCCCCAAATTGATCCAAATGAGGAAAAGCGAAAGGTTCGCGAAAACGTTAAAAATAATGTGTTTACATTTTTAGCGTTGTGCGCTGCAATCCGAATAAGTAAGCTAGTTTTGTGAGGTTATGTTTCTCAAACTAAATGTTAATTTTTCGTTACAGCCCCATTTTTACTGGCGAAAGTGGCAGTAAATGAATAAATTTTGTGATTTTAGTTTATGTACATAGAATGAAGAAATATAAAGAAATATTTTGGTGAAAACAATTGATTTTTTTTATTGTTGAGGAAGGGTGTTACGATTTACCAGCTTTGTCCCGCCAGTCGAGTTGTTGCAAGTGACTAGAAATCAATTATTTGTATGGAAAATTAGCCAGTTGCCATACCAAGAAGTGAAGAGGCAAAAGAAACAAAAACTCGTTTTGAGTCGACTGAAATGTTGAGGTTTCTTGAATTGAAAAGGCATAAAATTCGCCGATTGTCGTTTGGTGTCTTCGATAATAACATTTTCGCAACGCAGCCGACTTTGGTTTGATGAGTCACTTGAAACGACAAACGAGTCGACTGCTATTTATTTGCTGCTTATGTGTTTTAGACATGTATCGTGAGATATGCATCTTGAGATCACGCAAAGTTTGTTTGCACATACGTATATAATCAGCAACAAAGTTGTTTTTTTTATAATTTGCTTGATTTATTTCCAAAAATAGTAGATAAGTTTGATTGAAATGATAATAAGTTTGATTGAAATGATAATAAGTTTGACGAAATGATAGAATTACAGTTTAATCAAAATAAAATCAGGTATTCATTTCATAGTTAAAATATATTCCGACAGATTGGGCATGTCGATTTATTGCTGGTATTAAACCATTTGTACTGAAAATATAAAAAAAATTAGCATCTTGTATATACGCATACTAGTTTGCAAGAGATACTTACTAAACAGGGCCCATGGTATTTCTTTTTGCACGTTTTACACGATAATTTTGGTAATTGGCACGTATCCTGATGGATAACACTGTAGCAAACATAACATTCTTCCACACCTTCGAATTTTCGATCCAAATTACGTTTCCATATGGAGAGTACGTCCCATATCGAACCATTTTGATATGTTAAAAATATTGTTAGTTGCTTAACTACATCGCGACTTTGTAATAGTCCGCCCACCTGTCGATTACACTGTATCGTCACTTGACCGAGAGGATGATTGATGGGTAATTTAATCATTAGTTCCATTTTCGTTTCATCGATTGAATAAGTGGCAACCACTTCGCTAGTACTTGAGCTTGTTACTTTTATCTGCATGTTATCCTCTTTGGTTCGTTTCTCTAGAACGCATCGCAGCTCATCTTGACACAACGGTTTTGAAATGAAGTTAATCGTAACTTTTTCAACGATCGAGGCTTGTTGTGGTGTTAAATCGTGCCACCATTTACGAGCGAGAGCAGGCATATATCGCAACAGTTGCGAGTACATAAAACATGAGAATCGTTCTTTCGAAATACCTCCACGCTTTATAAGTTCCCAATCAAGAGGAGCAAACATGGTTTGTCCTAAAACCATTTTAGTGTCAGGGTTTTTTAATAAATCCACCGGCATTGTACGGAATAAAAACATCAAAAATATTACCTCGTGTTTATGTGACTTAATCCAGCGCGCATAAATCGATCGCATCTCAGATGTCGATTCTGCTACAATATTCAGTATACAATCCCAAAGAATAAAGTACGATGTAGCTATGTTACCATCGACCGGTTTCGAGTTATCCAACTCGTTCGCTTTTAATGTAAAGCCCTCAATATAATTCATTATTATTTTGTGATTTTCATTTAACTGTTTTGCGAATGAATTAAGAAGGTTCCAATCGTAAGATAAATCGTTATCCTTATTATGTTCCTCACTTTGTTCGTACTGTTTGTTCAGTTTTTCTAAATCTCGTGAAATCAAATACAACGAAAGGCCTTTAATAAGCGATGCGCACGTTATTCGAACCGAATAAATGGCATGCGATAAATTTTCGATGCAGAAGTCAACGAAGTCTTTAAGGGTAATGTTTGGGGTAACTCTACCCGATTGAATTACAGGAGCAAGATCTACTTGGTTTATACCATCACACACTATATCCATTAAATAGTATAAACGATTAAAATTATCCTTTCCACCCTTTAGTTGTTCGGTTACAATTTTATAGTAAATTTTCATTAGTACCAAGTTAACATCTTTACTGAAAACTGTATCCCATTCCTCAATCACTTCTTCCATTTCGGTTAATTTATTTGATTTAACGTCAGCCATAAATTTCATAAAAGCTTTGTACAGCTTGAATACGCTTGCCAAAAATATATTAACTTTCGCATCGTTAAAATGGCCAACTGACTGGGACGCCGATAAGACCCATGAGCTAAGCGATATTCGTATAAAATCAAAATGTTTTAGCACCAATTTACACGGGTAGAATGTAAGCGAATTGATCACAAAATTTGTAATTTCACTAAGAAATAATAGACCGTCAAGGGACTCTGTGGCGACATTTCTGAAATCAAAATAATAACGTTAAATATTAACCTAAATATATTGAAAAAGAATCGCTTACACATTATACGCCAGTTCAGTTTTGCTCAGTCGTATTATTGCATCATATATGTTCATCGCATTACCAAGTATCACATCAAAGTTCGTGTCGAAATAGTTCCCAATCAATAAATCGTTCAGATACATATTGTTGATTAGATTAACACGCCCTTCTCCAAAATTGTTGAACGATTTAATAACTTTATCAAAATTGTTCTTGTTCTTTAAGAAATGGGCCAACATCGCTTTAGACAACAGTTTATTTTCCGCGTAAGGGTTTTCAACGAAAGCCGCGTATATATCGGAATTCCTTTCGTCGAGCGCGTCATTTTCGAGCAGTTTAATTAAAATATTTGACGATGGGTAATAAATTGATTTCACGTTTTCTTGGAGTTTATGTTTTAGACGGGTGAGGTTATCCCCTGATGTTGATTGATTGATTTGGGATATAGTTTTGGCGAGATGTTCGACACCGGATTTGAGAGTGTTAATCTAAATGGAATGAAATGGTTTATCACAATTTAAATTGAACATGTTAGACGTACCTTTAATCCTGTGAAAGCTTCCGAACCATCATATTTAACCAGTATACTCATTAAATATTCCACAGTATAAATCAGCCGTATATAATTTAAAATATCATTGGTCCAAATTTTTTCAATTTCTACAAATTTTTCATAATCACGAACCCCAACACTTTCATCATAATGGAATAATGTATTGACCAAAAATATGGTCTGGTTGAGTAAATCGTTTAATATTTCGTTGAAATCGGTACCTAAATCATTACTTAACTGGATATTACATAGATCCACACTTTCACTACCGTTATTTAAGAGTTCGATAAACATAATTAAATTTTCTAATATTTTTACGTTGTCACTGTAATGTTTTGTGTACGATTTGAAAAATTCATTCAGAATCGCTGAGAGGTCGGTCGCTTCGGATGTTTTATCGCTATGAATGCGAATAAATTGTCGTGACTTCTCAGCCAGGCTAGTTATTTGTTTAAGGTCAAAATTATTTTTAATGCTGTTCAATTTATGATTGATTAACGATGTGCATTCGGGAAGTATACTGCTAATCTCGATTTCATTGTCCGTTAATATATCTTGCCATGCGGAATTAATCTCGAATATCGTATCGTCCGATAGGTGATCACTAACAGTTTGATTTATTGCGAATTTAAAAAATGTCAAGAATATTTTTATTTGGAGGTTTAGATATTTATCGTTTGAGTAGAATATGATTGAGTTTTGCGATATAAAACGGGCGCATAAATCGATTACCTCGTTATTTTCATTCGCATCACTATTTAGCGGCTGCAAGAGTATTTCTATTATTCCTTCAATTAGCTTATAATCGATTACAGTTTTATCATTATTGTCAAAATAATAGAAACATTTATTTAGCAACTGCAAATTATGCGACGACTTTAAATTTGCAACGACATTATTAGTAATTTTCACAAGATACTGTTTAACAACATCCTGACACATTAAATTTCCAGCGTACGCCTCATTACAAATTGGATGGCTAAGTATATGGGATATGGTCCAGTATGTAATAACATCATCATTGTATATTAGCAACTTGTTAATAACCGCAATCTTATCATTATCGCTATGCAAATAGTTTACCACATTAAATATCCGATCAACCAAAACCTCATTTTGAAGCGACTTTATATCCAAGAGTGATACAAATTTTGTACACAAAATGATTAAATTCGGCTCTCCACCATTCAATTCCACATAGAATTCTTTACTCGCGTAGCTATTCAGCAGATCATTATATGGCTCAAAACATTTATAATTACCGGATACAATTAAACCGTAGTAAATCTCCGCTAATTTTTTAACCAGTTGAATTATATTAGCGTTATACACATTACCATCAATTCCCGCATCCCGGCTCAGTTTTATATTTAACTCGTTTAAGAATTTTACTTGATCTTCAACAATTGTTTCAATACAATCATGATTGCTCGTATTAATTTGTTTCTGACATACCGAAAATATTGTATCCCATAGATTACGGATCGTGTCGCCGTCAAATTTATTCGCTTGATTGTTGCTTATGTAAAATATTAATTTATTTAAATTAGGATAAATCAATTTTTTATTATTCTGCGTCAGTTGAATGAGCCAATTGATCACATCGATTAGATAGCTGTTTAGAAATTGTGCGACAAGCTCTTCATTATTGCGACGATTCAACTCGTTAATTATCAATTTTAAACATTCAAAATATGTTAGGCTAATGATTTCTAAATCTTTTTTACTTATTAGGCTACGTTCTGATTTTAGGCTTAATTTTAAATTGTCCATAAAATTGGTAAAGAATGATGTAAGCTTATCGGCATGAATAACTTTTACTATATTCGTAATTAGTGGCACAAGGAATGGATAGATTGTTGTGCTATTATTGAAACCATTGGCGGCGATTACCTTCCACAGCTTTGGATAAAGCAATTTTTCAAAACTGATGTGGGTATGCCTGCAAATACAAGACACAATGTGAAATTGAACTAATTTACAAAATATCTTAATTTACATAATGCCCATAAATTTTATGTTACACAGGGGGAAAGAACACAATATAAAGGAAATTACCTAGAATCGTGTTTATAACTCATAATTTTCCCTTTCAACTTGACCCCAATTTTTTCTTCCATTTGGAAAAGAAAACCACTAAAACCTTGAAAATCATTATCGAACTAACAAAACTAGCGTACTCACCATTTATCAAAGTATTTAGGTACCAATAGAGTATTCGGCCATAAAAGTGGTATAACGATTGCCTCCGTTTCATCTAAATTTTTAAAAACACACATCGGTATTGTTTTATCGTATTTCTCGACGAGCGGACTAGCATGTTCCAGAATACATTGTAGTGCCTCGTAGAATGCGGCCCGTACTGCGGGAAATTTACTCTTGTGATAATTCCAAAATTTGGGATTTTCCAGCAGTAGCAAATTTTTATCGAGGACTGTTTTCATATCGTTCTCTTCGATATTACGCAAGTAATACGCATACCCTTTAAGATGGCAAACCGTGTTTAGCGTATGCTTCTCCTCATAGTCTTCGCTGATCGGTTGCAGAAGATTTTGTGTAATGAAGTCTAGAATTTCAGTTTGGCAAACTGACACCAATTTCTTGGGAAATGGTTCCGGAAAGAAATCAAAAATTTTCTTTGCGATGTTGGCAGTCTGAGAGTTTGGATCGTTTTGGCTAGTAACCCAAATTGGAGCTAGTTGTTTTAGATACGGAATTACAGCCTTTTGAACTTTTTGAATTAAGACATGCTGCGGAATTATTGAAATATATTCTGTATTAGATAGTCACGAAGGTGATTAAACTGTCACTTTACTTACCGTTGCAGATTGAGTTGATAGTCTAACGCCGTTATCAATATCAAAAGCAAGTGTTAGATACAGTTTCGGCCAAAATGCCAGCAAATCTTTAACTGTATCTACGGGTGATGTTACTACAAGTTCAGAAAATTCATTCAATGCTTTTATTTTTGTGGTTTCACTTTTCTTCGACATTTTTTTAAGAATCATCTGAAACGCTGGATCTACATTGAGCATATCAATCTCCTCCAGTTTTCCAGTATGAAATCCGGGCACCACCGGGACTATTCCACTATTACCCAGCGCGGTGAATCCAACGAATGCTGGTGCAGATTTACCTAGAAGTTCAGCGCTGCGGCCACTATTGGATGGCTAGAAAATAAAAAATATTAAATATGTAAATATTCTATCCACATGGCATTTTCCAGAACCATACCCGAGAATTATTTTTTGTTCGTTGCGCTTTTCCACTTTTTCCACTCATTTTTTAAACACACAAATAATTTCTATCTTTACATATAATAATAAATAAAGGATTAAAAACGCAAGATATAGGTTTATTGCAGGAATTATGAAATTCTACGATCTCTTCGTGTTGAACGGAGAAAATCTGAAGTGTCAATGCAAAGCAAAATGTATTTTTTTTATTATTGTGATTTGTTTTTGGAAACCCAGAAAGCCATCATTGTACATTGCACAAGGTGGTTTTAATATTTCTAATTTGAGTTCTATGCGTTATAGATCAAATCTCTCAAAAAATATAGATTTGATCTAGATCAAACAAATCAGCCATTTTTGTGTCGCATAGAACATAAAATATTGATTTAGATCAAATCTTTTTGTTCTATATCAAATCTTTTTGTACGATAGAACTTCCCATTAGATCAAATCTTTTTGATGTAGGCCATTTTTTTGTACGGTAGAACTATGGCATCTATCTATAATGCCGCAGCCACACGAATGCAAATACACACCAACATTGGTGTATTTGTCCAAATAACAAATCGTGTAGCCACAAAACAAATGACAAATTCAAATCAAGGTTACATTTGTCCAACATTGGCGCACATTCGCTCAATAGGCGGTTTTTCAAAAAGATCAACGGAAAAAACAAATACTACAAATCGTGTAGACAGTACAGTTGGTCATTTGTCATATTTTATCAATATTTGCAAACATAAAATACACCAACGTTGGTCGATATTTGCATTCGTGTGGCTGTGGCATAACTTGTTACAATATCAATATAATTGGTCGGAATATAATATCAATATTATTGTATTGGTATTGCTTATTAGCTTAATGAATTTTTTTAATGTTAAAATTAAATAATTTTAATATTTCTGTCAAAATTTTAATTATTTATGCACAAAATTTGTGATACATTTCTTTAGAAAAATCTAAATTGTTTTTCTGGCATATTTACGAGATACAAATACTTTTTACGCTATTGGCCGTAGGCACTTGGCGAAACACACTAATACTTAATAAAGACATTTTTATTAATCACTTGTTTTTTGTTTCGCAGTTATTTTGAATAATTTTCAAAAAGTTTAAAAAATCACTCGATCGATTTCGACTTGTTAGGTCATCATCAGGAGTATCTACTCGTAGATACTCCTGATGATGACCTAACAAGTCGAAATCGATCGAGTGATTTTTTAAACTTTTTGAAAATTATTCAAAATAACTGCGAAACAAAAAACAAGTGATTAATAAAAATGTCTTTATTAAGTATGAGATACAAATAAATAAACTCAAAAAAAAAACTTAACAAAAAATAACTATCCATAGCATTTGTATAAAAGTTTTTTTCGTATTAACGTTTTTTGGACCTGTATACATACAAAGTTCATATATTGTGATATGGTTCATAATAGTCACTGATTAATGACATACATAACAAACTAACACAATAACAATTTTGCTTATAAAGATAAACGGTGGGTTTTCATTATCTAATTTATAATTTTGTTAGTAAAAACAATAATGA